>CM071622.1:7306500-7825896 GCA_036365135.1 Miichthys miiuy | reverse complement strand
GTTCTGCTACTGGTCAGACTTGACATCTACTGACTGAGTTCAAATGATGCAGAGTAAAAGAGCAGCTTGCAACCCAAAATATCTTACTGCGTTGCCAATTTGTATTTGAATGATCATACTTAAGTCATAACACTTCAAAAAACACCACAGTCTAAAGACAAGATTGAGAGAAGCTCAATATCAGAAATATCTGTATTCTGTGATTTGTTCCAAAATATTTTAATCAGTGACATCCAGCTGTATTTGTAAATGATGCATGTGGTTGCTTTGTTTTCCATTGTGAGCTGGCCATTACATGTAGTTTACATGAAATTTAATACTACAATTATTTTGCTAATAATAAATAAATATGGTGTAAAAAAAAAATAAAACAATGATGTCCATAATTCTGAGTCATGTTTTAACAGACAGACATTCAAATAAAATTATACTTTAACTCAGACATAATTAAAAATTAGCTGTACGTGTAACTAAATTGACATTGGGATGTAAATATTAATCACGGAAAAAGAAAATACTTTACATACTATCTTTGACTGAGGTAAAGGAGAACTGAAAACATTGGACTAAAATAACAGCTGACTTGAAAAAGTATTTTATACAGAGTTTGAGTTATTTACACAGTAAAATCCATCTCCTGGATTATATGCAATCTATGGACAGCATCTGTTGTAACAGATGAAAACATTACTTAGCATCCATGAATCAGATCACGAATGTTCTGTTACATCTTTGCACACTGAGAGTAAACAAGGTGAATAATAAAACTTTAACGATCCATCCCATTATCTTCTGACTGCTGCCCACGGAAACATGCAGCCCTTAAATGCTCGCAGAAGTCAAGTTCTTCCTGTTGGAAACAAAAGTGTGACTTTAAAAGAGGTTTTCTGGACAAGGACTAAACCTAAGGCTAAATCACAGTATTATATTATTATATTAAATAATACTTAATTAACCCAGTCTTACCACCAGACTCAAAGACATAGGAATTACCTGACTCTCTTCTTTTCCTTGGAGCTCTCTGGATCGCTGTCTGAGAAACTCCTCCAGACCCAGAGTAGGATTCCTGCAGTCTCTGAGACCCTGTGGACAGTCGTCCACCAGACTAGACAAACATCAGAAATGAAACATGTTAATGTCATTAACGTGAACCATGAGTTTGTGAGTTGTGAGTGTTTTAAGATGGCACAGTAGAGAGTGCTGCTTACCAGCAAAGGCGCCGAGCACATGTTCATGGAAAGGTGAGTGTGGTGTGCGGAGAACAGATACCAGCTGCTGTACCATCCCCATGGAGACAACTGTGTCTGCAGGAAGGAGGAAAAAAAAATACATCAGATCGAAGATGAATGAAAGTTTCAGAATGAACATATTATTAAATGATCGGAGCTCTTTCTAACAAGACTCAGTTTGCCCCATGAGAAGTACAGTACACGACTAATGTAAGTCATGTTTATGCCTAACTGGGATAAGATGAGAGAGATGAAAGTGGGCACACAGGAGGGATGGTTCCAAGATGTCCTAATTTACCATCCAAACTAAAAGACCTGGTGTGGCTCAGCTCAGTCTGGTCTATCCCACTAACAGGTTAGATTTTTTGCCCTTACTTAGCCTGGAAAGCCTCAGTGAGGTAAAACATCTCTTTCAAAAGTGTAATGGCCACGCCAGGTAGAAATACCATTAAGTTATAAACAACATTAAGAAAATCAGAACTTTTATCCTTAAAATAACCTAAATGGAGCCATCTAAAACCATTAAAATAACTATGGTCAATACCACAAAACGTCAGCAGCCAGAAGACAGAACATACAGTGTCTGCAATGATTTGAATTCACCAAAAAAGACCAAATTTTACAACTTCTGGTTGGGAGAAGTGTACAACACAGAAAGGCTCTTTACCCAGTTCAGTGCAGATTATATAGGAACTGTGACTCCTGGGAATGAAAAAGCATTCTGTAGCTGTTCACACATTTTTAAATACATTTACATAGATACGGTGGCTGTAACCCAAGAGGGAGGCTAGAGTGAACCACCTGAGTGCACAAAGAACGGTGATATGAGAGCTGTACTAAAATATTATACCACATAACCAGGTGATAACATTCTATAATTAAATACTGTGAAGAAGTTACAAAAACATGTCCTCCACTGCCAGAATGAATGGAGAAGTTCATATTTTTTAATACTTGATTTTTATCTTCATTATACTTTTACTTAATGTTTGTTTTGCACCAAAATACCAAGACAGAGACTCTTCCACTAAAACGACGTGTCACTATCACAACATGGTCTGAATGCCAGCTTTCTGACAAAACGGCACTGCACTGTCTTTTTTCCCTTATTTGTACCTTTCTGTTCGGGATGTGACGTCAGCAGGTTGAGCAGAAGGAATGCAGACTTGGTTCTGAGCTTCTCGTTCTCCGACTGCATGCCTCGCATCAGCACTGAGAAGCCATCGTGGGTCAAGAATGCCTGGAGTCCTGCCTCCTGCTCTCGAACCAGACCTTAAATCACAACAGGATACAATCAATCAAATAACAGCATAATTTCTAGCCAGTTGCAAATCAACTATATTTGAAAATTAAGATGTTTTCATAGCAAATTTTAGAGCATTTTCTTTGACACTCACACGACACAGCATAAAGAGCTTTTACTCTGACGGTGGGGTGGGAGTCTGAGTCTGTCAGCTGCAGCAGTTTCGTCAGCGCCCCGATGCTGAGCAGGTGGACCTGCACCTGTGGCATGTTCTGAGCACAGGATGCTATAAGCTCGGCAGCACGCCACCTCAGTCCACTTTGGGCGTGACACAGATACTTAGAGAGGCACAGTTCCAATCCACCAAGAATCATCAGGTCTGTGAAGCAGACGTGGAGGAGCATGCAGTCAGGATAGAGCCAACAAATAGAGTTTTATCCACAACTGCTATCTAGGTCCATGCAAACATCTGATCTATAGACTGAGTGGAACATAATGTCATTCATTACATACCTCTAGCATTGTCCAGGTTCTCACACAACTCTGACAGCACCTCAAAGGCTGATTCACGCTCATCCTCATCCTCTTCATCCATCTCTTCCTCTCCTTCGTTCCTTTCGCTTGTTTCCTCTTTGTGCAAGACAGCCAAGCACTGCTTCATCTGTTCCACTTCATCCATCTGACCTTTGGCGACTTCTGCAAGAGCTTCTCTCAGCCATGTTTTCCTCTGCAACAAAGAGAGATGACAATAATGTTTCATGGGTCCAAATGAAGACTTCAAATGAAGAAACCTCAAGAGGATGTCACTAAAATGGACTGTCCTTTCAAAACAAACACACTCACAAAAATGAATATAGACCAAAGAGTACTTGGACTGAGCCCATATGGACACAGCACATGTTGTCTCTTATGTTGTGCTCTTAGGTCCTTTGGAGACTAACTGAGGTGAACTAGAAGGGTATAGACCCGACAAAGTGTGTTTATGTGTGAAGGTATCTGCCTGAAGCCTTCTCAGATTTGAAATGTGTACTGAACAGGCATTTACCTCCTCTGACATGGGTTCAACAGGGGCAGGTCCCTCTGCGGCTGACCCAGCATCCATAGCGAGCTGGAGGACCCCCTGGAGGTTCTGGGGATATCTCCTGTTCTGACTGTTTTCTGCCATGATGTGAAAAACTGAAGAGAAATATCAACAATACAACTGGATTTAGCACTGGACAGGACCTGAGGATATGAACCCCAAAAAACAGAGAAAGCACACAGAACAGGCGGATTTTATCTTGACACACTTGATTTTAGTCCGAAGACCACAGTCACTGCAGTTTAGTAGTAACAGCTCATTAGTTTAAGACACATCACATGCTATATAACAAGAAAATAGACAAACACAGAGTTTAACACAGCTGGCTACAGGCTGTAATTTAGCTACTGATAACATTAAATCTCGGTGACAATATTCGTTTATAAGTTATAGTTTGTTCTTACCTTGTAGAGCCTCTAAACGGTGTTGAATGAATGGACACGGTGTCTTTTACAGCTCGTTATAAACACAGAAACATGAACGTGCTAGAACATTCTAGCTAGCTGATCTCACGAGTGGCAAGAAGGTCGCCATGCTTTACCGTAAAACCTAAACCAAATTGGCGAGCAAAATATTTTCCCTTACTCTGTTCTCACCTCGAAGTCATTTCAGTCTTTCTTTGACTTATCTTCTCTAATTCATCCCCTTAAAATTATAATGTATTAAATCTAACATCAATACGACCTTGGTGTTTAAAATACCACAGCAAACGCAACCATATTAGCGTATTTAAGGTAAATCAGTAACGTTTGTACGCGCGACGTTCAGAGAGTATTAATAAAAGTGAGATAAGTACCGCATCAGGAATAACGTGTCGAATATGAAATAAATTTTGCAATATATTTAATGTAATATAGACGTTTTATGCGTAACGTATATAAAGAGATGCACATGTGTGTCTATGTGTAATAAATATTTAAATATTACTAAATATATACAAACATTTCCCTCAAAGTAACCCAAAACGAATTACTTCGTTTAAAAACCTGCAGTTTGGCGCTTTTTCTTATTAATAAATAATTACTTGATATGTATAATAATCACCAGTAGTAGTATTTTTTTTTTATACCTAACTGATACCCCTGCCATAAATCGCTACTGTAGCTTCCTGTTCGTAGTGACAGCTGTGAAAGTGTCCGGATACTATCTTGATTTCTTTATTAACCTTTGGCTCGTCCAACCATTCAAGATGGCGGCGCTTGTAGGATTGCGTGCATGTTTCTCCGGTAAAACGTTCAATTTTCTTGTATCATGTCTCTTTTGTGCATATCGGACAGTTTATGAAACCGTAACACTCTGGTTTGCTCTGCACAGCAGAACATGTTGTTTATAACTGTAGAAATATGAAAGGAGATGATGCTGTCTCTCCCAGGAACAGAACAAGGTCACGTTACCGTTAGTGTTAGCCTACGATACAGCTAGCCGGGGATGAGGACAGACTAATGAATGATGATTAAAACTTGTTAATCTTATAAACAGATAGATAACGATCAGAGCCGGCAATATAACTAACTAATAGCGTCTTATTTGAAGGAGAATGACACAGTGGAGTCTTTCTTTCTCATTCAACATGGATCTGTTAGCTTCACGTCAGAGCTGCTTAAGCTGGAACCAACATCCAATATCACAGCAGATGACTGCTTTTCTAATAGCATGATGCTTTCCCCTGTTGCTTATTAGACATCTACATGGTTAATATCTTGATTGAACCTATGCAAAGACGTGTGAGGCACTCTACTACTAGTGCTAATATTATTGCTAATATAGTATGGGAGACATCTTATCACCATCAATGTATGCTTGCACTGATTGAAACAAACATGAAGGCAACAACAAAATGTACATTCACTGACTGCACAGTTTGAGTGGATAGAGTGTCATATAAAAGTTTAGAAGAGTTTAAATGTCATGGATCTGAAATATCTTCAGAAAGTATCTGTGCTTGTATTTTGATAAGAAACATTATACTGGAACACATGGTAATGAAACTATATGATTAATTGATTGACTGATCAGATAATCACTAAGTATAACTAAGTGTATGTAATTCTCCCATTTTGATTTCTTCACAGCCCTCCAGCTCACTTCGCGAGCCTCCTGCACAGCTCCTTTAAATTGGTGAGAGTGCCCACAGAATGCAGCCTACAGGTTGTTTAACATGCATTTTGTAACTGTATTTCATGATTCTTTTTTGGTTTGTCTTCGTCTTGTAGTGTGCTGTGCCTCTGAGTCGCGGACCTTTGCTGCAGAGGCTAAGAAGACATACAGCAGAGACAAGCCCCATGTAAACATTGGAACCATTGGCCATGTTGATCACGGCAAGACAACCCTGACTGCAGCCATCACGAAAGGTAGAATCACTGAAATCCTCTCTATCTAATGCTTACTGTAGCCAAGACGACCATAAACCCAACACAGTGAATTATTTAATTTGATTTTGAGACTGAATTGGCCTCACTGACCTACGACTAAAAAGTCAAGACCTTGACCTTGATGTGTTTTTGCATCCTCAGTGCTCGCTGATGCTGGTGGTGCTAACTATAAAAAGTATGAAGACATTGACAATGCCCCTGAGGAGAAGGCCAGAGGAATCACCATCAACGCCTCTCGTGTAGAATACACCACAGCCAGCAGACATTATTCTCACACGGACTGTCCTGGTCATGCTGACTACGTCAAGGTAATCAGCTTTACTTCTACTAAGCACCTGCAACCAACCTGGCCAAGAGAGTTCTCAACATGATATAAGCTTTTTTATTTGCTTTATACGTTCACTAAGTTACTCTGATATCTCTCAGAACATGATCACAGGCACAGCTCAGATGGACGGCTGCATCCTGGTGGTAGCGGCCACCGATGGTCAGATGCCTCAGACACGAGAGCACCTCCTGTTGGCCAGGCAGATTGGTGTCGAGTATGTGGTGGTTTTCATCAACAAGGCCGACGCCGTGGAGGACAAAGAGATGCTGGAGCTGGTGGAGATCGAGATCCGCGAGCTGCTCACAGAGTTCGGCTATGATGGCGAGAACACACCTGTTGTAATAGGCTCAGCCCTCTGCGCCCTGGAGGTGAGGTGAACGCTGGCAGTCATTTGTCTTATTTAGATGATGCTGTCAGCTACTCAGCTTTATTAGAAATAATTATCCACTCAACAAAATCATGAGCCCGAACGTGGCTTCATCATTTATGACAAGTGACTGATTGCAGATTTTGAGTTTCTAATGTGAGATATCTTTTCTTTTCTGCATCTCAGAACAGGGAGACTGACCTCGGTGTGAATGCAGTGATGAAACTGCTGGAGATTGTTGATTCTTACGTTCCTCTGCCCAAAAGAGATAAGGATAAACCTTTCCTCCTGCCCGTTGAAGGGGTTTATTCCATCCCAGGTATGTTTAAAAAAAAAAAGACAAGAAGTGCAGCCTGCACACATCAACACTGAACTGTAAAGTTAATCCAATCAAGGAGGAATATTGTTGCTATTTGTTTTTTGTAATAAATTCAGAACTTAAATGTAGTTCTCTGCGTTTAGAGGTGAAATATTATGACTGATGTGCACCGCTAGCCATAAAATGCTGTATCTGAGGACTGCATGAATAAATGCTTTATTTTTGTATATGATTTATTCCTCATGGAGTTATTCAGACACATTAACCAACAACAAACCAAACATTATCCCACCATAATCACAAGCACAATACGTCAACATCATCTAAGCATGAACATGAACCTCCCACAAATAACGCTCCAGGAGTTATCCCACATCTGAAACACAACAAATATAAAAACACAGCCACCTGAGCACTAGACACAATACACAAATCTAAACGAAAAGAACTACAACTGCAACAAACACTGTGTATTTGATCCAGTCTCCTCCTATCCCATGCTTTAGAATGATAATCAGAAAATGTAAGAACATCATCAGAATGTATTCAATTTAAATTCAGGTTTCATTATCTATCAAATCTAAACCAGGAACATAAACTTTTAAAAATAATATCTGCAAATATTAGACTCAAAATTGTAAAAAACTGAGTCAGATGATGGTGACAGGAAAGTGTCTTGCTAAATTTGATCAATTGTATCTTTCAGGCAGAGGTACGGTGGTGACGGGCACTTTGGAGAGGGGTATCATCAAGAAAGGAGAAGACGCTGAGTTTGTCGGCCACAATCGCATCTTCAAGTCCGTCGTTACAGGTGAGTGAAACAAAAAGCAACAGACATTCAAAGGAGGAGCTGCTGTGCTGTTTATGAACTACAGGAACCAAAACATGACAAATATACATAAGGCAAATGACAAATTAAAAAATCTGAATAAATGGGTGGAGAAATTTTGCAGATGCTCCAATGCACGGTACAAGGGCTCACTGAATGTTTTGATTATGTGAATTAGTGCACTTTATGTGATTAGATAATGAATATCCGAGAACAGGTCTGATACTGATGAGTGCAAGGTTATGTCAGTCTGTATGAGTATTGGTGTATACACAGGAAATTCACCTTGCTGTCCGTCCTCTTGTGCTCAGGTATTGAGATGTTCCATAAGTCTCTGGATTGGGCAGAGGCAGGAGATAACCTGGGCGCTCTGGTCCGAGGACTGAAGAGGGAGGATGTGAGGAGAGGGATGGTGATGTGCAAACCGGGATCCATCAAGCCTCACCAGAAAGTCAAGGCTCAGGTCTGAGAGCACAAAGCTGCAAACTGTTGTTGTTGATGAATTTGTAAGATTTTTGAGCAATCAATGAATCTAAATTTTTAACAGTCACATCTGTTACATGACTATATATATAACCCACCAGCTGTAATGTGCAAAGAGCAGTTTTAAAGTCAAACTGGGAGACGAGCCAGATTCCTCAATACTGACTCTGAGGTCATTCACTCGCTCACAGTGTTCACAGTATCTACTAACAGAGCAAGAATAGTTTTAGAGTGAGGATGTGAGCTAAAACAGATTATGGTTATCCAAAACACCAATATGTTTGTTTGTGAACACATTTGTGCTTCCTTTATTACAGGTGTATGTTCTGAGTAAGGAGGAGGGAGGCAGACACAAACCATTTGTGTCCAACTTCATGCCCGTCATGTTCTCTCTGACCTGGGACATGGCCTGCAGAATCACTCTGCCTGCTGAGAAGGTGTGTGTGCGTGTGTCTTTGTCCATTGTCAGATGGTTTCAGTTCACCCAGCTAGTGCATGTAGCTACTGTTAATTTATGTAACTTCATGATGTTTCAGGTCTGATCTGTAAGAGCCTCTGTTAAGTTATTATTTCTATAGAGATCTGAAAAATGACTCCTGCAATACATGCATTTTTATGTTTTTGACATTTGAAGCAATGCTGCATTTTGGCATGTGCAAGTTGAGAAAATTATGTAGTTATAGGGATGGTATGTTTTTAAGTTAAAAGGTAGTATTTAATGCAGGACTGCATTTTATTACAGCCTATAGTGGTTTCTGATTTTCTGGGTTTGCTCCAGTGAGGATATGGTGTTGGCATAGACCAGTTTACAAAAATAAGTTAAAATCTCCAGCATAAACTGCTACTTTTAAGTCCTTTTACACTTTTTACATTTATAAAAGACGTAGCACAACAACAGGATTTCAGAGGACAGTAACCACTCTCCTCCTCTTGTCTTCTTTCAGGAAATGGTGATGCCTGGGAGGACACCTCCTTGACGCTCACACTGCGCCAGCCGATGATTCTGGAAAAAGGCCAGAGGTTCACTCTGAGAGATGGAAACAAAACCATCGGCACCGGCCTGGTCACAGACATCTTGACATTTACAAAGGAAGACCAGTTCAACTGGGGAAGCTGAAGGAAACTGCTGAGAGGGCTCAGCTGGGGAATGGTGCACTGTGGGGGTCAGGGATGGAGGGATGGAGGGATGGAGGAGAGAGGATCGGTGGGTGGGTGGGTGGGTGTTTGTCTGTGTCTGGTCACATCAAATGATTATAGAAATAAACATACAGTACATGAACCCATGCACAAACATAAAACATTAGAGGATTCAAAGCAAAGCATGGCTCTGTTGTGCAGATCCGCCCAACCAAAATACCTGTAATGTTTAACACGTCTTTGTGTTTAAAGACCAGGCTGTCAAAAATTCTGTCATTTATGTAATAAAATGTATTTAATATACAAAACATCCTTTGTTTTGTGGTATTAGCTATTTCTAGCCAGATGATTTTCAAAAAATATACACACACAAATTCTTGCAATGTACAAATAATGCTAAAGGACTTGGCAGGCATGCATGCTGCATGTTACAAGGAAATCAGTGGTACAGTGGTACAGTGGTTCCTGGTTCAAACTCCCACCCATTGCCAGCTGGGATTGGCTCCAGCTCCCTGCAACCCTGATAAGAATAAGTGGTTATGGAAAATGGATGGCTGTTACACCACACGAGGGCAGCAAAGAGGTGCTTCAAGAATCTGTTTGTAGGTTTAAAGCTTTGATCTCAAAATGATAATCATAATGAACAGACTTTTAAAAGTCTGTTGGTGAGATTATTTGAAAATTTGGTCCAATGAAACTAGTTACTCATTCTACACCTGGTGGTTATATATTTTTAATATATCTATGATTACGAACTCCAATAGTTTCTAGGTTATATATACCCATGATGGTCCACTATCCTGAGAGCTGATGGATTAAAAGTTTGACTAGTCTCTAGTCAGATGCTCTATTAAAATGTTTAAACTTTAAAAAAACTGCACCAGTACTGCACACATAACACAATATTTTATAAAAGGTTAACTTTAACTATGTAAATTTCAAATAAAAACTGTACAATAACATTCCCACGACCAAAGATCAACACACATGAAACCAGCAAGTATTTTAATATACACGGTACTGTAATACAATAAGTCTTTATTTTGAATTGTGACCACCAGAGAAACAAAAATGCTTATCCAAAGCCCTCTGCTGGAGGGCTTTGGATAAGTCTCAGTAGTCTCAATAGTTTTGAACGCAGTGACCTTTAACAAATCATTTCAGTGTGATAATCCAGGCTGACCTGCTGGTTTTGCGCACTAAATAGTTTGTGTCCTCTCTGGTTTGTTCATCCCCAGCAGGAAGTTCTCCAGTTGCTGTGTTGCTGTAAGCATTTGAGTCAGTACCTCCTGTAATCCAATCATCCTGTTGCTGTAATCAAATACTGTATGTCTGCAGGAGCCGAGACTGGAGCAGCACATACTACTGAGTGATGTGCTCAGCTGGAGCATGAATGTCTCCATAAGCAGAATATCTTTAAGAGATAGATGATCAGAGAGTAAACACTAGTATGTACTGGTGGTCTGTGATACTGGTTTCAACTGTCTCTGAAGAGTGCTGATGCACTAAATGTAATTCAAACCAGCGTTCACCTGTGACTTATGATTGCTGAATCTCGTCAGACTGTGCTTCAGGAGACATTTGTGCTCTGTTAGCATGTTGTTTATGTTGACAACAACCTCAGTCTGTAGACACGTCAGGATGAAATATATAGTATCTAAGCAACGACTGTTTTATAACACTATAACGTAGTTGGAAGAAGCTGTAAGAACCTTTTGTTAATAAATGTTAATATAGACATCAACAACTACAAATACTTCTGTGAAGCAACTCCAAGAGAACGAATGATTAGCAACAAAATCATCAGTGGTGGAAGAAGTATTAACATCCTTTACCTGACTGTACTTAAAGTATCGTGAACAAAGATGCAGGAGAATGGCCAGTTTGAGCACTAAATTATTATAAATGTCATTATTAGATTGTTATGACTAATTCATCGTTGCTTAAGAAGCAGTGTTGTGTTGTTGCTGGGTGGCCAACAGAAAGAAGAAAAAACACATTAATTGTATTTCATAAGCGTAATATATATTTATTATACAAGTAACTAGAAAATGCAGCAGTCAGATAAATGTAGTAAAAATATTATTTATTCCCTGTGAACAAATAATCAAGTACAAATACCTCAAAATTGAAAAGATTGCACTTTTTTCCACCCCTAAATATAGTGATATAAAATATAATCTTTATATAAAATATTATTATGAAACATGAAGTATTTATTTAATTATTTATTATATTTATTCACTTTGTTAATAATATGCCCGTGAATGAGTTGTACATGAAAATAAGCATTTAATACATCTTTATAGTAAATCTATTATTTTATATACCGCTTAAATAATTTTGTTAAAGTAGAGTATAGCCAGAGAAAACTTCACATTGAATATAAGTTTATTACATATTCACACGGTCTCCTTTGCTCAGCTTCCCTTGGGGCAGTTAGACAGTAGTTTAAATTACAGTATAAACCACCCTGATTTCTAAAACTAGTTTCCTCTATCAGATTTTCCCAGTCAGGGCGGGTTTTTCCAACCAGCGATCTTCCACTCACAGGTTCATTCCTCTAAGCTCTAAGCTGTCCACACCCTTCAAAAGAACAACATTATTCTGTGAATGGAACAGGAAACTGCAATCTAATATGAAGATGATGGTAACACTGGTTTCCTTGACTTGTTCTGTCCTGATGACATGTCACATCCTCAGGCCAAGGACAACGAGATTTAAGGGTTATTTCCAGCTAATCTTCAACATGGACGCCCATTTCCCAACAACGCTGACTGATTCTGACCAGAATCTCTAGGCGGTGGGTGGTACGTTCCCATAAGAAACACATCAAACTATAAATCCTTTTCAACATAGAGGCACCAAAGTGACTTTTTTTTAGCAGATCCATGACAATAATTAGCCACAGCCTTTATTCTGTATTGTTCATTACAAAGAGAGCAATCAGCCTGTTGATAAAGAATGCTTTGGGGCTTTTGTGGTTAATTTTTGGTGAGTCCATATGTTTCATCCATCAGTAGCATAAAGTAGTGAATAGTATAGTAAAAAGTTTGGTATAGCCTCAGGATTGACTATTGTCTAAAATGTCTGGACTTATGGCTTTAGGAAAGGAAGAACAGCTGTTGTATCATGTTACTTTTTTTTCCACCCTCCACCTCCTTCTGGCAGCTGAGACAAACCAGCAAAGAATAGAGCTGCTGCAATTAAGCATGAATTTGCCTTTCAACAGCCCACTCTTCATGTTGGAAGACTGACCCCTCCGCAGCTTCTCATCCTCCAACACTGCCGAGTGGGTGAGAAGCATCCCAGTTTATTCTCAGTGCTCTTTCCATCACACAACACGTCTCAGAGGACACAGTTAGAAATTATACATTCATTTGGCACTAAAATAAGTTAAATGCATGAAAGGGTAAGTTGAATCTGTCAAATGTCACTGTGATGTGACTTCTTGTTGCCAAGATAACATTTATAATTTATATCTAACACACCCACTCTTTAGCTGACAGGTCATATTAAATGGTAATTGAATAAAACCATATCTGGGTAGCAGATACCAACACATAGAATTATGTCTGTACATTTTACAGGAATTTTAACTATTTCCCATCAGTGGAAACTTAAATTATGTCTTGTAAAAAAACAGTAACAGCATCAGTAACTGTATCTGTTCAGGTGTTTTTAAATAAGCTAAAATTGTCAGCTGATCAGTGTCATGTAGCAGAAGCCCACACAGATTTTGTCCAAGTTAACTGTTACGTTTCTGTTTGTTTGTGTCTGACGTGTGTGTTCTTGTGTGCGTGTGATCTTTTTTCCAGTGTTCAAGGTTACAGGGCAGTGAAATCAAGCAGCACTGCCAAGTCTTGTCTGTACATATGCAAAGACATGCCTGATCGATTGCATAAGAGTGAAAGAAGAAACCTCTGACCCCCCCGCCAACCAGTTACCATCTCACCAAATCACAGCCATAAATTACAGACCATTTTTCCATCTCTATCAAAGAGTTTGCTCCGTCTTTCCCTCCCAGCTGCATGTATTCATCATAACTGGACAACAAATCCATTCAGCGAGTGCTTACTGTAAAATTATCCCTGTACTTGTCTGTCTATCATGAAGGAAAAAGAAAACTGTTGGCTTTGGGAGATATATTTTATTGTGGTTATCAGCAGGAGAATTGTTTTATTTGTCTGTCAATTCATAATTGTTGTTTCACACAACAAACTTAAATCCTGTGAGATAACAAGGTGCAACTCAGAGTGAAGATTGCTTCAAATGCATTTAGTGGAAGACAAGAAGAGGTCAGTAGACATTATTTCAGTCCATCAAGCAAAGAGAGTATTTCTGGTTTCTTGCTTTGCACAAGAAACATATGATATTAATTTTTAAAAATAATACTTAGTGTCTATTCAGCCAGAAAGATCACGAAACCAAAAAATAAATACATTTATTTACAATAATGACATGTACAAATTAGTTCTTCCCTCTTACTATACATGCAGGAAGTCCTCTGCCCTGCTCTTGGCTCAAATGGCAGTGGAACCACCATTTGTTTTCTAGAGCAAGCTTATTGTGGTATTTTCAGCACAGGTCAGCAAGATATAAATACAAATGTGTTGAATTTTGCTGAAATGGCAGTCGTGTATAAGTTATCCCACATGGAGCTTTTAGTTTGAGAAATGTGGAGGGAAGACTAATTCATCTCATCTGGGATAAGTGAAACTGTGGTACACAGTCTGACCTAATATTTTTGTCACATGTCCTATTAATAATAAAAGACGGATGCCACTGGAACAGAGAAAAACAATATAAACTGTTATATGACTCAATGGATTCACCAGTAGAACCAAAGTAATATATAAAAAGCATCTATCAAAGGTTTATTTGGACACATTTGGTCATTTTAAGACGACATGAGCAGGCCAGAGTAAAACTGGGACGCTCGTTGTTTTCCCTCAAAGTTGATTAATGTTTGTTGATTGCCTGCTGGGCTGCTGTTTTTCACATTATTATACTTTATTTTTACTTTAAAGATATAGATATATAGATATATATATATACTGTTTCATAGCATACTTTAGTGATATTGTGAGCTAAATGTATTGCCTGATATATCTATTATGATGACACTATAATCAATCTAAATCTAAATTAGAGCTTGTCAAAACATTTATCTATTTTGCATGAGTGATTACATGACATGAATGTAAGAAGCTTGTCCTATTTACTGTGGTTAATATAGTTTTTAATGTGTTGGCTGTTGTTGACATCAGAGCGCTTGAAGAGATATTCTCAGTGCTGTATTTCATGTTGTGTTCCAGGGCTTCCCTTTGGGCAATATATTTCTTGTTTTTTATTTAGCGTTTTAATTTACACTGATGTGTTGCAGTATTACTCCACAACTGTATCTCATGGGCCAGGCATGTGACAGGGTTTAATTTCAGATGACTTTAAGTCTCCGTTATTGCCTGTGGGAGCCTTACAAAATTGTGTCAAATCTTTGATAACCAATATGTGACAAGTTACAGTTAGATCCTTCTGTTCTCACTTTTTATAACTTACAGAAAGAAAGGGTAAGTACAGAAAGGGCTGATTTTTGTGGTGTTTTTCATATTTGTCTGTCTAAATTTTAGGTTCACACGGGTCACGATGATGGCAGTAGCACATGGATGAAAAGTCACCTGACATCTGTAAAATATATAGTGTACAACTGTATTTTTTCTTCCCTTTGAACATATACTGTATCTGGGAAGAATTGACAAATTAATTTCAATTTTTCAACCATTTGCTAAACTTCAATTCTCACTAGTAATTGTGCAATCATAGCTTAGCATATGTAACTAGGCATGTAGACGTTCAGTGTTCAGCTCTGAATTTATTCAAATATTCTGTATTGAAAGACTGTGGAGGGTGGTTGGGATTTTTAACCTCTCCAAAATTAAAAATAGCAAGTGTGTAATGTAGGAATGGATTAACCAGTGTTTTGTCAGCTCTACAAACATTAGCCTGTCATATTTATTATTATTATTTTGTGTGGGGTTACGTTACAGTTTAGTGAAAGCCTTATTCATGACTAACACGTCCACCATGTAATATTTCCTCACTATGTCGAAACCGGTCCTGGATACTACCATTAGAGTGTAGGCTAATATTAGCAGCTCTGTCCTGCTGTTTATTGGAGTTGGCTTTGGGTTACACCTCTAGAAACCCAGCCAGTATTATTGAGACAGGGCTGTTAGCCCTGATGCTAAAAGCATTTTATCTTGCAGTTTTAAAACATACAGTACTATTTAGAAATAAGCATAAATCTAACCTTTTGTTTGCTAGTATGTAAGCAAGGAAAATAAGCTATCTATCTCTGTACCGCAATACAAGAACAATTGTTTATTTCCAGGTTTTCTACATGGATCATGACACCTTTTGCCTGGGACTGTTAGCTTTAGCCTTTCATGATGTAGCCACAAGTGCATATTAAGGATATTTGTTTAGTTTAAAAAGAGTTCAAACTGTAAAGTTAGCTGAAGATGGCCTTTGCAAATGACTCATGAAGCTAATAATAGCTTAATTAGCTTTGGCAGTTTGACAACATGGCAAAAGTAATCAAGAGGGCTAAGGTTTCAATTAAATGTAATGCAAATACAGATATTTATTTATATTTATGGGAACACCCACAAAATGTCACATCCATTTGTTAACATGCTGCAGAGTCACTGTGCGGCTTTCTGTACATCAAATTAACATCAAAATATGTCTGTGTGTAGTCTGCACCTACAACATTATTGTTAAGTTTGCTGTATTTAAACTGTTATATTGTTTCAGACCGGCCATTGTTGGATTAATCTTTCTAAGTTAACTAACTCACCATGTTTAGTCTAAATTTTGCTAAGTAATTATCTTTCCTTACAACTTTTACAACTGCTACCAACATAAACATGGCAGTGTAAAAATCTGTATCGCTTTAGCTTCCCTATTCATGTTTAAAATTGTCTTTCTCTAAATTTAAAAAGAGGAGTAAGTCACACTTCTTCTGCAGCTACAAAACTAAAAAGGCTGGACTGCAGGAGGAAAATGTGAGTAGGACCTGTAGTTCTCACCTGTGTGATATAGCACACTGTCCAAACATAAGCTAATGGCCTTCTTTGTCAAATATCAGCAAGGACTCCTTGTTGACATTAATATGAGTTTAGAACACCCTCCAACTATGACAAGACACCGACTGTATGTATATTGGAAGTTAAACCACTCAATGTAAACAGCTGTTGGTACTAATTCTCCAGTCAGGATCTAAAGAAGAGGGTACAAGATGTCGTAATTCAAAGAGTGCCAGTCAAACCTCAGATGGTGGAAAACAATAAAGATATTATGTAAATATGGCATATATGTTGAATGAATGATCAGTCTCCTCATCTCTCCACATAGACCTGTTACTATTTTTAATATCCTCTGTGGATTGGAACCATCAGTGGACATTGCATTGTTTCTCTGGCTGAAATATTAAGACATAGATGAGTATTTTTCCCTGTTAGTATGCATAAATGTCATATGATGCACCATTAAATTTATTTGCCCTTTTTGTGATGGAAATGTTTATAACTCTACCTTGTCATGTGTCTCCCATAGTTACATGCAGTCCATACTATGTATCAGTTGTATATAAGAGAACTAATTAAGTCATCAACTGACATTGTATAATATAGAATATTTAAGTTATAGCATTAAGATGAAAATCCACTGTTGATCTACACTTTTTCTTTTATCAAAATTAGTCTGGAGAGTTTTAGTTTCCTAAACGTTATCTGCAAATTGTCAATTTCACTCCACACTCAGTTGCAATTCATATATTTGAGGACTGTGAATCTACAGATAGTCTCACCGAAACTATGAAATATTTCTCAAAATATTAATACAAAACTATGCTATTGTCATGCACTTTACTACTAGGGGCATCTGCAAATTGATACATGACAGTTTTGTTTAAATTTGATAAAACTCAGTAACCATCTCAGGGAAGCAAAACAGTTATTCCAATGAGAAATGTGATAAGTTTCATCCTTGCTTGTATGATAGAGATTAGAAATGTTTCTCCACCTGCAGCAGAAATGTCTTGCGGTAGCCTCATGTCAGAAAGATGACAGTCATAGGTCTCTACGTGTGATGCTTGCATTGCACACAACAAGCAGCAACCAAAGTTTACATCACTGATTCTCTACGAGAGGACTTTTGATCACTTTCAGGAGTCGTCTGCTCATTCACTAGCTCTGGTGCACACTTCCTGTCTTTCTCCTGATCTTCCTTGTCCTCCTCCTCATCCCTGCTGATGAAGGCCATCTCATTCTCATAGCAGAAAGAGTTGGCACCAGATGTTGGGAATTTTCTCTCCTCCATGTCCTTGGCACTGCATCTTGGGGTGGACGGTACTTCAAATGTTTTGTGAAAGTAGGCGTAATCTATCCTGTACTGGCTTTTCTCCTCAAAGATGACGGGCTCAAAGCGGTGACCCCACAAGATCTCTGAGGGCAGGTAAGAGCTGCGTGCTTGCGTCGTCATTGCTGTGGCCTCCACCAACCCTTCAAGTATAATGACTATCTCAAACTCAGATGTTTCAAGATCTTGCTTACTAATACCAAACAGTGGACTTTCTTCATCAATTTCATGTATGACAGTAAGGGGTGCAACCAGAAACAGGCGGTCTGTACCTTTGTCATAGCCTACGTTCATGTCAATCTGATCCAGGGGGATATATTCGCCTTCCTCTGTGAAGCGGGGCTTGACGAGCTGAGCTCGCACATGAGCTTCCACGATGTGACTCTTTCTTAGATTGGCAACCCTGAACATGAGGCACAGTTTCCCATCACGCAAAGCAATGACTGCGTTGTGGCTGAACAGTAGAGTCTCTGCACGCTTTTTGGGCCGTGCCATCTTGGCCATGATGGCACCAATCATGAAGGCATCGATGATGCAGCCCATGATGGACTGAAACACCACCATGAAGACAGCAGCCGGACATTCCTCTGTCACACAACGAGCTCCATACCCAATGGTTGTCTGGGTCTCAATAGAGAACAAGAAAGCTGCCACAAAGGTGTTGACCTGCGTGACACAAGGAACAAAGTTGTCGTCCCCTGCGGGATGGTCCATGTCACCGTGTAGGAGGGCGATGACCCAGAACGCCAGGCCAAATGTTAGCCAGGACACCACAAACACCAGACTGAATAGCAGGAACATGTATCGCCAGCGGATGTCCACACAAGTTGTGAAAATGTCAGACATGTACCGCTGTGACTTCTCATCCATGTTTGAGAAATTGACATTGCATTGGCCAGCCTTGCTGACAAACCGGCTGTGGTACTTGCGTCTTGTGTGAATCTTGCCATTGCCAAAGCTGCCCACAGCAGGCATGGTACTTAGTCTCAGGCCTTCTTCGTCGCAGGACAGGAAGTTGTGTTGGTGGGCCCTTCCCACATTCATGCCTCAGTGGGGCACAGCCACGTGGGTTCACACAATCAGCCCGGTTCATACAAAACTGACCAGGCTCATGGAAAGTGCACTGCTCCGTCCAAAGCTAAAAGGTGAGGCACAAATGTAGTTTCCTGTAAAGAAAGGACAGATACAATATTAGTATACAACATTATTGATTATTGTATGATATCAATTAAGAATGACAATTTAAGGATATCACATATCTCTCTATCTATTTGTTGCAGCACTTTGTTGACTACAACTGCTTTTTACCACTTAAGGACATACTTCTTCTACTCATGATCATTATGTACTTAAAATATCTGGACTCCTCTCAGGACTCACTCACTGTCAACTCTATAGGACCTGCTGTTTAATAATAGCAGCTGGTTTACAAAGTTGTTCCAAAGCATGTTGTAATTTTACTTAATCATTTTAGCCTGTTGCTTTGTAACACATTTTTTGGATTGTTTTTCCTCTCAACATGTTATTTACAAAAATCTGTGTTTTAAAGCAATTTAGGACAAACCTGGTAGATGATTTTCAAACTGCAGACTATGTTGAAAACTTGGTTTCAGGGTAAGATATTTAACCTTGCTTTAAAAGATTCCAGTTAACCTAGTACATTTCATTCGTATTGTATTCTTACATAACCTACATTTGATTTTCTGTCCTACCTCCGTTCTCCCCTGGTCTGTTGGAAATACTCTGGTATATACAATACATGTTTCTCTGATCAACAAGGTACAGAAATAGCCAGCTAATCCAATGCCCTGCCATTTTATGTGACGTATCTTCTGTTTCCTCCAGCTGGCACAGCTATTAGAGTCACTGGAGTACTGTGATGAGGCTGTGTGATTCCCCCGTGAGGTTGAACTGGAAAATAATATGGGCTGAAAAAGACGGGGTAGAAAATGGGTATCATAGAAAACATAGCCTCAAATATAAATGGTTTACAGGCACATAATGGAAAACATATTTTAGGAACTGGTCAGTCCCAGTTGTAGCCTTCATGCAGTTTGTGCTGTGTGCTGGTGGCATAAATAAAAGCTGTTAACATGTTAACGTTGTGTACAACTGTTTTTTGTTTTTTTAAAAAGTCCCTGTTTGTCTTGGGTTAAAGAGTCTTCACAAATTACATATATGAAAATTATCTAATTCTCTTTTCTTTGTTTAAAGTTTTTTTCATACTTTTTTCTGCACACTAAAATTTACTGTAGATGTGATTACGGATTTTGGGAGTGATCCAGCCACCCTGCTGTAAATTCAATCAGAATCCTTCACACAGAAACACGTTACTCCAAGCAAGACAACTGTGATCCCAGCGTGTATTATTTGAAACAAGCTCATAGTGCTTAAGAAGACAAATTGTCTATTAATGTCGTGGTCTAGACAACACAACATTGTGGTAAACAAGAGCCTTCAGCTAAGCTAGTGGCTGTGGGAGGCTCAGTGGTGCTTTGAGTTAAATCCTAATTTCAACATGCTTTTGTAATATGTTCACAATGACAATGCTAACATGTTTAGGAGGTATAATATTTATTCACACCTTAGTTCAACATCTGCTAATTGGCACTAAATGCAAAGTACAGCTGATAGATGTTTTATTAGTTTTACAGATAAATTTGTTTTATTGATAAATTTGACCTAATGATTGATGAAAAGTTATAAAACTAACCTTGTTCACTCAAAAGCACAAAAGGTTTCAACATTATGCTACAGCAAAGGTCAAGGATCACCAAAGACATTGGGATGCATCCTCTGGGAACCACAAATGTCTGTACAAAATGTCATGGCTATAGTCGTTGAGATATTTCAGTCTGGACCAACAGATAGTCATTATAGTGCCCTGCCACATGCATGGCTAAAAATCTAATTTCATAAACCTGCATTTAGGACCAAGAACATTGAAATATCCTGCAGATAATTTAGTAGTTAGTCTTCAGCATTAGTAAGCATTAGCATTAGTTTGCTCTGATTGAACTTCACTCATTTCAAGTCATAGAATAAGATGCTGCATCTTTTAGAAATTATTATCATGAGTCATTTGGATTAGTCTTTTAGGATATCTGAGAACTCTATAGGATCACAAGCCTGGCTGATTGTTACACTCACCCCAGGAAAACATGGTAGATGATTACTGTTTGTTTTGTTTCTTCATGATGCACTCAAACACCAGATAATTTACCTCAGTACTTGTACAGTGTGCAGTTATAAAGCAACTGGGGTTTTATCTTTAGCAAAACTTCCAAATGGGGTCACTAAGCCTGCTGTGCAGGTGTCCCCACCAGGGATACTCTATAGCTAGAGAGACATTAATATCCCGTGTATACAACAGAACAGGTGTGTGACAAACAGCAGCTATCTGCACAGATTTAAATTCAGATATTTTTAGAACTTTCCAATCCAGGATGACAATAACAACAAATCTGACTTTTTTTTTGCCTGTCATTGACTGGTGGTGTCTTTTATGCAGCAGTTGCTGCTTCTCAATGCTCTAGTTGCTAGGAAGCAGGATGTTGAGTGTCCAAAGGATATTAATATCTAATATTCTATGCGACTGCTCCTCAGCTCTCACAGGAGCCACACTCTGCCTGCTGGGCTGTGATCTAAGTGCCGGAGCAGAGATTAGTTTATTTCTCTGCTGATATTCACAATAGGAACTCAGTTCTCACTGAAAATAGATTAAACTATGACAGACAGTCTACATTAAGGGAATCTAGAGCAGGGCTACAGTGTTATAGCTTATATCTTTTCTGTCTAAAATCATAAGTGGCTTACCTTGTGTGCAATATTAATGTTCCCAATAAATGTTGATTTCCAACTTTCCTTTTCTTCCAGATATCCAGGTCTTTTAGCCAAACTGCTGCATGTTTCTCCTCAGGCTTCCTTCAACTCTTCTGTTACGGGTAGAACCACTCTATCCTCCTGAGGCAGAAAAGTAAATGGTCACAGAGTACCATCATGTCCATGCCTCCTAGTTTTAACGCGTCTCTTTCTCCGCTCAATGAGGACAGCATTACATTCACTCCCACTGTCAAGTCCTCCAAAATTGGTGCTTGATTGATATCCAGTCGATCAGAAACAGACCAAAAACATAGAAAATGACTTTAGTGGAGCACTGAAGTCATAATTTTAAACCTCAAAATGACTTGGTCACGGCCTGTGGGGTCCAATCCAATCAGAAAAATCAATCCCTCACATGAATTATGTCATGTCAGTCAGACAGTCACGGACAGTCAACAGCCTCACACTTTCTTAGTAGATCTGCTATCTGATCTTATTCTGTTGCAGATCCCACTCTGTATCCCACATCCAGTGAACTATTGCTCACTGCTCAGCTCTCGTCCTCCCCCTCCCTTTCATGGTGTCACTGTAGATACTTGGCATTTGGAGACTACATGCTCTTCCCCTTACCAAGTATTGCACTAGTGCTGGTCAGCAATACTCAGAGTTGAAAGAACTAACAGCTACACATGAACGATGTGCACAAGACAGTCCATTCGACACTTCCGCTGGTTAACCTGATTTCTTCACTCTTTTCCTAGACAGTAGTTCTTATCCTGGCACATTTGTTGTATTGTTGGTCCAGATGTAAAATCTACTGAATTACGCACTTACCTAATGAAATAGAGAAAAATTAAGAGGTCATTTACACCTATAATTCATGGGCATACTCTGTAATGTTGTCTTTAGTTTCCAACTTAAATCAAACAGATTACAGAGTGGGTGGTGAGATCTCCATTTTTTACTCATTCAGAACGCAAGGCAGCTAATGTTGAAGAAGCTCAACTAGAAAAGCACACGTGGGCAGTGTCTTACTGCACGTCACTTCTTTGTCTTATGTCTGTGCATGCATGAATGAAGAAGGAAATCAAGAGTCTACAGTCAAGCTAGCAGCTCTGTGAGAGAGTACTTAGGGATCTTAAAGCTAATGTCAGCATGCTAACCTGCTCACAATGACAATGCTAACATGCTGATGTTAAGCGGGTGTCATGTTTTCATAAAAAGTTAAAAGGTCAGCTTCAACCAAATGGATTAGGATACATCATCTGCGAACCGTGAATGTGTGTACATAATCTCATAGATGTTGAGATATCTCACAGAAAAAGTGAAAATGTTTGAGGAAGAGTGAAAGGATCACCAAAGTAGCAGTATGATTCATCCTCTGGGGACCACGAATGTATGTCAAATCATGGCAATACATCTAAAAGTTGTTGAGATATTTCAGTGTGGACTAAAATGGTGGACCAACGTAGAGAGAATTCATAGAGCCAGGTTGCTAACATGACTTTAAAAAGTTTACATTGTCATTCTTTCTGTGCAATCACAATTTATTTCCAAACACCTCAGATTAAAATCGATCTGCTCTATGCAGTCTGCAAGCTACAACACATCTAATGTTGGTTTTTAACAACCTAACAGCAGACTGCCTTACCAAGGAGTTTGTAATTCTTTTGTGAGTTTCACGGACAGAAACAGGATCTCTAGTTCCAGTACTGGTCTGACCCAGATTCACTCGAGAGGCCATCAAAGAGCAGACAGATGGGTGGAAACACCTTTCACCCATCTGTCTGCTCTGACACTGTAATATGACAGCCATGGATGGCAGTCTCAGTATCAGTTTTCTGATTATAACAGGAAAACATATTTGACCTTTATGAGTGTTAGTACTGTTGAATGGAGGACAAACATACACATTCCCTTAATATACAAGATATGACAATGCATATAAGAGTTGACATTTTTAAAGCAATGTAAATGTATGTGTGTTAATTTAAGGTGCCTGTAGGGATGTGAACATCTGTGAGGAGTTGATAATATTTTGTTTTAAAGGAAAAGATATAACAGTACTTATATTTCATCTAAATCTTATTTGTTAGGGATGACTTTTAAGTGCTATTTAACGGCTAACAGCTATTATGAAACTCTTTTGAAGCATTTATTGAGTAAAATCTTCAGCAGAAAATATACAGAATGTAACATTTGGTAGGCTATAACTTTAATTAAATTATAAATCTTTTTCGACTGCACATTTTATACCTTAAAGTTGCTTTCTGTGTGTGTGTGTGTGTCCGTGTGTGCTGCTGCTGCTGCTGCTGCGTTTTGAAGCTTTACATGCACACTATGTTACTGTTATTTACTGTTACTATGATGACAGGCCTGTAAATAGGTTATGGGTTCATTTAGGAGATGGCAGACCGATGTGAAGTGTGCTATAGGGACAGAGAGGGCTCAGAGCCCAGTCGATACCTCGTACCAAGCCAGTTATTTAAAGGCCGCCTCACTGCGGCAGGACAAGTGGGCCAGGCTCGACCACACTCATTCAAGACGCAGGCTGCAGCGTTTGATCACACTTTGATCACCTTTCAGATAATCAGCTCACACCCTTCTGATTCATTTCAAGCTTTATATCATGTTGTGGTTATCCGTGTGTGGTACAGAAGATACCAGTCAGAGCACAGGATGTTTACTCAAAGCTCAGTCAGACATGAGCGTAACTGGTTCTGGCAGGACACTCTGGATCAGGAGCACGGCAGGTACTCCAATTATACAACTGTGTAACCGTCTGTTTAGTTCAGTCTCACCAGCACTCCTGCTGTTCTTGCTCACTTGCTGTGTTTCTGCACTTCCTGCTCATTGTTCTATTATCTATAGCTGTATACCTATCTTCACTGTGGCCTGTAATTACTGGTGGGAGTAAAATCAATCACACAGGTAATTGTCCCATTTATCTGCTGTTAACTTTTGTGTCACATCCTATTAGTACATGCATAGCTTACTTAACTACATATATGATAGTTTTACACTGTGTTTGAGTCAATCATTCACCATTTATGCCTTTTATAGTCAGTGGTTTTATCCCAGTAAAATAGGAGTTTCTTATTAGTGTCCACATTTTTGTGCTCTTTACTGGTGGATATGACAGCAGTGAGGATCATAAAGAAATTAAAAATAACATGAAGCCAGCTTAAAAAATAAAAAAATAAAAATTGCATAATTAACCTGAAACATCACTGGCAGCTTCCTAACAATAGAAAACAACATGCAGAACAACCTGAGTAAGGCAATGACAGTATAAAGGAGTAAGGTAGTCTGTGCCAGCTCAGATGCAAATGTGTGAAAACAAAACAAAATCTATTTTATCACACTAACAAAGCTAATTAAGTACATGGCTGCTCTGACATTTACCAACACATTGCATACAATTTTCAGCTGACATTAGCATTAGCACTAAACATTCCAGCTCCATAATAACAAAGGGCGGAAATATCTGGTAAACAACATACGTCATCCTGAGATAATACCGATGTCAGTGAGTAAATAACCTGGTAATATCAAGGAGACTAGTTGTAATGTTGGTGTTCTAACTAACTATACTAACGCATAACTATGAATCAAGACTTAAGGTTATTACACTGAAACTACATTTCCAGGTAAGTATTTCCTCATTATTATAAGCACTTTACTCTATTATTACACCAACCTTTGTTTCCTCCAGTAATGGATTTTACACTAATATTTCTACCATATCCTAATATTTTTCCTCACCTTATCTACCTGATAAATGTGAGTAGATTTGGCTGTTGTTAGCCCATTATTACTGAGATGTTTTGCCGTATTCCTACTTGAGATATGTCTACACATTATTACCCCCTTGATCTGCCCCTATTATTGCAAACTGCATATGTGGCATGGTGAGAATGGAAAGCTTTATAGGTGTAGCAACAGTAACTGAGTGGGGTTGGGTTGGGTAAAGGTCAGCAAGAAGATTTACTGTATCATACAACCACACACACACAGAGGACTTATGCAAATGTGGAATTATGGGTTCAATGCCCTCAATGACACTTCAGCAGTGTCCAGGAGGGGAAACAGGCACCTTTCCAGCTATGATGCTCCTACGGCTACTGTTGCACAAGAATGGTATTACACAGGTGTTACCCTCTTGTTAGGTATTACCCTCTTATTACCCTGTTATAGATTGTTAAGTGCTACTCCATTAGATTACAATCACCCCATGATTGATTTTTTTTCTACTTCTTTGTATGAAAATGTAAAATAACAACTAAAAGTGTAATTCTGAACTCTCCTTAAATTCTTGGAACAGCATGTCTGCAGGCCTGTGTAACAAAGCAAGTGATCACAAGGAAGAGACAGAACGAACACGAATGTTCGAGATGCTGTAGAGAGAGTCTCTGTTGGCAGCCAGCACCGACAAAAAAAACCTGAGTGGGGGAAGAGAGGCGTTGTGCACCCACCCAAGAAAGAAATGCTGCATATACACAAGACACAGGACTTTTTAGGAGCTGTTCACTAACCTCATTGCTCCAGTTATGCTCCAGAGCAGCCTAATCAACATCCTGCCTCTTAATAATAAAGTGCTCTCACCTTATGAAATAACACAAGGAGACCACGTTAGCACAAAAAGGACTGGAGGTTGAATTCCTTACTATGAGGTGACATCTGCATTCAATCAAAAACCTTTAATTAAACCTTTCTGTTACCTCATACAGGTGGATAGTGATGTTATCTTCCTCACTTAAGGTAAGAGTGTGTGGGGCTATTTTCTGACCACATGCAATGTTTAGCTCTGCATATAAAAAGTTTAACATCAGTGAAAAGTCTCAGTCTGCTCTTTTATCATTCATTTCTAGCTGACTGCTGCAGAAAAACAAATAATTCATATATAAGATTCTCAGTGTCATTAAAAATTCATATCCGATACATCTTCACATCTTTTTTTTTTTTTACCCAAACAAACGTTGATTATTTGTTTCTGACATGAGTCAACTGTGTGCTTCCCCAAATACCAATCAGCCTCATCGTCCTCCATGCCGAGGCTGGTGAGGCCAAACCGACGGTGGTGCCAAATTTATATTTAACTCAGGTGAACAATGTAGGATTTATCCATTGTCATGGAAACGCTGACAATTTTGAGTTTGAGCAAATAAATTGCATGTAGGTCACACGCCTCTGGACCTTTTTTTTAAAACTCTGTGATCCAAATCAAACTGGGGGAAATAAAAAAAACATCCCTGCAGCTCCTTTGCTGTTCACACTGAAAGCCCGAGCTGTGTCACATGTGAGAGGAAAAATAAGCAGAGTGTGGTCCTGTCAGCTGCAGTGTAAACACAACTGAAATGTATGATTGTGGGGAAGCAGGCAGTGCTCACTGATCAGCGCTGCAGCCTCTTTGCTGGTTACAGTAATTGATCTTTGCATGACTAAATGGGCCACTTATTTTTGCAGCCTGAGCAGGTGCACCTGTGTGCTGGTGTTTCTACATCAGCCGCTGATCAGTCATGAGCGCTGGGAAAGCGTTTGTGG
The DNA here is from genome assembly GCA_036365135.1 of Miichthys miiuy. Classification (NCBI taxonomy): domain Eukaryota; kingdom Metazoa; phylum Chordata; class Actinopteri; family Sciaenidae; genus Miichthys; species Miichthys miiuy. The sequence continues at coordinate 7,798,721 of CM071622.1, read as the reverse complement.
GGCAGCTCGACTCAGAACAGACCCTGCAGGTGCACTACACACACACACACACACACACACACACACACACACATATATACACACACATACTGTATATATACACACTACACACACACACAGAGAAGTTCATATTTGAGATATACTGTGTATGAGAATCACTTTCTTTATTCTGAACATGTTATAATCATAACAAATGTCACATAAATCGAAACTATGTGAAAGAAATAATGAAGTAATTTAAATAAAATGAATGGCAGCACATGAGATATATAGGTTTCAATATAATTATAATTTGGTTAAATTCAGTGTGTTTATCCATTGAGGTATCAAGATTAAGAAGACATGAAAAAATATGTTACAAAGGAAATTATCAGCTTGAAGGGACAGAATTAATGCAACACCAGGAACACTAACTTTATCGTAGGTGCAATTTTTCATTCATTATTTTTAAGTACATCAGAAACTCAAATATCAAGAGAGCTACATACTGATACCACTAAGCAACAGAAATAACAGCCGGTCTAAAACTAAAAATAGATTTAATTTCCAATAATATAAAACATAGAAAAGAAGCTATTGATGACTTGCTCACTTTCTGCTGAACAACTAATCAATTTATTAAATAAATGTTTCAACTGTAGCTCATTCCAGAGCTTTCAAACAGATTTTGCAGCATTCACCTGCAGTTGAAATCTTCAGAGCTAGCAAAGCTAAAAGAAATGGACCTTAAGTTAAGATTATTTTGTCAAACTGTTATTTCCCAGGTCAAGAATGAGCTTGGTCATCTGGTGGGTGACACAGTATGAACTCCACTTGCCCAGTCCAGGTTTTACACTTCTCAGGTCTTGTAGGGTGAAAAATCTTACCTGTCTGTTGCAAAAAAAAAACATGTTGACTTTCAGAAAACAAGTGCAGAAAAGGTGTCACAGCCAGACAGAAATGCTCATAGGTGCAGAATTATATCCACGGTGGATAACATTAAGAATCAGCTTTACTCTTTCAAAGTGTCGGCTCACATGACACGTACGTTTCACATGCCGGAGTCACAAGGAAGGAAAAATGAGTGTTGGGTTTTAATGAGGTGTGATGTTCCTCTTTAGGAATACGACTCCAACAAACAGAACAACATCAAGACTGGGTATTCTGCAAGAATGATGTGATACTAATGTGATTGAAAATGTACACAGAAATCAGACTGCCAGAGATGATGACATTTACTGTTATTTGCTGTAATGTATCTCTGAGTAATGTCAGGTATAGTACTTAAATGTCAACAGGAGGCTGAGTAATGGTTGTAAATTAAACAGTATTTCAGAAGAGATTACAAGATGTTTGGGATTTGTCTGCTCTGAAACCGGGGACTTCTCTGAGTTTTCTGCGTCTGTGTGACAGCTGGTCTGATGTTGGAGACTCTGTTGAAGTATGTTATCACTTGCAGGCTCTGTGCAGTCTTGATGCTCCACTAATGAGGCACAGTGTGTGTGTCCCACGTGAGAGACATCAGTGTTTTCCTGCACCAGCCTTCCTCATTAGCTGCCGGGGCTCCTGGGAGCTCAGATTCATACTGTGTCATACACTGTCACTGCATGTTGAGGCTGCACAGCGAGAGAGGTCTTGGTTTCTGTTTTTGGTTGACCATACAGCCAGGTCTCACACTGTACAGTTATCATGTTACCAACACATATCAACACTTTACTGTATGTGGCAGCAAGACAGTTTTCCGCTTGGACGTCATAAGTTTGGCATGATCTCTGAAAACGTAACCAGGCTATTAATGACACATTACATGAACTAAATTCAGGACTTCAGGCAAATCTTGACACTGTTTTTTAGTTTTAGTCGCCTATAACTTTTCAACTGATTAGGAGAGACTTTCTCCCATGACGAGGTGTAGGTGTGTAAATGTGAGAAACAAGTACTGGCTAACTCTGAGACAATAAGACTGTGTATCCTTACAGCATGCTACTGATCATAAGCCATGAATGTTCCATTTACATTTACAACAGGTTGTATGAATGTTAGATTTCAGCATAACATTTACTTTCTCACAATCAGATATTGTTTAAGATGCAAATACTTTATTGTCTTTCTTTACATAACTGAATGATGCCAGAGTACAAAATCTTCATACATTATGACTAATACTTCCATATATTAAATAAATATTCTTGCAGCAGAGCAGATTTTAAACTAAAACTAAAAACAGATACAGGTGTACTGACATCATGTCTGTTGCCTCTGCTGGAAGAGTAAATGTTGTATTCTGCTACATCTAGTGGTACAATATGTTAATCACAGTTTTTATACAACTGATGCAACACACTGAGTTATCTTTTAATAAAAACACAGGCAGTGTTAATAAGTTACACTGTGCATTGTACTGAATATATAAATATTGTTTCTTTGAGATTACTCTGTGATATTTTATAGTAAAAGTTTAGAAATGTTGATCTAGAAAAGTTGCTGTTTGTTGCTCCCTCTAGTGGTTTTCTGATCAGGATGACTCAAACAGCTTCATTCTTTCTTGGACAGAAAGGCCTTCTTTTAAACTCTGCAAACAAAACACACATAAAATAAAGGAAAATAAGAGATTAAATGAAGAGAAGGGTGAAGTTCCTAATCTCTAGTTAGTATGACTGGACTTAAACACTTCAAAACGTTGATAACATTTCCCTTTTATGAACTGAGTTCCTTTTGATACAGGAACAAACTTTACCTTTGATCTCACTCCTCTGAGGGATGACTTCTCTGTTTTCTTCAGAAAAGCAGCATTATTTGTGTTTGTCACAGTGTCCTCTGAGAAAAAAAGAGGATAGGAAGCACAGAGATGGAAGAATTATGCACTTATTCGATGAGGAGATTGACAGAGGTGCAGTGCAGGTAAGGTGGTTTTGTTACTTTTGTTCAGTTTTCTACAAAGCTAAGCTAATCAGCTGCTGGATGTTGCTTCGTATTGACTGTACAGACATGAGAGTGGTATCAATCATTGAACCCTTGACAACCTTTGCGAATAAGTATATTTCAAACTGCTCCTTTAAGGTTGATCTAAACATGAATTTAGTCAAAAAAGTGCTGACAAAAGATGTCAGGCTTCACATTAAAAGCAGCACTATACAATAACCAACTATAATGTACACAAAGCAGAAAGTATCTCACTGGAGCTCTGTCCTGAAGCTCCTCTGCTTGGAGACCAAGTGGCAAACTTGAAATCTTCATAGAGTTTGTTCACACCATGACGGGGTTCATCCTGGATGTTTGCGTAGAGAGCTTTGAGCTTGTTCTGGGCATATATTTTGTCCTGTTACACGCACACAGACACACAGTTCGGTGTGAAATCACAGATCATGTTTTAGTTTTCTAAGATGCCCAGAAGTTTAAAGAGATTTCAGTACCATTCGAGCAATCTTCAAGTCTTCTCTGAGAGAATGAGCTTCCTGTCTGAGAAACTGCATTTCTGCCTCCCTCGCTCGCAGAATCACCTGTAACATAAAGTACATTAACACAGTATCATGAAGTACTTATTATGGTTATGCACACATATTTTATATATTAGACAGAGACTTTAAGGAGAGCTTATGATGTGGTGCAAAGACACTTACCTCCATCTCATAGAAGTCATTTACTTGAGGGGCAATATGTTTCCCATTTAGAGAGAAATGCAGCTCAGACATTTCATCTGTCTCCCTCTTAAAGGACGACAGGGGACAGAGAGACAAGTTACACTGATATGCAGACGTGCATTGTTCATGTCATCAACATGTTGAGTTTATACAGATGAAGAATACTCAGCTGTTCAGTCTGAAGGCCCTTTGTTAAAAGAAAAAATTTATACCTGCTTCTTTTTGAGCTCCTGGTTTTCTTTTTGGTACTGCATAAAGGATTTTCTCTCTTCCTGTAGCTCCTTGTTCAGGTGAGAGTTTTCCAGGCATTTCTGAGTGTGCTGAACCGACAACACCTCGAGCTCCTTCTGCAGTAACTGTATCTCCTTCCTGCAGCAGCAAAGTAGAAGCACAGATAATGTTGTATAGTGAAGTAAGTGAAGAAACGTTACTATGTGATAGATATTTGTTAGAATACCAATAATAACAAGTAAAGAAGCTATTATGTGATAAAAATAGCTCCCAGACGAAACCCAGTGGTTTGTAGATAGATAGATAGATAGATAGATAGATAGATAGATAGATAGATAGATAGATAGATAGATAGATAGATAGATAGATAGATAGATAGATAGATAGATAGATAGATAGATAGATAGATAGATAGATAGACAGACAGACAGACAGACAGATAGATAGATAGACAGACAGACAGATAGATAGATAGACAGACAGACAGATAGATAGATAGAAAAAACAAACGCTGTGAAAGGGCCAGTCGTCACTCACTCATGTTGGACGTGCAGTTGTTCAATGTCAGCATTCTCCTTGATGTGATGAGACAGTCGACTTTTCTCCAGCTCCTGTTTATGGGCTCTCCTCATTGCTACAATCGCTGTAGAAAGACATGACAACTTGTGCAACTGTTTGCCAGTTCAACCAGTCAGACCCCATGTTATTGTGTTAATGTACTTATCTATCATAGCTAAACTAGAGCCCATTGTTATTTATATATCTCTATACATGATCTGATCTTCTTTACCTGCCATTGTGGCAGCTGTCTCGTTCTGCAGCTGCTGGTCTTTCTCCTTCAGAAGTGCTGCCACCTCCTTCTGATGCTGCTGCTGTAGATCACCTATCAGCTGCCGGTGCATTTCCTCCATAGCAGAGAAATCTTCATCACAGGATGCCTGAAATTTAGAAGAAAAGATAAGATAGGATAAGATAAGTAGAGAGAATCTATAGTTTTAGATAGTGGTTGTGTGTGCTAGCTCGCTATCCGTTGGCAAACTCAGAAAACTCTTTTAGCAGTGATAAACACTTCATATGTTTTGAAAGGTTGTAAGAAAACAGACAAACTGTACTATGTTCTTCACTGTTTTGTCTTAAGGAACAGTTCTTTCCCACTCCAATAAATCTTGAACAGCTTAATAACAAAATCAAATGGAAATTAAGATTTACAGAACAAAGTTGATCTGTAAAAAAAACTCCAAATGAGAAGAAGATACAGTAAGAGACAAAATCTTCCCTGAGTTTTGACTTTTCTTGACCATTAGTGGGACAAATAAAGCTGTGGATTGTTAAAGGCACCAAGTATCTGATGAAGAAATAAAGTTTTTGTTACCTTAAGTTTTTCTAGGTCTTTCTGATGAGCCTCCCTCGTGGTCGCTGCATCACTTCCCACCATCTGGTTCCTGAGTTCCTCTTTTGTTTTTCTCTCCATCACAGTCTGGTCTGGTAGGGAGGAGGTACTCCCAGTGAAAGCAGGTGCATCTGCACAGGTTTTGGTCTGTTTCTCTTTGGAAACACAAGACTTGGTGTAGTAACCATGCAAGTGTTTCATCTCCTCTTCATGGATCTGTTGTAGTTCCCTAATCTTCTCTTGAAACTCTGTTTCTAGTTTTTTCATCCGTTCCTCGTGATAGTCCTGGATTTTCCGGATGTCTTCCAGGAGTCTCTGGTTCCCAGCCTCTACGGATGTTATCTTCTGCTCAGCACGCTCTAGTTCATCTCTTAATACACTGTTGTCCTCCTGAAGCTGACATAAGGCGTGATTAAAAGCCTTCTGCTCATCTTTTAATGTCATATCCTGCTCTTTGCACAAAGCTTGCAGTTTGTCCTGTAACACTTCACTTTGCTGCAGCTCCTGCTCTAAATCCAGTTGCAGCCTGACGGACAAATAAATCAACTTTACCTGCTCCTGCATCCAGTTTAAGTCAGCTGCAGACGCACTTTCCCAGTTATCCTCCTCACTCCACTCTACTCCATTGTCATCAGAAATCTCCTGGCAGAGCTGGTGTAAGCATTTCGCACGTCTTTGCAGCCGGGTTATAACTCTCTCTAACCACTCTGGTTCTCTCTCTGCCTCTTTGACACCGGGTTCATTCTTTTCAACTGGTTTTGTAGCTCCTTCTAAACCTCTGCTCTCCTCATAAGGATCTAACTCTGGTGGATTGATATCTGCCAGACCTTTCCTTTGATGCTCCACTTCTTTATCAATTCCTTGAGTCACACTCTCGTATTGCTGCTGAAACTTTAAGGAAGCATAAATAAGCTCTGCTTCGGTACAGACTCTACAGATTTCCCTTTCATTGTTGTCACATTCTTCTCTTTTTTCTGCTTTTAAGGCTATTCTTTGGGAGATTATGCTTTTGTATCTGTGTGCTGCATCCCCCTCATCCACTCTTGGTACTAAGGATAGTTGTGCAATGCCATGTTGGCTCTGAAGGACAGACACCATTTTTTCTACTACAAATAGTTCCCTCATTACACACCTCCCAACACTTTCCATGTCATCCTCTGAGGGTAATGTATTAGTGAGTTTACTTTTAGCACTAACGTTGCTCTCAGCTCCAGCTAATCTCTCATCATTGAGGATCTTGTCCTCTCCTCTGCAGGCATTATGTGACTCATGCTGTTGTCTCTCTGCGTCTTTCTCTCCTTGCTGAAGGCAGGCGGCAACAGTGGCTAGTTGCTTCTCAAAGTCTGTAATATTAATCGGGGTGGCTTGAAGCCTCTCTCTGCAGGCTTGTATGATGTTCAGTGCAACCCGAGACCTACCAACGAACATCCTGCAGCGGATTTCTGTCTCCTGGGCAAAGCGCTGGCTCTGCTTGGCCTGACTGTGAAGAAGCAGACTGAGGTGCTGAGCGGTGGCTCGGCTCCGAGTGAGCTGAGAGCAAAGGTGGGGATCCTGGCAGGTGATGTGACTTTGGTGTTCCTCCAGTCTTTGCATAATGTCCCTTAACTTCTCCTCTGTTACATAAAGTTTGGTTTCAAGCATGTGGATCACAGACAGAAACCTTTCTGGGTCATCTCCTGCAGCGACCATGCTGTGATATGATGAGTCAATTGAGTGAGAATGGCTTCTTGTAGGTTCAACGGCATTTGAGCTGTTAAACAACTGACCACTGTCTGTTGCTTTTAACCCGCTGACATCGACAGTGAGAAGACCACTTGTCTGTTGTTGTCTCTCATTTTGCTGAGCAGGCTCTGAGGATTCATCCTCCAGCCGAGAAGAGGCACAGGTGCAAACTTTCAACACTTCATTCAGCTTCACTTCTGTCTCCTCAAGGCTGTTCCCTAAGACCTCCATCTTCAGCAAAACCTCACTCAGCTCTTGCTCCTTCCTGTCCAGGAGTCTCTCGTAGCCTTCTCGGATATCCTGTGTTTCACACTCCTTTTGCTGCACCTTCCCTAAGGCGAGCTGCAGTTCCTCGCACACTCTCTCGTACGAGTGCTCCAGATTGTAGTAGTGTGTCTCATCTGTTTTCAAGCGGCTTTGCAGCCTGCTCACCTCCCCATCTGCCTCAAATAACTGATTCTGCAGCTCTTGACAGCGCCGGTCGAGCTGCTCTCTTTCCTCTTGAAGTTTCTTCACAGCAGATACTGTACACGCTAGCTCCTCTTGAAGCTGTTGTTGAGCCTCCTCGATTTCCCTGGTCCAGGTTTGAGTCTTATTCAAGCTCCCCACCTGCTCTTCAGCCCTGTCCAGTCTCTCCTGAAGGTCTTGCGCGTGTTGTTCTGCCTGTGCCAGGCTAGCAGCAAAGCTCCTCCGTTCTCTGTCCTGACTTGCTTGAAGAAGCATGAGGTGCTTCTCCAGGCGAACATCTTTGTCAGCCTGTGTTTTTTCATTAGCATGAAGTTGAGTTGTCACCTCTTGGAGGTTTTTCTGCAAGCGATCAGCCTCCTGCTGGAGAAGGTGGAAACTCTGCAACTCCTGCTGCAGCTGTGTAAAGCAAGACTCAGCCTCCTTCCTCTGCTTCTCACTGACGCTCAACTGAGACTGCAGGGACGCCACACAACGCTCCCACTCCACCTGCAGCTCATGAAAACGCCGGCGATCTTGCTCCAGATGGGCTTGTGCAAGTGCTGTGGCATCACCTGTGACGAGTAACTGTGCTTGTTGAGCCAAGAGATCTACTCTTCGCCGTAGTTCAGCTTCTCTGGCTTCCTCCTGATTCCTTTTTTGAGCCTCCAGCTCAGAGCGAAGGTCATGGTTAATCTTCTGCAGTTGCTGTAGAGCCAATGCTTGTTCTGAAGATGAGTCTGAAAAAAGATTACTCTATAGAGCAATATAAAGCTTTAATTAAAGACAAACTAAGGACTCCATAAGTAAATCTGAAAGTAAAACTGAATTCTCTTACAACTTATCTTGCCTTTTAATGATAGAGCAATGTGCATTTTCACAAAATGGTAGAGGGCATCACCTTTAAAACTGAATAAATTAGTGAATATTTATGTTTGAGTGCCATCTGTGTTATACCTGTGCATGAACACTTTCATTTGAACGCCTCTCTCTCTCTCGTTGTAGCTCATCGTGCAGATTTCTGTTTAACTGCTGGAGTCGAGACAATTCCTTCTGTGTTTGTTCGAGCTGTAGAGAAATCACACAAAACTGTTATTCATGTTTTTATGGATGATCAAACTCATAAACACGTTTATGCACTTCTGATATAACATTCCTTAGAAAATTGGGTTGCTTTATATTTCCTGTTTGTGACAATGCATTAGTTTGACATGGCAGAAAAAAATTAACTACACACATGATCTCACCTCTTTGACAAGTTGCCCAGTTTGCCGCTCACAGGACAGTTTTTCCGTCGCTTTTGTGCACTCATAGCTGGTGTTTTTTGTTACTCGTTGTTCTTCACTTGCTTTAACTTGCTGCTCTGTTTCACTCTGCATGTTTGGATGTTCATCACAGCACTCATCATTTGACTGCATTGTTGTGGAAGTCAAGCTGTCACTTCCAGCTCCTTCAACGCACGACAATGCATCTGTCACACCTGGTGCACAAAGTTATACACAGAAACAAATTTGTCACAATGTGATATGTACACATGAAGAATAACTCGGTTGAGTGGTAGAGCAGGTTGTCTATTAATCGAAGGGTTTCTAGTTTGACACCTAGCTCCCCCAGTCCAGTCAAAGTGTCCTTGAGCAAGATATTTAACCCTGATGCATGTATGTATGTATGTACTGTATGTGTGTGGTGACTATTGAAGGTGTTTGATTGTAATAAGTCATGGAAAATCTGTAAAATAATCGTCTTTCTTTGCAAAATTTAATTTCAATTTTTGACATTTATTTGAATTCTGATTAAGATTATTTTTGTTTTCCAGCCGCTGCTGCTGTGAGTCATTTGACCGTTTTTTAAGATTTTCTTTATACAGTGTTATGTAACAATATGTAGGTATGTATGAGTCTCACTGTGACTGTTCCCCGGTGGAGCACATTTAAATTTAAATGATTCAAATATGATTTAATTTGTCTGTGTGGCTCCAACAAGAAACTTACACTGTAGATACGAAGCGCCTTCATCCTCCTCCACCTGCAGTGTAGGACTGATGGGAGACAGAGCAGAGGGGGTGGAGGGTGAGGTGGGGGTGGACAGATGAGAGGAGGAGGAGATCATAGACGATGCCGAGCTTCCATCAGCAGATCTCTGCTCTCTCTCTGCCTGCAGTTCATTCTGCTGTGGATGTGTTTCTTCTGCACAGTCACTGGTTTTGTGCTCTTGCTGAAAACTGTTTGGGTGTTCAGCTCTCTCCTCAGCTGACTGCGAGTCTGGTTGCTGTGATTTCTGATGAGTTGTCTGCTCTGGGAGGGAGCTGTGAGGAAAGAAACTTCTTTAGACTATACTACTCAAAGGGTAATGTAAACCTAAAGGCAGTTTAATACATTGTATCTACAAATCTGACAGCAATCATGCAGAACTTAAAATAAAACAACTCTATTTACCACATGACGTCAGGGGTAAGACTTGGCCTCACATTCTTCAACACTGCTTGGACCCAGTTACGTTTCATCCCAGAGGTCATAGCACAGAGTGTGTAGACTCCATCTCTGGTCTGTGGAAAGAAAATTACTATTCATTACACAACTTAAAGAGAACAGTAGTGGTTTCCAGTAGTATTTATGGTCATTAACATCTTGTCACAGTTTCTCTCTAATGTTGGATTACCACGATTTACCCCTTAGTGTTGTGTAATATCAAAGACTTGACCACCTTCCTTTACATTTTTCTAATGTAGTATAACATGCTGTGAAGAAGAATTAGGTGTGCACAGAGTGGTGAGTAGGTACAGTACAGTGCAACACAATACAGTAATAAAACTGGAATATTGAAAGTTTTGTATCAGGTAAATGCGAAGGCATCAAAAACGAGACACAACAAGTTACAAGTTATAAGATACAAGTTAGTGCTAAATGTCAAACAACAAAAATACAGCAGTTCTGGAGTTACAAAATGCTTTGATTACACTTATTTTGGCAAAAGAGCAACATACTTTCAACTTTTGAAACTGCTGTGTCAGGTATTCCTTCAGCTTTTCCCAACAAATCATTGTGTGGGCAGGCAGGTGTCAACAATATCATTTTTTACTGAAGTAATTGCTGGTAAGCATAGTAACACCAGGAAAGAGCAATAAGAGACACATACCCCCATAATAGTTTGTTACCTACAGGGTGAAATCCGACAAGTGATTGCAGATGAATAAATAATTCACAAAATAAAGGGGGAAACATAAGAAGTGGGGTTGGCGGAGAACACATTTGACAAAAACGTGCTGTTACGACATAAAAGCCGACATCACGCCTCTAACAGAGGAACCCATGAAAAAGCCAGAGACGCTACAGCAAGTTATGAAACGTTTTGATGTTAAGGAGATTTCTTCATGTGGATTCCTACTCCAGACATAAGTTTAACAAAATAAAGATTTTGTGAGTGACACCAAACCAAAATAAACCATTTCTAATTTGCCTTCACAAAGATCATCCACACCAAACAGTCTGCGAACTCAAACAATCCTGGTAGAGAAGCCAAAATGATCACAGTCACAAATGAGCTGCTGGTATATTGTTTTCCAGCTTCACTAAAAAAACAACAACATTGCTTAAAGACCCCTGCATGCACACTCACGTACTGCTGAGTGAACTCTCCTGTCGTTAGCTCATAAGCAATTTCTTTTCCGAGCTGTTCTGTATCGTTAAAATTGAACAAAATAACACGCAACACAACTGCTTACTCTCAACACGCAGTCAGTTCTGCTCAGTTCCACATCTTATAGCTCACATGTGATCATACATACTGTATATCATCTTTGAACTACAGTATGTGCGTTATTTATTTATTTGAACTATTGAACTCACATGAATTTGAAAACCACTGTTCTTCTGAGTTGGGTAGTCTGTGATGTCAAAACATGTGGACAAGTTTATCTCACCGTCCACATCAGCTGCCTGAAATGAACAATCAGGGAACAAATATCTGTAACATAAACCTCCATCAGACTTTCACTCACAGTTAACGTTGAGTAGAGCGTCATATGTCTGGGTGTTTGATGTCACACTTGAAAAGTTTGTGATTTTCTACCTATTTAAGTTTGCTAGGAGTAATGTCAGACATATGAGCTTCTTCTCCAACTGTAAAGTTATTTATTTATTTTCATTTAACAAAGCAGATTATTGCAGAATACCAGCGCACCTCCTCAGCTACTGAATCTTTGTAGAACCTCAGGATTTGGTCAGTCAGGACAAACCAGTCTTGCTGCCACTATAGGAGACATATTCACAGTCAGAGCAGATCAATTTTTTTAGCTTGTCAGGCCTGTAATCACTGCTAACATTTTAAATGACAGTGAATTGACAAATTCACCTGTCCTGATGCTTCCTGTCGCATCATCCATCCTTTTTTAATGTTGAGCAGGTCAGGCTGAAGAAGAAGCAAAGCATCTTATGCGCCATACCAAAGAAATACCATCATAATCATGGCTTGTGTTGCTACATGCAGACAGCAGTAAAAAAGCCAGCGATTGTGGTACAACATAATCTTAAACTTGTGTCATGATCAGACTCACACTAGCAGAGGCCTCAACATCTCTGCACTCGGGGGATTTGAGCCGGCGGTAACGAGGGAGGGACGAGCGGTTCAACTCCTGGCACAGAAAAGAGGATAACTGATGCTGAGGTTTTGTTTTTGTTTTGTTTGTTTTTTTTTAACTTGGCTTACAAATCATCTTCTCTGCTTAAAGTGGGTCATCACTGAGTTGAAAACATAGAGGATATGTACCTTAAATTAACAGAATTAATAAGGAGCAGGAGGAGTTTGTGTATGCAGCTTCTAAATTATTGGATTCCCATTTCACTTCAGAATAACTGTAAGTAATCCTACACTAGTCCTTAAAGTTAAACTATACTTTCCACTCACTATATACTGTACATCCTGTGATTCGTCCTCCATCAATACTTTTACTCAAGTTTAAATACATGCATATCAGAGGAGCATGGAGCGCATGGAGACATGTATATTACTGCAGTATGAATCTGGATCTCGAGAACAGCGTGAACTTCTCCCGTGAAGGAGCAATGCAGTGCAACAGAGAGTTCAACAGAATCAGCGAGACAGTGTTTGATAAGACAGATAATCATGCACAGAAGAGACAACAGCATGTAAATAAAATATGGTGAATAGCACTGAGCCGGAGATGTGGCATGCTGCCAGTAACCAACAAGAAACCAGACAACCCCTACCACTCACTGACTGGCTATATGAGTCAGTTCCCATCGACTGTGCAAGAAGATACAGAACTGTTAATATAGATACGTAAATCCAGCATCAGCAGTCATTCATAAATATGAAAAAGTAAAACTAAAAGTACCTGTTTCTTTACTTTGTTGCAGTGATGATGACATTCAGCAGTGGAAACCAAAGAGGAGGAAGACTCCTGTGGCTGAAAGGAGCTGCTGGTTTTCATTTTCTCAGCATTATCACCACAATGCTGTTCTTTGTTATCCCTTTAATGATCAAAACATAAATAGAATAATTTGTTATCTGTTATTACTGACTGCAGATTACTAACATGTATCATTATAGCACATTAATTATAGCAGAAGAACAACACAGAGCGACCATAAAAAGAAAAATCCAGGAGCCTTTACAATTCTTAAAAAAACAAACAAACTTAGAAACAAGAACAAACCTGATTTGCTCCTCAGATGAGGACAGCTGGCCAGAACTCTGAGCTTTCTTTTCTGTGGTTTGTCCTTTTTTAACTTGTGAACTTGAAACTGCATCTAAATCTGTTCCAGAGTCAGCAAAGAAACAACAGCTTCTTTTATTATATTTATTATAATTTCTTAGGAAAACATCAGAGCTTAGAAATTGAGGAAAAAACTAATAAATAGCATTTTTTGAAACAAGTAAATATACTTAAGAACTTCACATAAATTAAACAAAAACAAATTTACCGTCTGCAGTGGATCTCTGATCGAGTCTGCTGAGAGAGCGGTTGTTTCTCATGAATGAAGCAGCAGTGAGAGAGGATGGGTGGAGGGACGAGAAGCTCCGGCTGCTGCAGAGGCGGAGAGCTGGTCTGGTTTGGCGAGACGTTTGTCTGGTACCCTGTTGCCCAACGCAGCCCTGGTGGCTGATGCTGCCTCTTTTCAAAGTGCCACCAACCTTACTGCCACTAGCAGTGGAGTCCGTCCCTCTGCTGCTGAGGCTGTTACTTCTTCCATGACTAACACTGGTTTTAGATGTACTGTTGCCAGCCTGTTTAGCTCCACGAGATACAGGTACTGTTGATGCTGCTAGTTCCTTTGGGAGAAAAATAGAAAAATACTAAACAGTGATTGTATTGGGGGGGAAAGTTTCAAAAATATAGCTCTATATGGTTTTCAGATTTGCTCAACCCCATCCCAACCTGGACTCTTTGACACATGCAATCCAATCACCACTGGAGAGAACCTTTTAATCCTCACAAGAGCTCTTAATTTGCTTAAGTACCAACTGACCGACGCTGTGATTGTAGACTCACACACACACACACACAAACACACGCATTAAACTTAATCACACTTGAGCACCGGCTGGAAAGCCATCAGACCTAGCCGGTCTATTCCAGTCTCTGGAGATGCAACCCCCTCAAACTGCAGAGGCAATGAATCTGTGGCCGGACCACAAGACAGAGAAATCAATTAGAGGAGGCTCGAAGAGTCCTGACTTAGCAAGTTGTGCAGGTCGTAGCTACGCTGATTTGATCTTTGGCCATTGATGGTTACATAATTCAAACCAAATGCATGCAGAAATGCAAAACATGCACCCTCTCTGAGGAAACTGTGCCCATAAATGAACAACAGATAGTCCAATAATTCAAGGACACTGGCTGAGCAGATGTGTAAAATTCAGCACACTTTTGCCTGCAAAATTTACATTTTTACATTTTACAAAAGACTGAAGTAAGAATGGAAATGTAAAGCCATTTCTTAAAAGTCAAATGTTACCTACTCATGACTTTGTAATAGAAAGTCATTTTAATCTGTGCAATAAATCTGCGTCTCTGAGAGGCTTCTTATTCAGACAGAATTCAATGCTTAAGGTCATAAAGCAGCACTTACCTTCCCTCCTGTCTTCTGTGTAGGTTTGTTCGTCTTTGAGTTGACCAGGGCCTCAGGCCACCTGCTGTATAAGATTAAAACAGATAAGCATAAGCAAAGCTGCACTTTCAGAAAACTATTTTTATTTGGCTATATTCAAAGATGATTGCTGATATTTTTACTTGAAAGTGTTAAAATGTTAAAATGTAACCGTACCATTTACCTGTAATGAATACCTGGTACATCCAAGTTAATGGAAATAGTATGTAGTAGTTTGCAAATATCTGTGTTGAGTGGGGAAGATCTTTACATTTATTTTTCACATGAACACAAAATATTTTGTTCTGCTTTGTCTGTAACAGATGTGTAGTTTTTCTATACTGACACAATTATATGAGTGCAATTCAAGATAGATAAATAAATCATTACTTTATGATGCTAGGTGTTACAAAAGAGAGGAGAATCAACTTAATAATTGAAGTATTATATTCAAGTTAGTGATTATTTCTGTGGAACAATGCAACAAGATGTTCTCCAAATTAACTTTTAATAATACAATACAAAATCATTACTGGTGGTCAGATAACTGCTGAAGCAAATTGTCTTGTTTTGTTATTTAGCTACTTATGACACTTGAGAAGCTGTGATTGCTTCAGAGGAGATGGAGGAGCATTTTACATGCAGTAAATCACTGCCAAGAGTGAGCAGGATGGTGCCAGAATACATTAACATGATTTGGCAACCGCTAGTGTAATGTAGAGGCTGCATTCAGAGCAGGGATTAAATAACGTTTTAATCTATACCACATTTATCTCTCTCACATCAAGACAGAGAAATCCCTGCCAGAAAACTGATCACATGTAGAAACAGAAGGTACAAGGTCAATATTATTTTAGCAACCAGCAAAACACTGAACATACTCACTGTTTCTTCTCATTATGATGCTACTCAGATACTTTATTACTATTAAGATATGTGTTATGTTATGGTCACAACAATGTAAGTAATGTAACAATGTATCAGTCTAATTTAGATAAGAAACAGCTCCCTTACCTTTGCTTCTTGGACATCATTTTCAATAGAACAATGAAAAAGACTATTAAGGTAAATGTGAGAACTCCTGGTTGATGATTTTATCCATCGCAAAAGAGAGGCGGTCTACCTCTCAACAAACAAGTAGAACAAATCACAAACTAGTCTCAACGAAACACACGCACACAACACACACACACACACACACTCACAGACACATAATCCCATACAGAGTTGACAAACTCCATTAGAGTTTTGCAGGATTAGGCCAACAGCGTAACAGGATTACTATTCTGTAATTTTAGTGATCTTGACATGTCTGCCTACAATGTCTAGAAATTTCTATCAAGTTTTTATCAAGACACACTATTTAACTTACATTGAGCACAATTTATAACAGTAGTGGAGATAAACACATGGACGCCAGCCTGTATTTAGTCTGCACACTGCGACACAGCTGTCACTGTGGCTCTGTGAGCTGTGACCTGACCTGAGCTACTTAAAAAACTACTTCTTAGATACATTACTTGCCTGAGTAAAAGCACTGCTTATACACCAGGAAATCAATTATCATGCATTTAGAGCTAAAGTGCTTGAACTAATTAATCATTTGAATGTGTGTGTTTCAAGGCAAAAAGTGAACAGCGGTAGACTGAAATGTAAGTGAAATTGAAATTACTTAAATCATTAGTTTAAAGATATATGTGTAAAAAATATATTATAAATATAAATAAATATTTTCATAGTGCCACAGGTAAGGTTAGCACATTGTAGCTTCAATCTCAACCACCAACAGGCCATCACTGTGATGAACACACAGTGTCCGGTGCATTACCTGTGCAATAACCTGCAAATGATAAATGATTATTCTTACATTCAATTTTTTGTTCTTTTAATATGTAAATATCATCTCTCACACACAATCTACTCATGCTGTACATACTGTATATATTGTAGTATCTACCTACCTCGTGTACATACACAACCTGCTGTATAAACTACATTTATTTCAGCATCCATTGTATCATCAGATCTTTATTCTGTCTACAAATGTTATTATTTCTATACTTACTTATATACTTTCTATCTGTACATAGTTTTTATGTTTATGTTTACCTGTCAAGCTCCATGCTTTCGTCTCATGTCTATATCTGTATGTACATTGAGAGCAGCAAGGTGGAAACCGGAGTCAAATTACTTGTGTGTGTCACATACCTGGCATAAAAAAGCAATAATTATTATTACTATTATAATAATTCAGAAGCTCTGATATATTCTGACCATTTATTGATTAATGTTCATTCGGAATGGGTGTTTCGTATGCCAAATCTCGATCTAAATTAAACTCCACAAGTCAAAGACAGGTATTAAGCTAATTTAATTTTATATGGTATGATTAAACTTGACTCCCTCTAGGTTTCTATTTTCCCACTTGACTTAAATGCAGCATGTGAAACATTCACGGCCAGTCAGAAAGTTTCAGCTCTCTCTGACATTAAAAGTAATGTCAAACAAAAGTTTACTCTTGTAATCTATTATAATTAAATGAATCATCATATTGCAATAATCTTAATCTTTAAATCTTGCCTTCACTCTCCTCTCCTCTCTGAAAACCCTGGCCGCTGATTGGCTGGCCTGTCACGTGACCCCACAGCTGATTTCTCTGTTTTGCTTTGACCGTTCATCATTTTCATGTTAGCCATTTCTGGGTTTAGCAGCCTAGTAGCATAGCGATCATCGTCCAACTTTAAGCGAGCTTCACCATGGCACAGGCGGCGCAGGCGG
Organism: Miichthys miiuy; assembly: GCA_036365135.1. Taxonomy (NCBI): domain Eukaryota; kingdom Metazoa; phylum Chordata; class Actinopteri; family Sciaenidae; genus Miichthys; species Miichthys miiuy. Next base: position 7,781,427 of record CM071622.1, on the reverse strand, counting down.
CGCAGTCAACTGTCTTCGACGCCACCAGCTCTCAGATCCAGGTGGAGCACGACAAGAAGCGCCGACAGTTTGTTATCAGACTAAACGGTGAGTTCATTACATTAGCGTGCTAACGTGGCTAATGTTAGCTCAGATGTTGGTGTTTTCTTGCTGCCTGTATCATCGTCGTCGTGCCTTTATTGATAACTTCAGCTGCCATTTCACACACAGAGGGGTTATTTATGTCGTATGCTCATACTGTCACGTCTTTATTTAACATATTATTTCATGCTAGGAGCCGAAAAGACGACAGTACTTTCTTTCACTTGTAGCTTCACCAGATTGACGAAAACATTTTCTTCATTCCTCTCCTGAAAGCAAACACGCAGCTGTCACCGACACCCACTCATAAAAGACGCTCCTGAACATTAATTATTATTATTATTAATGAAGTTGAACAATCTTTACAAGTTAAAACGTCAATCAAACTCCTTCATTAAACGTTCATTGTATTTTATCAGTCACTCCTTTTACATGGGTTGTTGCATTTGTTTTCATTTACACTAGTTATTTTTGGCTTTGTTTATTATGTTTTAAATTCTGATCATATGTGTGTATGTGCAGGGCAGTCCCATTCAATGTTAAATGGAGATTATTTATGATGATCTTGTGTATTACAGCTGTGTGAGATTACAGGAAAAACTGGAAGTCGTCGACTCTTGAGTTTATCTGTCTCTCTTCACCCAGTTACATCATCCTTTCCCACAGGTTCTTGTCGTACCTGACTAGATTGTTATTTCCTTGAAGTTACAGGCCATTGACTGTGGCACCACATCACCACATTACATGGTGTCAAACCAGTAACTCTCTTGTTTTGAGGTCGAATAACTCATGCCATGCCATATTGAGCAGCCGTGTTGACTGCAACATGATCAATGACTTTGTGTCCAGCTTTAGTTCATGTAAATGGTAAATGGACCGTACTTATACAATGCCTTTCTAGTCTTCTGACCACTCAAAGTGCTTTTACACTACATATCTCATTTACCCATTCACACACATTCACACACTGATGGCTCCTATCTGATCGGCAGTTTTAGGAGTTAACCATTTATACACATTCGCATTCTTCAGGAGCAATTTGGGGTTCAGTATCTTGCCCACTTCGACATGCAGACTGGAGGAGCCAGGGATTGAACCAATCATCTGATTAGTGGACGACCCGCTCTACCTCCTGAGCCAAAGGCTCTCATTGTAGCGTACGATTGCGTTGCATTTGTGAGGTAGATGGCGTGCTACAATGGTTTGTGTGTTTCCGTGGTCAGAGTGATGAATTTTTGTGATTCTCCTATATTGGGTTAGCCTTTAAACAGTAGTATTATCAGTCTCACCTATGAAGGTGGTGTTAAGTTACAGGCAGGAAACTTGGGTTGGGTGAAGACAAACTTAACACAACCAAGAACTTTGAGTTCTGTCTGCCCTCAGGATCTCATGATCGCGCAGTCCTGCTGTATGAATACGTTGGGAAGAAGACGGTAGACTTGCAACACACCGAAGTTCCAGATGCTTACAGAGGGAGAGGAATAGCCAAGCACCTGGCCAAGGTAAAACGCATAAAGTCTGGTTATTTTTGCATCAGTCAATCTTAAGAAAAGAGAATTTCTCATCTCAAGTTACATTTGAAGGTGCAATACACATGCAAATCAATAACCACAGCATCTATATCAAACGTCTGATAAAATGCCTCTTAAAGTAGTTTAGATGTGATTTTTATGCTTCTGTGATGGCAGGCAGCCATGGATTTTGTGGTGGAAGAGGATCTGAAAGCCCACTTGACCTGCTGGTACATTCAGAAATATGTCAAAGAGAATCCTCAGCCTCAGTACTTTGAACATATTTATCAATGACCCCACATGGCGCTCTGACAAAGAAGAGAAGGAGAAAGAGACTCCCAGGGGATAAATACTGTGCGGCAGCATGCTTTGGAGTTGTAGGCTGATACACATCAAACAAAGGACCTTCCAGGCTCTGTTAAACATGACATTGAGTGACTCCAGAGACAACTGAACCTGTGGAAACAACATCTATGAGCTGAGGATGGATGCTCACACCAGAAACAGGAAGTGAATCAGCTGGTCACAACTTGTAAAACCACAAGCAAATAAACTAACCAAAGCTGAAGCCCTGTTACCTCAGACAGTAACCTTCAGGATGTATACCTATCACTGACTCGAAGCGAGTGTAATGAGAGCAGATGTGAGTCAAATCTTGAATTGTCCTCCTTTGGACTCACTGGTTGTGAGCAGTGCTACGAGATGGTCGACCCAGACGTCCAGGATAGTTTGGACGGACACAATGACGGCTTCACTGATGCTCAAACTGTGATGACTTTTATATTTCGACACCCTTTTTGATATTGCTTTGTTTTTCTATTTTTAACTTTGCTTTCACTCTTCTCCTTAAGTAATGGTAGGTAACGTTGGAGAAACTAGCAAGAGACAGAAATCCCACTGACTTCCTTCCTTCCTCCAAAGCCACAACACCAAAATACATTTCCATGCACAGTAAGTGCAGAGTGTGCACAGGTACACATTCAGGCTGAATGAAAATGATTGGCTGGGCTTATTCCAAGCCTGCAACACCCACAGATACCAGATTCATTACCTGCCATAACTTTAAGAAATTGCGTTTCTAGGGCTAAAATTCTACTTAAGTAGATTGTAAATAAAAATATCTAGTCGAACTAGCTTGTCAAAAGAGTTATTCTATTGAGATGTAGACATAAATCTGGTGGGTAAAGGGTAATTTTTAATGTAATTTGAAGACATTTATGTTCCCTAACTTTAAATTTGGTCCCCACGTTACTATATCAACTTACGTTCTTCCCGGTAACAGAAATTTACTGCTTGTATTGGAGTCATAAATTAATTAGTCAAAGATGCAGGGACTTGTAAACCAAAGAACACAGACTGCAGATGTCTAACTCTGGAGATACAATAATGAACAAGCCTCAAGAGATCATTTTCATTTTCATTTTCTCCATCGTATGTGTTGAATATTGCAGACATGCATGTGATTAAAATGTGGTTTCCCATTTTTCACTGTGTGGTGCAACACCTCAGTATGGATATGGATAAATATCTCTGTTCAAACCAGCATTTCAACAACAGCACTGCTATATTTAGGGCATTTGCATTTTGTGGTGTCTGCTGACCTTTGTTCAGTCATTCATTTCTTCCATTAGCTACAAAGCTTCTTTCTTCAGCTCATGTCAAAATGATAAAGGTCATCATAGAAGAAAACTGTAACTGAAAAATAAACTGTGGTTTCTCATTTTTGGCTCTTCGGGAGCTTCTGCTGTTGACAATCAAGTGTTGAGGAGAAAAATCCCTCAGGTTACTCAGCACACTTACTCTGGCAGGACGTACATCAACATGCAAGGCAGACTCTCGTTCTGCTTTAATCACTTCAAGAGGTAACTGCAGGAAAACTTTCCCTTTGTAAAACTTTCCTTTAGGTGACACACCCATTGATAGGCCGAGGTGGTATTTCATTTTTTTGTGTTTTTATATTTGTGGCTTTTTTTCTGGAAAGGAAGTTTTGAGCATGCGGCTCTACCAAATGCATCAAAATGTACCAATCCTTGTTATATTGTTTTGTGCTTGACACTTTTTTCCATTCTTGTTGTCTATAAATAAATAAATAAATCAAGTACTCATCACATTATTAAAGTATGTATTTTCGGTAATACACACAATCACATTCAACTTTAAAGAGAATATGTGAGATGTATTTGCACAAATATGTCTCAGTGAGGACTGGCGTTTTAGTATCTTGATGTCCACCTCAAAACAACATATTACATATCAGCAGAGCGGAGTAAGGTGGAGTACTACATGTACAGGAAATCAGAGGGCTACTTAATGATATAAAACTTTAAAGTATGTATGTATGTCTTCTCTTTAATAAACCAATACATCCCTCAACAAACAGCACAGACTTAAAGAGAAGCTGTAACAGCTTTTCAAACAGTTTTGTCACCATCTGGTGATGGTATTGTGAATGACATCGGTGAACACTGTAATTTAGTGCGCTGGGTCAGCAGAAAAAATATGCAGTGGTTTAATTTGTGTGCTGTGAACAACACAGGGGCAAAAACTCCACAAACGGGTGAGACAGAGACAGAACATCTCCCATGAGAGCCGATCTCACTTCACTGCAGTGCTACAAACACACACACGGTACTGCAGTCAACACATTTATCCAGCTTCACATGAACTCAAAACAATTTATAAACCCTAATGGATGTTCAAAGTCCATTTCAATGAGCAAATGTCAGTCAATGAAAGCAATTTAGGACTGCAACCAGGGCCAAAGCTACCACTGCAGACACTGAAGTCATACCCTCTGTATTATTTCTGGAGGTTTCAGCAACTTCCCCCGTGGTACTTGGACTAAGACTGGGCATTGATACCAGTGCCTATTTAATATCTAACTCTGAGGAACGTCAACTAACTTGACCCTTTTTATTGGATTAAATATATCAAACTTCTCAATGTACAACTGTTAAATAATACTCTGAAGTGAGAGAAGGGTTCTGATTTCAATCAGGAACTATCTGGTTCGGGGAAAAAAGTAAACAATTGGACAATATTTGACTGTTTTTGATCCCTTAATAGGATCTGTTATGGTGAAATACCCATAAAGGACTCAGTATCTCTCCACCAGGATTGTTTTCTTGGTTGTGTGAAGATTGAAACAACATTCAGATGTTTGCGATGGGAAATTAAATTCACGGTAAATATAATTGACCTGTTTACTGGAACACAGTATGAAAGATTATGTGGTCAGGATGCACTGAAGAGACTTGTGACCTCAGTTAGTCCTAAAATCTTGGCTACAGGCCTGACTGCAACTTCTTCTCTTCATTTTAAAATTAATCGACTGTTTTCATCCGTATATTAATAAATAAAACATGAATTCATCAACCGTTTACCTACAAATAAATATGTTCTGTGTCTTCAAAAAGCAGGGAGTTGAAAGGGGTCAGCTATTATGACGTGCTATAGCTACTGTATACTGTATTGTGTCTTTTGTTGCCTTGAGATCTCAGATTAATTATGTTGTTATCTCGGAGTCAGGAAAACAAAGTTTCATTATCTTGAGATCTTAAGAACATTATCCCATTATTTCGTCATAATGACATAAATAACTCTAACAATAGTAACAAATTATGTAATTATCCATACAAAGAAAATAAGAAATAATTCATTTAATTGTGTATTTATTAGTTTTATAGCTGTAGAATAAGCGTTTAATATTGTTATAGATTGCTTTGACAGAGATAGGTCTGCCTTTTCGAGGGTATATATAGGCCTAGCTAATGGCACCATTTGATATTTAACATGAATTCCTCAGGTGTATTTCTGAGGTGGCAATATGTATGATTTGGATGGGCCTGTTCTCTGAACAACACATTGTTGGAGGGTCTGTGCTGAACTGCCTGTGAATATTTAAAGTCTTGAATGGACCGTGGCATGATTAAATCATAATTCAAAAATCACAGCTGCAGAGATCTTTTATCGGTTTGTTTTGCATTGATACGTGACTCCCTGCATGATGAGGCTCTTACAATAGTTGTCACAGTGGCGCAGTGTTTGGTTTCAGCTGGTCCCACATTCCTGAACGTGACTATTACAGTTGTTTCATCCAAAGCGCCTCGGGTTACGGCACGCGGACGGGCAGAGCATACCAGTGCACGGGGACACAGAAAGACAGGGCACAGGGCACAATATGGGTAAGTACCCGGAGGTGTACGAACACACATTTTATTATAAAAACAAGAGATACGAGACTGTATTCCACACTGTGTACAGTATGTTCCAACCGCTGCATGGAGTCTACTTGCCCAATTAAATGTTGAACTATCTAAACGCCTCCTGTATGTATTTATTGTTTAATTTGAATATATTAATGTATATGTTTTAAACAAACATACCTCCGTCCCTTTGTGTTAGATTTATTTTAGAACATGGTCTGACCTCTCCAACTTGTACGTGCCGTTCGTAACGGCAGGTACTCCTGTCTTTATAGCATCATGGGAATTGTAGTCCGCACTCGAGTCCATGTGATTCGTCGACTGCGTTTGACACACTACATTACCCAGAGGGCTCGGTGCTGTCATACGTCAACTGCAATCACAGTTGTATCTCCAACATGGCGTCGCTGGGAAGGAGGCGCGGTGTCCCAGTAAGCAGGGAGAGGTCAGTTATACCACATCTTGGCCATTAAACGATGATGTTTTAATGTGATACGTTGTTTTGTAGGTGACACCGTTCGCCAGACCCAGAACATGCACATCATCTGGGGTTTAAAGTCAAACGCCAACGCGGCAAGTCGGAATTTTATCCCATGGTTAGCTAACGTTAGCTTGGCTAACGTGTACGGCTAGCTACCGTTAGCGGGGAAACAAACTGGCAGCTCGTGATGTTTTGGTTGTTTCACACCAAACGATCCCGGGCGGGAAAAGTTGCGTTTAGCCGTGAGTGAGTGCCAAGGCGGCTGGTGTGATACATGCTTAACAATCCTTGGCTTGAGCTAACAATGTTTGTCGACCTGTTCCGGTCCTCAACTTAGCTGGCCAGACCTCCAACTTTCTACCATGCAAAGCGAGTTAGCCAATGCTATCTAACCGACGCTCAGGTACATTATGTCCCCCAACACGGTGGTCCTGAAATGAGTTTCACTAGTACCCGATGCGCCTTCAAGTTGTTTAGCGCCAATGTCCTGCTGTCTTTGTAGCCAGATGAGCCTGGTGTCTGTTTAACCTGAGGTTAGACGTTAGGGTTTGCTTGTCAACATGTACTGAGAGGCCGTTGACACTGATCCACACGCATGTTTAAAGATAATGTAAAAATAAACTGAAACACAATGAGTGTTAGGAACGAATATATTAGTCGATTAATCAACGAGACATCAACAGAAAATAGTTAATTGTATTTATTTATAAATTTATATTTATATAAGCTAAACTGCAAAAAAAGTTGTTGATTACACAACCACAATATGTTTCCCTACATTTCTCTTTATGGAGGTGTTTTGTTTGCAGCACTATACTTTTGGAAACTTGTGATGACCCTTGTGCTAATTTTGACATTGTGTACTTAGGAATTAATGACTTGTGCAAGTATAAATATTTGGAATAACAGGTGTCCAAATGTGGAGGACACATTCGTGAACGTGAATCGAAATGGGCTTCATGCACACGCCACGTCTTGTATTCTGAAGGTCACAGACATCAAGATCATCATCTTAACTAAATGCTATCAAGTCATGGAAATTGTGTGTAGCTCATCATGTAGATGATACAGTACAGTGGAATACTGGTTAATAGTAACAAATTACACACTGATATTTTCCAGTTACAGATACTAATAGTCCATATTGTGCCTTTTTATTTTAAGTTAAATCAGATGTATAACCTATAAATGCATGTCACAGATTTTAAGTTTTGTTAGCAGCATGTATTATGTCATGATATGGTAAACCTTTAAAACTAGCTGCGAATGTTTGTCCTAGCTTTGTAGACAAAAAAAATATTCATAAAAATGTAGGCAAACCAGTCCTATATCTACTGAGTCTTGTCACTCTCTCTCTCTCTATTCTTTCTCTCACTTTCCATGCTGGGTTTTCTGTTTCTGCACAGGGGAGTGATGGCAGCGACAGATTGCTACATCGTGCACGAGATCTACAATGGGGAGAATGCGCAGGACCAGTTTGAGTATGAGCTAGAGCAGGCACTGGAGGCCCAGTATAAATACATTGTTATTGAGCCCACACGCATCGGAGATGAGACGGCCCGATGGATTACCGTGGGCAACTGCCTGCACAAGACGGCCGTGTTGTCAGGCGCCGCTTGCCTCCTGACGCCACTTTCACTGCCTCCTGAATACTCGCGCTATGTGGCGTTGCCCGCTGGCGCCCTCAGTGTGGCCTGCGCTGCCCTGTACGGGATTTCATGGCAATTTGACCCCTGCTGCAAGTACCAGGTGGAATACGACAGCCAAAAACTCTCGCGGCTGCCCCTGCATACACTCACCTCCTCGACGCCCGTGGTATTGGTACGCAGGGATGACGTCCACAGAAAGAGACTCCATAATACGATAGCACTGGCTGCCCTGGCGTATTGCGCCAAGAAGATCTACGAACTCTATGCGGTATGAGTGCACTCTGAAGAGGGTTTAAGAACCAACAGAAAAAGGAAAAAACAAACAAAAAAAACAGAACCTATCCACCCCAAGATGTAAGAAAAGTGGAAGTCACGTCGATCAGGCCCAGCAGTTAGCTCCACACATGTGGTGGGTGCTTCCATTTTGAACTTTGATCAGAGGGATATAGTTAAAACTAGAAGGAATTGTTTTTTCCCTTACGTTTCCTTTACTTCTATGTGACGACAACAGCACACTTATCTCCGTAGTACCCTTGCGCCTCCTCCCCCGCGCCCTCCACCTGCATTCTTGACACCCAACAAGCTAGTGCACAAGGGTATGACAGCAGTTCCTCCGGACTGAATGGTATGGCAGTCGAAATAGACAGAGATGTTTTGAGTACCGAGCTCCCCCCTTTCCCTCGTAGTTTTACTGTACCCCTTTCTTGCTGATCAGTACATCACCCTTTCATTAAACATTAGGATATTTCAAACTCACTTTTCTGTATTTTATTTTACTTTTTTTTTTTTTTTCATTAAATGAATTCTACATGATGTCCAGAAAAGTGCGAATAGCTGCAACTTATTTGCGATTGTGTCTTGTTCATGTAGATTTTTCTTGTTTAAAAGATCTCATGTGACAATGTCTGTGGCTCAATGTCCTCCTTGGAAACACTACGCAGATACTAACTTTTGGAAAGTCACATTTCACACATGCTTCTAATAATGTATATTACATTAAAATCAAGCCAAACCCTGAGAATTGAAATTCAAATATAGTCATTATTTGACACTACAGATGATATTTACACAGCAACGTCTAAATTAATTTTTTCCTGTATATGTTTATCCAATGGTGCTTCTTATGAGTTGCTGTTTAGATCGGCATTTTTAAAATTTGGGGTCCCACGAGGAGGATGGATGAAATGGAGGATGAGTTGTGATATAACAGAGCGACCTGCAACAATTAAATAAAAGTGGAATTAAGATGTGAGTTAGTTAAATTCACATTAATTGCATTACAGCCACTGATTTTAAGGTAAATCTTATTTAATTGACTCCCCACAAACACTTTTATTTCTGAGCTAATTAAAAAAACTTTATGATGCATCTGTTTATGAAGAGTTTCCTGAAGAGAATTTCATGTAAATCCCTGAAAAGCTCCATTAAACAGTGTATCAGAAATAAATCCCATCTGTTAACTTCAAGGTTTGAAAAATGCTGGCGGTGTTTCAGTAAGTGGTGTGATCACACATTATGTAAACAGCTGTGACTGCTGGTGCTTGCTGCATCACAATATTTTGTTAAATTATTGTTTTTAAATGACTCCAGTAGGTTAGCAAAGAGTTCATTTGTTGAAGTTGTTGAACTGTTACTGTTTTCTATGTTGGTACGTTACATAGTTTAATGTGTGCAGTGTATGAAAGCAGCACTTCGGAGTGACAGGCTGTAACCTGTGCAAGATTCAGTTTGACACATTGGGTTTACACCCTCAGCCTTTGTTCAGGGTTGCGTTGGACCTGATGAGCCACAAGCGGTGGCAGCAGTTTTGCATTTCCTGCTCAGTTACTTTGAAATTGCATAAAATGAAATACATTTATGCACACAGATTATTCAGATACTGATGAGTGGAGACAGAGACACTGACGCACAGGGATAAGTGCACACAGAGACGACCTGAGACAACCTCATTAGTTTGCTGATTTGAGGCCAGAGCAGACTAATTATCTGTCAGCTGACACTAGTGCTGATCCACAGGAGATGGGCTGATTGATGGACTGGCTTTTATCAACCATTTTCAGGCAACACTATTGAGTCTGGCGGCATAGGACATAGCCCCCATCATAAAGATATTACTATAAAAACAATACAATATGTAACATTAACTCAATATGTCTCTACTGACAGTCATGGGAAAAGATAGTGCCCTTTCCAGCTGCTGACACGTTCACATTCATATACTTTTTACTGATGTCTCTATCATCTTATATCATTATGAAAATGTCTTTTTTTCAACTTTGTCTGGTCTTCCTAGAGTTATTCCTGAATGGTTTGAAAAGGATGTATGACAAGGAAAATAATAATAACAATAATAATTATAATTATTATTATCAAGTCAACTTTATTGTCAATGCTGCCATATGTACAGGACATGCAGAGAATTGAAATGGTGTTTTCCTCATATCCCTGGTGCAAACGACAATATACATGAAATATAAAATATAAAAAATATATACAAGTTAAAAGATATCTAAGAAAAATATGGCAAATATAGCAGTATAAACAGAATGAACAGTATAAGCAGTGAGGTCTATCAAAAATAAAAGATGTGTACAGTGTAAACAGTACTGTAAACAGTTGTTTTGGTATTGAATTGAATGGTGATGAATAATAATAATAATGACAACAACAACAATAATAATAATAATAGGCTCTGTAGTTTTATTTAGCTGCTTACCGACAACCGCAGCAAAGACTTTGCGACCCGGAGACACAGAAATGTGCATGAACACCACATTTGTTCAAACTGGCTTGCCGAACTTCAACTCCCACAATTCTTTGCGGCGAACTTGACCGGTTGGTAGCCCCTTAAGAAACACCGCCTCCGGTCAGTTCGTCGGATCCTCCCAGACAAACCCGGAACGGCTCATATCACATCATATCACGTTGTTGTTTTGGAAAACAAGACAGGTGACTCAGAAACTCAGGTGAGTTTGACTACAGACGAACATTCACGAATGAGTTGGCGGTTTATTACAGCGTGCTAACGTTAGCATTAGCATTCCCAGCCGTTTATTTTAGAGGGAAACTAGCTCGCCTGTGCAGTGCATAACAAGGAGTATAGTTCAATATTTAACGTCTAAATCTGTTTTACATCGTGTGAAGATGAATGTTGACATTGTCACCAATAAACCAGCTAATTTATGTATTTAACCAGAGCACGTTTTATTTTCAACACGGTTTATTTAAAGGTAGCTTCAGTGACTTCAAGAAAGGCACAATACCGTTATAAACATGCAGATTTATGCAGCAAGTTCATGTCATGGCAGACGCTTGAGTCATCGTACCCACAATTAGAAATATGTGCAGCTGCAATGACAGACAGGAGGACAAATATTAGGAGTATGCATACTGTTTTTCCACAGTGACCCATTTTACTTTGATATTCAGTATCCAGCTGAGAAAGTCACTTGTATAAAGACTCAGCAGTATGTATTGAAGATACAGAGAGTATTATAATTGCTCCTCTGAGGGCAGTTAGAGAATATATAAATCTTAATACTATTAGTACGGCACAAGGAGACCCTAAATTGTCTAAATGCCATGTTATTTTATTATTAATTATAGATAACTCTTTGCTACACTGTATTTCCTCCGTGTGTGTGTGTGTGTGTGTGTGTGTGTGTGTGTGTGTGTGATCCTGATGTGATAGTACTTGTCACTGTTGCCATGCTGGTTGTTTGTGTTGTGCTTTGGAGACCAGACAAGTGGAAGAGGCTTAACTAAATGCACTGGACATTAAAACATTCACAATCCCTTTGGCATGGGGGCATGAGAGATTACCAAACACGCATGTCAAGGTTACGCTGGCTTGGTTAAAGCCCCCCTTTTAATAATAATAATAATAATGACAAATGATTATGACGAGTTGGAGGTCAGGAGTCACCTACAGAGTAAAGTCTTTTGCATGTTAGCAGTGGTGACTGTCACATTTGATCTCACAGAGATACATTTAAATAGACCTTTGTGTTGGACTTTTATGTACAAGAGCAAAGGATGTGAATGGTGTCTTCTTAACTATGTCCTAATGTTCCTAATGTTTTGAGCAGATAGGTTGTGCGGAGCAGAGAGGGTGATTGTCAGCCATGGAGCGTCTCATGGGAGGAGGAGTGCTTCAGCTGCTTCTAGCAAGTGCGGGGGTCTTGCTGCTTTACCGGATACTCCTCCGCCTCAGACCAGGAGCTCCTCTGAAGGATGCTGTGGTGGTCATCACAGGGGCGAGCTCTGGACTGGGGAAAGGTCGGCATCTTGCTCGTTTCTTCTTCTCTGTGGATGCTTTCTACAAATCAAGTTACACTGATAATTTAAGATTCAGTAACACATATCAGTGTTTTGTAAACGTGCTAGATATTCTCCATGAACAAGAGGTGTGTTTTCTGTTTTGTAGAGTGTGCACGGGTCTTTCATGCTGCGGGCGCGAGGCTCGTGCTGTGTGGACGAGATGCAGCCCGTCTGCAGCAGGTGGTCCAGGAGCTTACAGCGAGTTCAACAGGTTCACAAAAGGTGTGTACGACGCTGATCGCTGATCACTGATCACTCTGTGTCTCTCTATTGTATGTATGTATGTATGTATTAACAAATTTACATATTTCCCTCCTAAGGAGGAGTCACGATTTGTGATTAGTTAGGATTAGTTTTGTTTCTGAGAACCTGCTATTGTTTTATATGAGAAAAGAAACAGTTTCTCTCAACTGCAGCTCTCTCCTTTATATTAAAGTTCCAAGAATCGTAGAATATTTCAAAGCAGTTTGAACACAGAGGTAGTTGCAGTGAGGTATGAAATAACCGCTGCTCTGTTCTGTCCGACCAGCAGACTTACACTCCCAGCACCGTCATCTTTGACCTGGCTGACACGGACACGGTGGACAGAGCTGCAGAGGAGATCCTGAAATGTTACGGACAAGTGGATGTCCTCATTAATAATGCTGGAATCAGTTACCGTGGCAACATACTGGATACCCACATTTCAGTTCACCGGGATGTTATGGAAACAAATTACTTTGGGCCCATTGCTCTTACTCAAGGTCAGTGAGGAATGCAGCCTGGACTGTTGACCTGTTTTAAAAGCTTTTGGATGCCAGATCTGAGCAGAATATGTCATAAATATGTGGGAGATAATGTTTAGAGTTTATTGCTCTCATGTGATGGGTTTGTTGCTTTGGTTACACAGATAACATCAATATAACGAAGTTAAATGTTCATGGACAGATTTCATAAGAGAGGAAGCACAATACTTTACATCCGTCTGCAGTTTCTCCACTCATAAATTCTTCTTTCCTCCCTCCTCAGCTCTCCTGCCCGCCATGATTCGCCGGCACAGTGGCCACATCGTCGTCATTAGCAGTGTCCAGGGCAAGATAGCCATTCCTTACAGATCATCTTGTAAATTGTCTTTCCTCATTTAATTAAAGCAAACAAATACCCAAGATGTTTTTCAGTCTGTGCTTTTGGTTGGAGATGAAGCAGGACTCTCTGGTTTTGTCTGTGGACAGATGCAGCCTCTAAACATGCCACCCAGGCCTACTTTGACTGTCTACGGGCAGAGATCGACCGCCACGGGATTGCAGTGACTGTGATCAGTCCTGGGTACATCCGTACCAACCTGTCGGTCAACGCTGTCACAGGGGATGGCTCTAAGTATGGAGGTGAGGCAGTGAAACAAGTGTTTTGAGTATTAACTGACTCAACTGTATCATTGATGTATCACGTGTTTTGTTTGTGCACTTCTAGTTTTGGATAAAAACACAGCAATGGGTCGGGACCCCTCGGATGTGGCTCAGGCGGTTCTGAAGGCTGTGCGTCAGAGGAGCAAAGATGTTGTTCTGGCAGGACCTCTGCCCTATCTGGCCATCTACCTCCGCACACTGTGGCCTGCACTCTTTTTCAAACTCATGTCCTCTCGTGCTCGCAAAGAGCAGAAACCTAAAGACGAGTGATGCAGCAGCAAAGGCCAAGAAGCTCGCAACAGCATGTTAGAGGCACGTGGACCAAAACATAACGTGACTGCTTCACATGGAGGCCAAATGGACAGAAGATGTAAATCTCTTCAGTAACACATTACCTGTTTGCTGTGTTACCTGTCTAACATCTGGAACAAGCCAGAGACCGGTGTGTGGTGAGAGGAATTAACGTTTAAAAGTGGCATTTGAATGTCTTTTACTGTCAAGACTCAAAGCTGTGCTGTCGTGAGCATGATGCCATTTTTCAAATCGACTCTGGACATGTTATGCAAATAAAATGTTTAAGCTGTTATCTATTAGCAGGAATGTTAATGGTTAACTTGTGATTTAGATGATAATACTGTCTTTATTCTTTAATTTAATTCCCATTAGCTTCCACAAAGAGATCACTAGTCCTCCTGCAGTCCACACAAAAACAACATTAATAAGACAACAATTTAGAATCACACAGTATCGATAATAAAGAAACAACATAAATGAACTCCAGGTATAACAGAACAATTGACTGAACTACATTATCCATAACAGAGTGGAACATATGCTCGAAATTATTTGGTCAGTAAATGATTTAATTTGACACCCAGTAATTTGGTAAGTTGAGCTCTGGGGTGTTAGCAAGAATGTTCCTATGACTAAGCACATTTAGTTAGCAATGCTCAGTACTGATTTGTTCATTTGTACCCATTTAGTAACTCTTTCTCAGCTCCACTAGTGTTGGTGATGCATAGAACTAGGTTGAGTCATCAGCATACATAACCATCTGCATTTTGACAACATACAGTAAATCATTTATGAAAATTGAAAATAAAAGCGGGCCCGAGCAACTCCCTTGTGGAACACCACAAGATATTTTATCCTTAGAAAAACTGCAATCAACATCCAGCCAAGGTAGAGTTAAAGGTGAAAAACATTTAAGCCTTGTCTGTCAGGAAATTATTTTACCCTCACTGTCTTCTTCTGTCCCACTCATAAAAATCACCCTTAAAAGCTCACAGTATCACATTTTAATGAGATGAATGAGACTTCATTTGTAAACCTGACACTGTACTGATGTCTATCTGGTGCCGACAGTAGAAACAAATATGAGAACTTAATCAACCAAAATGCAGGATGTGATAAAGACGTTTTGGCAGATGATCTACCTACCACACATACTTTGGTTAAAAAAGCACACTTTGTCTTTCTTAGAGATGCGGTGCAGCACCTGACAAGCCGTTTCTGGGTCATCTCTACCATATGGCACACAACACACATCACTGAAAATCACCCTCAAAACAAAGTGCTTTTAAAACATGCAGAGGAAGGAAAGACTGCTCATGTCTGTCGAGATAAAAAATGGATAGTGATCAGTTTGATTTCCTGTTTTGAGGCCAGTTTTATCACTATTACAGGGGGATGTATTGTATTTCTGTCCTGTATATTCGTGTAGACTTAATCAAAAGGAGATGTGTTCTACTGACAGGTGTGAATCTATTTTCTTTAATGCGGACAGTCAGAGATTCAGTATGGCCACATAAAAACATTTTGAATTTGAACCATTTCAAGAAAAACACAATGAACAGAGAAAACAAGTTGTGTTTTTTTACTATCTTTATACACAGAATAAAAACACCTTTTACAAACTGAAAACTTTAAACAGGTTTTTCCTTTTTAGATGTCATCTTAATATTAAGTTAAACAAACACTTTCTGAAATGTTAACAATAAATAAGTCCAAATAACAATTTACATTATGTTACAAAAGCGCAGTGAATACTGGAATTGACATTTGTACAAATAAATCCTTCAACAAAAAACAAAAACAAAACAAAAAGCCAGATTTAAAGACAAAACCTGCTGTTTATTCCTAAAGATTCATCTTCATTGTTTTCTATCTAGTGTGAGAAGATGAAGTCTTTTTCAGATGTCTTTCACAAATGAAGAAACATCACGAGCTTTTACATTGTAGAGTCAAAGCCCCGCAAGGTGCTTAAAGGAGACCAACGTTTAAAATCCCATTTGTGGAATGACAACAAGGGCTCTCCTACAATGAATTTCAACATGTTGAGACAAAAAAATACAAACACTGCATATTGATGGTGCTGGTTAATTGAAATTCAGAGAACATCTGGAACATCTGAAAGGTATGATGACCATGTTTAGATGCTGACATTAGCCATAGTGTTTTCTGAGCATCCAGCATCAGTACTAGTCAAAGGGGACTTAATATTTTGAGCACAACCAATCTGAACGTTTTACTATTGATTAAAGAATGACTACACTTATAAAAAATCCCATAAAACAAGGAGTGTCAACTATGGCTTTAGTGTTTGATATCATAAGATACTTCTGTCTGCTCACTTCTGTGGAGTTTAAACGGAGTGTAACACTACTGGGAACGCTTTAACATTTGAAATGGGAGCCTCTGTCAATGAAAATCAATATGTAGTTGGTCACATTATGGGACACGGGCGTCTCGTGGACTGAAAACAGCTCGACTCTCTCCTTTGAAGTGCAACAGACAAGCAAAAGAGCTAATGTGAATGAGCAAGGTTATTTGTTACAGTAGCTGAGAGAAAAGACCCAACTACTGCGACGCGGTTATTTAAAACTACACCGAAATTAAATGTTGGGTGTAAAAAAAAAAAAAAGAGAAACAGCAAGTGAAAGATAAATACTTGTGTGGAAGAAGAATGCTGCCGTTTCTTCTCGACCTGTTTAACAAACCAACCTGAAGACCACTGAATCTCGACATACTGTACATTAAAAGTGAATGAAAATTGCATGAAGCGACTGGCGATGGATACTTAACTCCGATATGATCTCAGCACAAAATTCAAGGGTAGCAGCTGCAAATAAACTGCAGCGCTACTACCGAATGTAGCCAACAAAAGCTGCCATTTTGCATCAGACTGTAAGAAATGACTAACCTGATTCCAAACACACATGGCAGGCTACGTTCCTTAAATGCAACCGATAAAACCTGAACGGATCAAGAAGAGCACGTGAAATGGAGGGCAGCATCGAATGATTTCACTTTCGACTTGCCCTGCTGTGTTGTGTGCTCTTCTTCTGCAACTGAGGCCACAGTAACAACTGAATAGAAAGAACTGTGACGAGTGTCTCACCACTTTCACGCTCTTTCGCACTGCCACAACTTTCAAAATAAAATCACCTTCCGGTGGCTGTTTGCCCCCAGCTGGGATCTGAACTGCACATTTTGGCGGATTTACACATATTGGGGGTCAATCCGAGAGAGTAGAAGACAGACAGACAGACACACACACACACACAAAGAGCAGGAAGAGACATAAAAGATCAGTGAAAATATTGTGTTCAGATATGGCATAGTATTTTCCTGTACATGAGGTTGTGTTTTGTAAACGCATTTGTTTTTCTAAAGTGTTTTTAAAGGGCATTTCACCTTAAACAACTCGTTTCAAACTCGCCTTGAACAATGGCCAAGGTTCATCATTATTATTGCACTTCTACAAACAGGGCAGGGATGGCTTTAGGGGGTTGGACTTTCTCCACAGCCGTCTTTTTTCCAAAGTGGTTGGGACGGCTTGGCAGCAGTCTCGACAGAGAGACTCCTCGAGTCACTCAGCAACTCGTGTCCTCCAGGCGGCAGGTGGGTAGGGTAGAGCCCGGTACTCTCCTCTTCAGGGCGGTGGGATGGAGGGCTCGGTCACGGCCAGCTCCTGCGCCAGGTCATTGAAGCGAGCGATGTAGTCCACGCTGCTCTCACTCATCATACAAGCAAGCTGGGAGTCCATCTGTAAGCGTGAGCAATGAGCTTTCAATATTTTTCTCCCAGAGGCCTCTTAAATTTTGGAAATATTGTTTTCCGGTGGAGAGTTAGGCGAGATGATCATTTCCACTTTCAAAAATAAGGCTCCAACTAGCAGCCAGTTAGCTTAGCTTGGCACAAAAATAGAAATAGTGAAACAGTTCTTTTGCTCTGTCCAAAGCCAAGAAATAGTCCAGACATTGTAGTTTGTACACTCTGTCTTTGTACAGATTAAACAAACAAGATATAGTGACATTTAATGAGTGTTAGAGGTGCTGGTAGGTGGATTTTGTTATCTTTGGACTGACCTAGGCTAGCTGTTTCCTGCTGTTTCCAGTCTTTATGCTAAGCTAAGCAAATCTGCTGCTGGCTGTCGCTTCACTTCCAAATCCCTCAATGAGAAGAGAGCTCAACTTACCTCTGCAACATCAGGAAGGCCACGCGACTGAAAGGAATCATGGGAATTGCAGTCCAGGAGGCTTGGACCAAGCAAAGCTGTGCCGCTGGAGGGGCCAGAGGGGGTCCGCCTGCCCTTATCAGGAGAGACCATGCTGGCTGAAAAAGGAAAAGAGACAAACAGACAGTGAACAGAGGGGACAGCACACATGAAGAGTGGAAACAAAGTCATCTTCATGGGACATCGCTGCAATAGGAAGTCTGCAGCTGTCGTCCATTAATAAGTTCTTCATGAATCCTTTCATACTTGGGGAGCCCACCCTAAAAGCGGAGCCACCAGTCCCGATTTACAGTATTTTTCTTATCCACATTGTAGATTGTGACCCGCTTTAAAAAGTTCTGCGGTGTGGGATCAATAAAGTCTTATCCTACATTTTTTTACAGTTCACTTTTTTTTCTGCTCTTCTTCTATCAACTCTATGCGCAGGAAGCACACACCAGAGTTCAGTAGAGCTCCAATGACTAATACACAAAGAACTGTAATAGCATCTGCTAGCGTGTGTTCATTTAACCTACAGAGGAGGCATCCCAGTGTGGAGTCAGATGAGTCGCTG
Organism: Miichthys miiuy; assembly: GCA_036365135.1. NCBI lineage: Eukaryota > Metazoa > Chordata > Actinopteri > Sciaenidae > Miichthys > Miichthys miiuy. The sequence goes on along the minus strand of CM071622.1, from coordinate 7,762,723 downwards.
GGGTACCACTGGGGGTCGTGGCTGGGCGATGGGATCCAGCCTCTGGACGGGCTGACCGACGGAGACGAGGTCAGCAGTTTGGAGCCGTCGTTGTTGCTCAGCTTGGCTGGAGAGAGCGCAGCCTCCTCACCTGCATGGAGCATGCAAACAGCCATTAGATTACACATACACACACAACGTGTCCTAAATGCAGCACACCCTCTCATGAGAACACAAAACCAAACCCTGTTGGTTGATGTGTTGGTGAGGCACGCACCATAATGGCCAGAGTTGATGGCGAGCTCGATGATGGAGTCACTGATGTGTGTCTGAGGTTCTCCGGGAGCGAGAGCCTCTTCTGGGGGGCCGGGGAGTGAGATGTCTAATAGTGAGGCTACACTAGGTGGAGAGAGGAGAGAGTCCCCACCACCCGTTGCTCCAGGAGATGGTGGAGGCACGCCGTTCTGTGAATATAACAAGTCGAATGCTTAATTGGGTCTGTTTTGTTATATTTGTACTGTTTAAGATATATTTCCTGAACCGATGACCCACAATAGACAACAGGAACGACTCATGAGAAAAGTAGGACACTAGTCTTCAGGAAAGTATCAATAATTGTGAGTATTGCCTTGCTCTGGTTAGGAGTGTGTGTGTTTAGGTTTAGGTGTGCTGCTGACCTCTGGGACATTGTGCTGGAGGAGTTGAGAGTCTGGTTCAGCATCAACAATGGGTGTGGTTGCAAGCAGGGTCCCGTTGTCAACAGAGGGAGCATTCATCTCCCGACAGGGACTTCCAGGGATGATACCTGCAGATTTAGCTGCCTGGTCAATGGCACCTGAAAGAGTATTAACAGTTTAGTCTCATCAGCACATACTCAATACACACTGACAGACATGTAAAGACAGACCGTATGAAAAACTTAAACTCTGCAAAAATTTGAATATAAAAATTAAAGCAGGGGCAAAAGGAAAAAGCGTTCTTCGTCTAGGAGAGTGTAGCTGGAAGAATGATGTTTTTGTCTTTTTGTCTGCACAAAAGATTACTTGTTCAAAACCTCATCCACTGTCAGAGATCATGTGGGAGTAAAGAAGCCAATCATTTTCATATATTTTGAAACTGAATTTGACAAAACCAGAGAAATAATAACAGTAAGAATATTGTTGGTGGTCTGTAAGAAGCCCTTAACTAGGACTCTAACTGGTTTTATTTTGCTGTTTATGTAGCCTTCATGTTTTGTTGAGCCCATTTAGTGAAGGAGCCATGTCACAAAATATGTGTAAAAAAATTTTTTTATATATATATATATTTTTTTTTTACAGTGACGGAGAATAGAGAATTAAAACTGAAAACGTCCACAGCACAACATAAATTATCCTCTATCTCTAGCGTTTTAATAAAACAGAGAGAACTGAAAATAGATTAATTAATAAAAAATAAAAAAGTACATACTGGAGAGCTGGCTGACTGCTGCAGAGCTGGCTGCTGCAGGGGAAGCTTTGGACAGGGGGGGGCGAGAGGAAGGAGCCAGGCGGGTTTGGATTGGCCGGAAGGATCCAGTTCCTGAGGGAAGAAACAGGAAGTGAGAGAGCGAGAGATTTGTAAGGTTGTTGGTGAAAAAGAGAAATGAAATTCACTTATGTGCAAAGAGCACATTACCCGAGTGTATCACCAATGTTACCACATAAATACAGTATGCTACAGTGTTGGTAACAAAAAAAATCATTTCCTAACAACAAACTGTAACTGTAGGATCCTGATGTGTGCAGAGTACCTGTGGCAGACGAGTTGGAGAGGATAGAGAAGGAGCAGACATGCTGAGGAGTGTCTCCTGTAGTTCGGGGTAGGAGGGTTCGCTGTGGACAAAACACAAGCAAATGAACTACACGCTCAGTTTATCTTTTAGCCCATCATGACCTGCAAACACAGTGCAGAGAGGCACTATAAGACATTAAGAGTACAAACATTCAGCTATGTGGACTGTGGTGTTTGTACAGATGATTACAGCCTCTCCTTTCTCTTCTTACACAAACTGAGCAATTTTAGCTTTAATATTTTTTGCAACATGTTCAACACCTGTAGGAACAAGTTTTCCTCTGTATTCTTTATCACAGACTTCTAACAGGTACTAAGAAGGCATTATAAAAAGGAGAGTTAGGGTTAATTAATATACTACAGTTCAAAGCTGAGTTGCTTTCAGTCGTGATACCACACAAGTTTTTACCTGAACTACAAGTGGTTTCCGAAGTTGTCTGTTTCGAGGTTTTCTTTGTCGAGAAAGGAAAAGATCTGACTGCATCTGCAAAAAAAAAAGAAGAGGCATACTAACATTTGAGCAAATTCCTGTGGATGACATAATCCTATCTTTGTATCTTCACACAGCCGGTGTAAAAACAAACAAAAAAAGGAAACACCTCTCCGTCTTACACTGATAGAGTCGAGCTGCTGTCTCAAGGCGAGCTCGGCTTCCTTGTTGGGGGAAAACATTCTGTTGTGTCGTGAACTGTTGGGAGGCAGCGTGGTGGGAACCGCAAACACACCGCCTTCTGAGTCGCTGCCTGCAGTCGACCCCAGCAGAGAGCGAGGGAGGTTACGTCCACCTGAAGAGCGGAGGAAGAAGTAAGACATGTGAGGAGGATTATTATTATTTTGACAATTATTTTTAATGTTTGAAGCATCCAGTGATCCTTTGTGTTCACACACACAAACAAGAGCAATTACAGTTAATTGAACTGGGCTTTAATAAAAATATAGAACCCAAAATAAGCAGTCAAATAATCACCCATTAAGCAGGAAGGAGTTAAACTACATAATTAATTCCAAATACAGCATAATCAGCAAAAACACATCATTAGCAATAAAATCACTTCCACGGATCAAGAAACAAAGCGAGTGTGAACGATGATTTATGGTTCATCATAAAGATTTTGATGAAAAAAGTAGCTACTGTGCTAAAGCTGCATCTATAATCTTTATAATATATCTGCAAGTTGAATGCACATTTAGTGCCTGTTATAGTGGCAAGAGAAACCCATAAGTACCCGAGGCTCCAGCGTTTGGCAGGTGTAACCTGGCCCCGCGGACAGAGGCTTGCTGCCGGCCACAGCTGGGGCTGCGAACACCTGGTACGGGACCCTTCCCTGGAGGTGTGACTGCCTGGTTTTGCTCCTCCTGATGGGTCTTGAGTGGTGATGTGGCTGTGGAGCACAGCTCTGGAGCCTGAAGGAGAAGACACACTGTTGACACCATCTGTTGTACATGTACATCTCTAAATAATGCTTTCATTAGGATTTAAAAAGGCTGCACTGAGCATTGTACAAATGAAATTTTACTGTTGTTTATCCTATACTTATCTGTGGAGGATTTGTTGTGGATGAATTAATTTAGCATTGCAATTTTGTGAATCCACGGGAACATGACATCAGCATACTGCTCGTGATTAAGGACCATGATATTCATTTAAAGTTGTATTCATGCCATGGGGTTTAAAAATTACAATATTTTTTTACTTCTAACTTCAATCACGACATTCAGAGGTTTTGTGCACAAATATAGGTTAAAAAGTTAAAATGGGTATCTGACAACCAGCAACAACAGAAGTAGTAACAGTTAATCCCTACCAAAGGTTTAGGATTGACCTCAGTGGCAACCAGTTTAAGCAGGCAGCGCAAAACGCGCTGAGTCCTGTTGGGCTTCGGCTGCGCTAAGGCTTGTCCGTTTTCTTGGTTGATGGAAGGAGCTGCAATGGGCTGCCACTCGTACTCCAGCTGCAGCTTTCCAGGCTTCCCAAACATTAGGTAGAGCTCAGCCAGGGTGACGTTCTCCGCGTCCCGGGCATTCCAGCCCTCCTCTCTGATCTGCTCCACAGCTCGTTCTTTGGCTGCCGGTGCAGAGCCCTGCGACATCCCCTCTTCTGAGCCAGTCACTGCAGGTTTGGCTGGAGGAGTCTGGTTAGCCTCTGGGGAGGAGGTGCTGCTGTTCTGCTCCTCTTTGCATTGTTCCGATGAGCTTTCTGTAGCACTGCATAACTTCTCCATGCTTTTGGTCACTCCTAAACCAGCACTGGCCTCTGCACCAGTACAGGTTTTGCCCCCATCAGAGAGTGCGATCCCAGCCCCCTCGTCCCGAGGAGCCACAGTCTGCTGAGAGGAGGCAGGGGCAGAAACAGACGGAGGTCTCTTCTCCTCTAGCTTTGTAGAACCGTCTTGCAAAGGCTCAGGGTTAAGGGGCTCAGTTCGTCGACTATCACCCAATACAATCACTGAAGCACCACCGGCAGCACCAGCAGCAGCATTGGTGGTGGTGCCTCCCCGTCCAGTTTTAGTGCCAGTCCGAGGTGGTGGAGCCGTGTGAATACCCAGAATCTGGGCAGCTGGCAGTTCCTTGGCGTTGGGTCGATTCTTGCCGCTCTCTAGCCAGTGTACAGTACAGGAGGCCTTTGAATGAACCACACGTGCCACACCCGGCAGCGTAGTCAAGGTACTGCTCTCAGCTGGAAAAGAAAGAGCTCCTCCTGCTGGGATTTGCTGGGAGAGGCTGTGCTGGACTGGCCGCCCTCCAGAGCCTCCCTCTCCATGAGACTCTTTAACTGAAGCATTAGTGTTAAGGACTCCCCAGATGTTTACAGCTCAAGTGAAATATCACTGCTTTGATTGCAAAGATAATGAGAAAACCTACTGTACTGTGCAACATATTGTACGTGTTATTAGCAGGAGGCTGTGTAACACAGATACTACGTGACAGAGTAATGTGTTATATTATCCCATCATTAACGGATTAAATAGATTGTTGATGTTTTAAAGGATACAATCCGCTGGTCGTGGTACGCCCACTTCTGCTTCAGGTACTCAATGAGGCTGGAGACTTTCCTGTGGAGCTCCACCACCATCCTGGGTTGGAAAAGACACAAAAACAGATTGATTTACAAGCTGCTGTGGTAAGACGGTGCAGAAGAGCACTAGGCTGGATAATTTAGTTGTATGCACTGCATTATTGAGCTGTGCTGTGGGAAAATTGATCCTGAATATAACGGCAAATGTGGATGCTTTTCTTACATTAAATAGTATCTGACTCAAATGTCTGAGTGTCGACTAAATGTTCATGGATTTTAAGCAGTTATGATGTTGCTGCAAACTTATCCTCGTGTCGTGCTGAAGTAAATGTAAATGTCTGTTTTAAAGCTAACTGTGATATCATATGTTATGTTTTTGATTAGAGATTAGTTAAAAGGCATGCCTGACCTGAGGCGAGGGTTGTGGGCTAGACTCTGAACGCGGGCCCAGGAGTGGTTACTCCGCGGTTGGAGCTCCACTGCCACCTTCAAGGGTAGACGCACCGGCTTCTGGTCCTCCTCGTCACTCACTCCTGCACAAAGGACACAAAGACACGGACTGAATGAGTAACACCATCGCAGCTCTCTTAGGGGAAAGTCAAGTGTGTTAGAAGAGCGAGAGCTTTATCCTGTCAAGAGGCACATAATAATACATTTCTTTATTTTATTTGCCTTCAGGACACTCAGGGTTGGTTTGCGGTGCATAAAAAGAGCCATGCTCAAACAGATAAAAACAGTGGAAACAACAAAAACAGAACAAAAGTACAATACAGCTGACGAGTTGAGTATGACCTTGATGTATTAACAGACGACTAAAACTCTGGTACTGAAGGGGTACCTGTCACAATAACTACTTTTGTTGGACGATACATTTTCCCAGGAATAATCGTGATACATTATTATCATTTGAATAACATACACATATAATATAAATAAAACCACACAACTCAAGCAATAAAATGGACTCTCAGGCTCTGTTAACAAACATTACAGTTTAAATATTAAATATTTGACACAAGGGTCATTTTTTAAACAGGCAATATAATTGTATTGCCACTAGAGCGTGTCCATTTAGACTTATTCCTTTAAACTTCCTGACTGGAAAGTTTGCCATCATCAGAAACAACACCTATTAGCCTCAAGTAACACATTATCTTTACTTTAACTGGTTCATTGTCGTTATAAATGTATACGTATGTGCGTGTCTATGGAAGATCTGCCTGAGCTGCTCCCATGATGACACTCACACAGTAAGCAGACGATGATACAGAAGCAGCAGAGTTTTTTGTGTTCATTCAGCCTAGGCGCTGTAAAAAGTCTCAAACAGTAAACCCTACTCTGCTGTTTATTCTGGCATCATGTTGGATAAAATGTTGTTGACATTCTCATGTAAACACAACAGGGAATATCGTGCGATATACAGACATGACCTTGATCATTTTTACTGACCTCGAGGAGTCGATAAGTTAACTATCGTGTCCGTTCTACATACAGCACTAAAAATAAACACAGACTCTAATTTTCCATCCTCGGTTTTCTCTAAGTTTGGTGAGTGACTGTTATCGAACAGAGGGGTACATTACAGCCAGTCAGATCAGTCATCTACATCATCTCCCTCCTGCACCTCCTCCTCACTTTGCTCCCACGGAGTTACCATGGAAACGCCACGAGCCCACACGCAGCCATTGTTATTGCCAAAAACCCCGCCCCCACAAACCCTGCGCCTCACCGTCACCATGATTTATTTTTTTTAGCACTGGTGTTTGTTTACTTTGCATGTATAGTGTGTGATTGGACGTCTATGTAAGCACATGCTCACCATCTGGGTCACAAAGTTTCTTCAGTGCACGGCACATGGGCGCTTTGATTCGCAAGTTCCTCCCTTTGGAGCGTACGGTGGTGGCCCTGATGAAACAGACAGAGCAGCAGTGAAATCACAGTGCACCTTTCAGTGCAGACTCACATAAACACAGACTCATAGACATAATAACCAAAACATTTAACAATACAGAAGCCAGTAAAAAGCAGTTAAAATTGAGAACAGTGAGAGTTTGCTATGTATTTTTTAAACTTTATCGACTTACCCTTGCTGGATGAGTTCGTTGAGCTTTGCCACATTCTTGTCATCCATTACTGCCAAAGACAAAACACAAAGCCGGAGAGATATTTACGACATTGTCCCTGAAGAGCCGCTGTCCCCCATGACTGGGAGCATGCAGTGTTTAATCACATCCCTTGTGTCCCAAACTAACAGCAGAAAAACACTCGCACATAAAACATAAAAAACAAAAAAACACAGACACACATGCACGGCCTTCACTTACATCCTCCAACTTTTTTCCGCAGCTCGGCGTAGCAGATGAGACCGTACAGCTCTTGAGAGGATTTCTTGAGCACTCTGGAGTACGCTGAGAAGGAAAGATGACACAAGTCACAACACTGATGTAACCAGCAGCACAGGCGACAGGAGCGTATGCTACATAAAGATAACGCAACAATGACACTGAAGGCTTTTTGGGGTGGAAAGAGGCTCGGGCTTATCTGGAGAGAGTTTTTAAACATATGTTTGGGACTAAGTCTCTCTACCTAACAGAGTCCGGCGTGTTATTTTGGTTCGCCATGACAGTGACTTGTTTTCAGAGACACCGTTAAAACAAATCTACAAGGACAACCCTAATTCAACATGAACAAATCAACATATTTGAGCTAATAGACGGGCCTTATCCATGATTAAAATAAACCGAATTTGCCGTCCTGTTATGACCCTTTTAACCCCTGGACATACATTACCGCCATGTTAATCGTTCTGACAGCTCTCACGGATGTAACACGATAAGTGAGACACGATAAGACGGTAAAGGTCGCATGTTATTATTGTTAAAAAAAATTAGGCAGACGTGGAGCTCCATCTCTCCGACCAATACCGCCTGTTTCAGAGGGAAGAAAGTAAACAGCAGCTCACCATTGGCAAAGTCGATGTGTTTGGAGATCTTGTGCCAGGTTCGGTAGTAAAAGTGGCGGACCTGCTCCTTGTTCTTCACCATGTTGGCTGGCTTGCCTCTTTTCTTGTACTTCATCGCAATGTTGTTCTGGATAGCCTCAAAATCCTTCCCATGCTGGAGACCAGAGTGGTAGAAATTAGTATTAGATGTCAAACTTTAAAGTGAAGTTTGTGCCACATGAGACAGTCTGTTTGGTTTTACCTCATAAAGCCCCTCAAAAAAGCTGTTTTTGTCCTCCGCGCTCCAAGACTCCCACTGCCGACGGGCCCTCTTCTGGTTACCAGCTTGCTCCTCCTTCTCGGCAGACCCTTGGCCCTTGGAGGTCCTGGACACTCCTCCTGCAGAACCAGCCACAGGCCCCGACTGTCCCACCGTCCCCTGTGAGGAAGAGCCGTTCTCTGCCCCTGTGTTACACAGAGAGAAAAAGGGGTGCACACAAATCCATCAGTCATGAAACATTCAGAGAGAAAACAGATCTTCAACATTAAATCAGAGTCAAAAATGTAACGATTGAGCCAAATGTTTTGGTTGACTGCCCAGGATGTTTTGTACAGCATGTAAAAAAATACAATTGTAGTTCTGAGGCGCGTGGTTTGGAAGATGTTAAAATATATGCGCACAAAGCCACCCACTGCTATTACACTGCAAAACCTGCAGAGCTTCCCCCTCTGTGGCTCAGCTCTGGCAATGAGGCAGGAAAAGCAATCAATCCCTACGGCCAGGTCCACAGTACACAGGTCCAAAACCAACTCGTGGTGGGCTCCAATGGCCGAGTTTACCCCAGCACAGAGCACAATGCCAGGAGGTATTAACACAAGCATATAGCATCATATTGTTGGTCAACTTGTCGACGCCTGGGCAATCTAAATATAAACTTGATGAGACAGTCTTTTTCCAACAACAAAAGAAATCTACCAGTCATACCTGCCGGAGCACACAAATTCATCATTACACTGTAAACGTTAACTTCTGTCTGATCAGAGTCTTATTCAGTTATATTTTTAGCATTTCAGAGCATCAAATTAATAATAAAATGTCACTAAATCTTTGAGGAAAAAACAAAATCCTTGCGTAGGGAAGGTACGGGTTTCTGGTTGGGGGTGTAGCACTTCAATAACAAAAAGCAGAAACCACCTCAGGAGCTCTATGTTTCAAACACACTGGATTTTAAAGCTGCTGCCCAACCTTTCTCTGCCTCTCGTCAGGAGGAGATGTCTCATTTACATATTGAATCGAGCCAGTTGCACATTAGTGCTCATCATGATTCAAACGAGACTTCCGTGTGTTTAAAAGTAAACAAAGCCTCAGAGGCGTGTGTTTTCTGTGGCACTCAAGATTCACCAATGATCAATGAGGTTTACTAAAATGAGAATGCACCGCCAACGTAGGTTATTTATGAAGATATATTTAAATAAAGTGGCTATATTTTTATTTTTTTTATTATATATATATTTGTATTTAATTAAAACACAAAATGTTTCAGCAATTGGTCGGATTAGTGGCTCAATAAAAATGGCTGAAGGCTGTGATATGATCCTGCACTTTTTTATAATCCCTGTAAAGAATAAATAAATAAAAATCAAATAAAAGTGTAAACAGCTCTCTGTAATAATAATGCCTCTTTTCTGCTCCGCTCCATACAGAAATACTGATGTCTTAAACTATTAATTTTTAATATGCTCACTTGATAATAACAGTCATATCAGCCCACTTCTTTTCAAACCTATAATGGCAAGTTTCCATGAAACTGTAAGTGAAAATATTCAGCTGACATCCTCATTGAAATCTGAGTTTCTGGCCTGTGACTGTGCTCCTCTTCACATGAATGGTTCACAGGATGGTGTTGGTGTAACTTGGAGCAGCCAGTGATCTACAAGCAGAGCCCCAGAGGGAGTACACAGCGACAAAAAGAGCACCAGTTTAACCATCACTGACGAACAAACTGTAAACACGGTTACAACTGAGAGCAGCTGATCCCACCTTAGTGCACACACACTTTTCTCTGAGCAGGTCACCTATACGGTACCTTTCGATTTTGCCCCGCCATGTCCATTGATGGTCGAGCCGATTGAATCTTTCCGGATCCGTTTGCTCGGAGGTCGAACGCTTGATCGGAGAAAATGATGCTGGTCGTGACACGGAGGGGCGGGCTCCGTTGAGGTCTGGGGATGTTGGTTCGAGCTTAGCCCGGTTCGGTTCGGCGGAGAGGCGGGGAGGACCGGAGCTGAACCGGGGCTGAGACCCGTGGCTGATGGATTAAGAATTTCCACTCCGCCGTCTCCCTTTGTACTGCGCTCCTCGCTCGCCTGCTCTCCGCTCTCCTCTTCGTCGCAACCTTCGGGCTTTCTGGACGGATTCCTCCTCCCATCGACACCGATCCCCTCCCTGGAGCCCGGTGTCATGCTGCCAGGACACAATGAGGAAAAAATTGTCAGATTAGGAGCAAAGCGATGTGCAAAATTAACTTCTAAAGACGACGTTCACTGTCTCTCAACATGGCCGCCGCTGTTTGTTTCAAATCCCCTCTCCAGTCCCGACAAAACAACACCAAATATATGGATTTAACGTCCTCAGATAAATTATATTAAACAACCAAAATAGTTTAGCGACTAGCGGTAGTGTTTTACCGAGTGTCCCTCGGCGGAAATTTGTGATATTTTGGGTTGAATTTCAACTAAATTCAAATGCGAGCGCTTTTCAGTTTAGCGCCCTGCAGAAACGACAACGAAACCTCTCGGTGCATTCGACCTCTAAATAAAGTGTTTATTTCAAACATTATTTTACCCATTTTCGTGCTCTTCGGTAGTAGGTGACGTCTTCTTTCTCTTCACCATGAGTCCGACCGGTTAGATTGACAAATACTGATCAAATCGAGCATAATAAAACCTGGAGCGATCTCTCCGCTTTCTGCCCTCTCCCTTGCTCTTGCTTCGACTGAGCTGAACTCTCTGCGCAGTTCAACTGTTTTCTATCAGCAACAACATTACTCAATGCTTCTTTGCAACAAGAAATAAAACGATATAACCCCACACATAAATATCAAATATACACTGCACACACCGAGGAAGATTGTGCTATAGGCTATGTCAGCTGAGCCCACCTGAACTGATAAACATAGATAGTTTTATTAACCTGTGTGCAAGTGGACTTTGCCTGTCACTACGTCACTATCGCCTGCAGAAATTATGTCTATGAAACTATTTATTTCATATACATCCTGCAATTGTAAGCCTTCATGACAATACTCTATTCCCTAACATTACTATCGCCTCATACAATTAAACAATCATAAGTCAAACACAGGAGCAGGCTTTATGTGCGCTCTGCACATCAAGATCTTGTGTATTACAATTTTAGACTGTGTTAAAAGATGTGTAAACATCACTGCATTTATACTATTGTGTTTGTGCTTGTTTTCTATTTATTTCTGGATAATCTGAAGGATGGCAGAGCTGGTGTTACAGTAAGAGAAAGCTAAACAAAGATTAATTGGACATGAGTGGATGAAAAAGATGAGGAATGCACCACTTTTCATATTCCCACACAGCTTTAAATTAATTTAAGTTTCATGTCACCTAAACTAAATCTCTAAATCTCAGATAAATTACATGAGCCGTCAAATCTAAGTGATCTAACAGCAGTGAGAGCCTGAAAGTTGGAGTAAAGTTGCTTAATATTCACTTTAACTCCTGTAACCTTACAACTTTAAGATATAGTAGCATTAATAGATGAAATGCGGCTATAATTTAACTTCAAAATATCCTTTCAGTGTAACTTCAGGTCAATTTACAATCGTACAGCAACACACTGAAACCCATACCACAAAGTTACATGACATGACATATCTCTCCTGTAATGTTACAGTCCCAGCAGCTAAGTGCTTATAACTACTTCTTTACTGTTTAACTTCTGCTCCACTGTATTACATTAAAAGGTTAATGTCACTTTAAGAGTGCCATGTATTAATACTTGAAGTTATGTGTGTGAACAGTTGTCGTTAACTGTTGTACTGAGTTGTATTTCATGTCTACAACAGTTGTTTCCACACATAACGTGGTACCTAGCATGGCTGCTGTCTTTGGCTAGCTAATAACGGTTAGCTACGGCAGTAAAAACAAGCCGCGACGTTACAAAAACTACTTGTAATATAATGATTATTCAATGCGGAGCCTCTAGAAGTTTGTTGGATTAAATAACACTATCAAACTTCGAGAATTACCTGAAGTGGAAGCCTGTTGGTGGTGTTCCCCAGTCGAGACACAGGCTAGCATCGCTAGCTGGCGGCAGCCGTCCAGCTTGTTACAGATGACAGTTCCTGCGGTTCGTTTGTCCACGCGCTTAGGCACGCCCACTACAACTCGAAAACAAACCCTGGGATTGGTCAGAAACACACGAGGACGGCGGTTGAAATTTGATTGACAGAAGGCTTCGCCAATCGTTAGCGAGAGAGGCCCTGCGAAGGACCAATTGCCACTCTCTTCCTGTCATGCCGTGTAAGTTTTCCCCAATATATATTTTTAAAACACGCAGTCAGTTTGACTCTTTAATAATCCACCATGTTCACTCGATGATTAAAAGTCATTTTAACGAGATTCAAACACCGCTATGGAGGTTTTTTTTGGCGGTCTAAATATAAACTCCACCCATCGAGTGATTGACGTGTTGATCATCAAATCAACAGGCGATATTCAGAGGAGGCACTTGAATTGATTTCTGGCGTACACCGAAAATCACTGAGCTAAGTGAAATCAGGATTTGATATTAACGGCAGGGAGCAAAACACCGAGTTGGTTGAAATGTGGCAGCTAGAACAAAATGTGGCATAAATGGGCTTTATATTAAAATGATTGGCACTTTATTTTAGTTGCTATCTTGGACTCGACGCCAGGCGTGCGGGTGATAAGAACAGGCGTCATATTTCAAGATAAGTGGACGGGTTCGGTTGTTTAAGTGCTCATTGACGGACCAGCAGGGCGGAGTTTTGTGCCTTTTTTTGTATAAAGGAATGCATTTATATTACAGATATACAAACTGGACTCAACACAAAAAGCACTAGCTTCAGTACTGTTGTGAATAAAGCAGTTTGTTCTCAAAAGACCTCGATTATTTCGTTTATTTTTTTCTGGCGGGATGTCTTGCGCCAGGGAAACGAGCGCACCCCATCACTCAGCACAATGGCAGTGAACCAGTTAAATTCTTGCGTGTCACCGTTGGGTGGACTGAAATTCTTCACCGCCGGACGAGGTTTGGTTGGGCACGCGCAGACAGAGGGGAACTTGCTGGTCGTCCAGTTGGCAAACTGACGAAGTTGTCTTTGGAAACTTGAAGGCTCAAAAATATAAAAACCACTATGACTTCGACGAACATGTTTCAAGGGTTGGATACTGGCACAAAACCGAGTTCAAGGTGAGTAATGTGTAGTCGTGTAGCTCGGTTGAGCGTGAAAGAAATGGCCTGTGGTACGATGTCTTATTATCGAGTGTCGATTAACTGTTATCTGTTGGTTATGTGACAGGAGCTTCTCGAAGCTTTTTATTACACCATCACTCCTCTGCTGTTGCCTTTAAACATATCGCTACCAACCGAGGTGTTGTAAACAAGTTAAGCTGTGTGGTTGTTCGTGTTGAGCCAGCTTGGTTTGAGTTGTCTTAACTTGGAAGAGTGAAAGAAGAGTTAGCTTTGAAGCTAACCGACCAGGCGTTGTCTGCTGCTGCGCCTACGGAAGTGTGAAAGCCACTTCAGGCTGCTCTTCTTTGTACTCGCCACTCGTCGCCTCATTGTTCCCAGTTGAAGGAGGTTAATTTACCTCGTAAGCGCCCGTTCTTGGGGTTATATCCGCCAAAATAGTCGAGTTCACACATGTTGTGGTTCTGTGAAAGTCTAACAAGATGAAGACCTTTCAGACATATGGCGCCATTCCCGGTATATAACCAAATAACCTGTCATTTAGCTGCTTTGGGTTTAAGCTGTCGGGCTGTACTGTAACATATTTATAGCTTGGTTACCTTGTGTTTTCTACGTGTCCTCTTTGTGTGTCAGGCTGCAAAACTATGACATCATCTTTCTAGCAGAAAGCAGTAAACATGAACTCTCCCCCATGACTCTAAACCATTAGTACCCACTCTTTAATTTGGCAAGGATTGACATCATCTGACAAGTGTTACCTTCAGTAAATTAGGTCAGTTAAGATTTAGTGAGAGGAATTCAAAATAAGCCTCTAGTTGAACCCTAGCTCACACTTGCGCACGCTAATTAATATAATAAATAAGTTGCATATGATGCTATACGAGTGGGATTATATTCTTGTGTCGTCCACAGGGTTTTGCAACCTCCCGGAGGTGGCTCCAGTAACCTGTTCGGCGGCTATGAAGAAGACTCTGCACCATCGAGAAGACCTAATAAGATGGCCTCTAAAGTTTTTGCTCCACCAGAGCAGCCCCAGAGCGCACCCAGGCGCTCCAATCCCCCAGGTCAGACCAGCTTGCTAGGGCTGATGGATGTGCAGAGGCATGATGTTAGTGTCCAGGGTGTGAAAACTGTTACTATAATGTGACGAATCCAGTATAAACACATTCACTGTTCTCTGTGCCTGAATGTACACCACCTCCAGATTTTGTGGAGTATGTGGTATATGAAAGTCCAGTCTACTGTTGAAATGTGTGCGTTTCCAGAGGGAAACTGCTGGCTCACCCTCACTGCCCCATCTGCTATTTTTTCACTGTGGTGTCAGTGAATTGCTGCCACTGTAGTATGTGCACAGTATGACGCTAATTTGCTTAAGATTTGCATATTGCATGATGTTGAAGTGCTCAGATTAGATGTCCTGCCACAGTGTCGTAAATCTGCAGGACCACTAAAACTAAATGTCTAAATGTCAAACCTTAACACACTGCTTGGTGATATTTTATGTAGGTGGGAAGAGTAGTGGAATATTTGGCGAGCCTGAACCTCCAGCTCAGCCACAGAGACCCAACCCTCCAGGTGGACAGACCAGCAACATATTCGGAGCTGCAGAAAGTGCACCTGTCCAAAGTCCAAGCCGAAGCCACCCGAATAAGCCAAAGGTAGGCCATGCACCAAGTTTCATACCTTGCTTTGACTACACATTGACATGTGTTGTTTTTACTTTATTCCTCACTCACCACTGTGCAGGTAGGATCCAAAAGTCTGCTAGTCACCTCATGTATTCTATATTTGGTCCTCATTTTATCCTGTAAGACTTGAAGAGCGCATTAACCGTGTCACATACCATCGTGTATCAATCAGTCTTCTCTGCGGGTCAATAGTGTTTGTGCCACCAGTGCATTGTTGGCTGCTGCTGAGTCTGTTGCAACAATCTCAGCAGTGACACAAATACATTCCAAGCAGCCACAGTTTAAAAACTAAGGACAGGTGCCAGTTCTCTGTGAACTTGTTGATGTTGGGCAGAGTGTTTGTATTCCATACAGCTGTTTACATGCATACGTAGAGAAGGCATGTAAACACACTGAGGTGTTTATCATGACTCGGGAATGTTTTAAAGATTTTGGAAGATCTTTTTTGCAGTTACTTGTTGTTGTTGTGCTTGGATTCATTTGAAAACTCTTTATCTGCTGGCTACTTATAATTTTGAATGTATATCTACAATATTTATAATTATTTCCTCATCACAAAAAGGTGAGGCTAGAAAAGGCTAGAACTATGACTTAGAGTTGCCATCTTGTGCCATATTTTCAAATTGTGTTTCAGTTTGTTTTTCTGTCTTCCAGGAAAAGGTGAAAATAAGCTTTACTTATTGACAACAAAAACTGCAATCTATGCCACAATATATGATGGAATTTATAGGATTTGTAGCTGCAAACTTGGTCAAACCATAATGGTCGCTTGCTAGCTATGACTCATTTGATCCTTTACACAGAGGACATGTGACAATGTGTATGACGATAGAGGAAAATGTTGTGTGCCGCCACATTACTGTATGTATTGACCTTAAACATGCAGCTTTATTCTGAATTCCTTTTCTTCAACCAGGTAAAGTCTTGAAAAAAGATTTTTAATCTTCCACAGTGTCAAAAAGAGTCCAGGCCAAAGTTAGTAGCTTGCCAGCTTAAAAGACAAATACCTCTTCCGTTAAGACTATTTAAAGATGCCTTGTGGCCATATTCCACCGGGCATGGATGTGATATGTTCTGTGTGCGCCATGGCCTGTTGGAGGTAATCGCAGCCTTTCTAGTCAATGTTTCAAACCCCACCAGAAGCGCCGCCGTCCGGTTTGGAAAGAATACGCGGCTGTTCTATTTTTTGCTGCGAGCAGCCCATGTCACTTTAATTCTGATCGTAAAAACTGCCACAAGGAAAACAATTTAACTACGTAGCATATTTACATATTTAAAGCACATAAACCAAAGAAAAATCTCAAAGTCTGGTGGGCGAAATTCTTCTCAAACGCCCCTGGTGTGTTAAGTCGCATGGAGAACGGACCAAAACAGCGTCACGGAGACGTGCCTGTTGGGATTTTGGCTCAGACATGCAACATTGGTCATGGAAGTTCACAGACTTTGAATAGCCATTTTAGCTTTATTCAAGTAGCATGAAGAAGATTGCTTTCATTGATTACACAGTCAGAAATCTCTTACTGTTTTTTACAGGACAATCTAAGCGTGGGACCTGAACCTGAATCACCAGGTGAGTTTGGGGGATTTGTTTTTATACTGAGTCATCCTACTCTCTGTAGCATAAAAACACACTGATTGTGATAATGAAGCGGAAATGGTTGATTATTTCTGTAAGACTTTTCTCTTTTTCCTCTCCAAGCACCCGAACCCAAGGTCAGCCAGCCTGAGGTGAAGGAGGAAGCTGCCCCTCCAGCTCCCGTGCCAGCCAAGGAAGAGCCCGCCCCTGTCTCAGCTCCTCCTCCGGAGCCTGAGCCCTCCCCTCCCTCTTCCTCACCTCCTGAGGTGAGAGACGAGACTAGTGATCTGAAGAAGCATGAGCCTCACCTGGGACCCAAGCCTCGCTCTCACAACAGGGTCCTCAACCCCCCAGGAGGAAAGTCTAGTGTGGTATTCTACTGATGGGCTGAACACACCACTCCTCCCAGTCTGTGTCCATACACTCCTTGTCTGCTCCCCTGTTAATGTTCTCTCATTCCAACCTCCTCTCCCCACGGTTATTTCACCTGAACATCTAAACGCAGAGCAGGATTTTTTATTTTTAGTTCTTCACACCAGATTCCTGGTCAAACATGTTGTCCTCAAACTTCTTGCACTTTCAGATCTATCTCTGGCTCCCAGCTCAAATTCTTCTTCAATGAAACCTGCAATCATACAATCACCAACCAGCCAGTCAACAGACTAGTTAGCGATCACTTTGAATGTGACACTGTTCAATCTCAATATTGTGTGTGTTACTGTTTTCACTGTTTTAAGCATGTGTGTAAATGTAAATCGGTTTAAGGCACAGTTTATTTGTCATTTTTGCATCTCAAGAATGGATCAGACGTTGGAGTGCTTGTTCAGCTTTAAAAAAAAAAAAGATTTACATGATTTATAACCAAAATCATCTGCGACATTTGCTAAAAATTCAGAGTGACCTTAATGTGTAGGCGTTCAGTCAGGAGGGGGTGAATAAATGTTACCGATAATGTTAAAATGTTTCAGGGAGTTCCACTCGTGCCAGATCCGCTATCGGATGACTACGTAAAACCTTTATGTTTTGGCCGTGTTAGACGACATCTACCGACTGTATAATCAGAAGCCTTATATCAGCTCAGCATTTTTCATCTTTTCTTGCCTTCTCATGAATTATTTCTTCATGGTTTCCTTCTCTAGATGCCAAAAATTGACCTCGAAACAAAGATGAATCCAGTTGTTTTGCCTACTCCCAAATGCTTCCTTAAAGAAATTCCATTTTAATTTTGTGCTCTTGTGTCATGCAGGTCCTTTTCTTCTTCTTCTTCTTACTCATTGCTTGCTTTATCTGAAAACATGCCTTCTTTTCCTTTTTTTTGCTTGGGGTAGGCCTTTGTTTATGTTTTAAATTAAAACGGCTGAAGACAAGTGAACTCTGGACAAGCGTGTGTGGCCTACCTGTGTCCAGGTGGGCTCATTGATAATCACCTCTTCACCCAACTTCATGATGCACATTTATGGTATTCTGGTGCCGGCCTGTCTCCCCTGTGTGTCGATGTGCCTGGCAGGCAATGAGCACAACAGAAGAAAGAAATCCTGTGTATTGCAATAAAACTGTTGTTTTGCATTTAGAGTTTGGGTATTTTGTTTACTTCCCAAAAATGTAATACTTGGTAGTGAAAAAAATGGAAAAAACACACAGACCTTGTTAGATTTTTGTCTGGATCAGTGCAAATGTGACATACAAACAAGTCTCATCTGCTCCAGATTTGTAGTTAGTTTGTTGAATCTCTGACACTGATGCTTTTGTCCAGATTTGCCCTTTGGCAGCAGCGCTCTGTGCAAGCTGCTTATATTAAAGACAAAATGGCCACTTTCTGCCTCAGAGGAAAATGTAGTTTTTAGCTTTACAACTACGCTTTTGAATCTGTAGTACTGTTATTCATTTTCTACATTTAAGCAACAGGCTGAAAGCGCGAACTAAATACACGTGAGAATACACAGAAACTTTGTTTGTGTGACGTATAAGAAGCCCACAAAACTACATGTGGTTATAAACATAAGAAATGTGATACTTGCGTATACATATACAAAAGCTAGAGGCATCAGGCAGGACTGGATGCTAGCTTATGTAAAAAGCTCTTACATGACAGCAGCCATGACATTAAAATTTCATGCTCAGCATCCTATTGTGGGTTAAACAAAAAAAAAGACTTGGCGTCTGTGTAGAACGAGTTCTGGCTAATTGCTAGGACCATTATAACAAGCATGTTGAGTAACCAAAGCCTCTCACACACAGCTTGTCTTTAAGAGTGTTCAACTAATGTGTTCATGAAGAACAATGAATGAGGTTTAAAGAAAAGTATAGACAATCTCCTTAACCAGGATTACCGTGCACTTATTGTGTGTAATGTGAGAGCAAACAGACAAGTAAACTCATGTCTCAATTGACCTCAGATGATAGTACACGACGGGGTTATCTTTATTATTAAACTAAAAGATCAAGATGTTTATATTAGTGTTGCACCACCTTGATGTCAAGCATCTTGGAGAAATCATGAGTTTCTGAGCCACTTATGGTGCTCATGTCAGTTAAAATATGTCCCTTCTATGCTATATTAAGTGTTCGATTTAAAATAAAATGTTTATTACAAAGAGATACAAGGTGACCATGCAGCTGTGATGTAACATTTACCTTCTAAGAAAACTGGAAGCTTATTCATGTTTCCCAACTCAAACCTCAAAGTTCATGCAGGTCCGAAACCTCAAATCAGGGCAGGACCATCAGAGGACCACCCACCTTCTGCTGTGAGTCTGAAGAAAATGAATGAAAGGTGTGATATGTAAATATTGTCAGTATTTCACTGCCACCTGCTGAACAAAAATAAGAAAGACAGCTGAAGCTTTATGCTGATTAAAACAATCCTAGCTGACGTTCGGGCATGAAGTCAATATTCATTCTGGTAGATTTAAATGTTTAGCTTGCAGTTCATTCACGCTAATGCTGCATCTCTCTCTCTCTGTCTCTTTTAGAGCGGCAACTTAAAGACTGAGGTTTGATCATTTAGACCTGATCACAGGTCAGAGATTTACTCATCTAGTTTGTGTTTTACGGCACATTTGTGGAATATTTTTTTACATTTTCTTGTGCAGTTGTAAATAGTAATATGGAGGTAGTTAGGATTAATTTGGCTTTGGAGCTGAGGGTCCTTTATCTACCCTGTTTTTATGCTTCATTGATCAGCTTTTGTCTCCATTGTTAATCCTTTCCACAGCAAACAATAGCCCAAGCTACACTTGTCTGGCTGAAAGAAAGTTCAAGTGAAAGATGTTTGAGCTCAACTCCTTTCCTTTGTTATTGTCTGGGAGTGATTCTCATACAGTGTATGCTGTCTTGTGTGTGTGCAGTCTTTAGGCTATAACCACCCGTCCATCTTAAGATAATAATTTATTACCTGTTGATGATATTTTTAATATTATACAAAGAACAACAGTCTGCACCGGCAAGTCAGTTAACATGAATTATAAACAGAGCTGAAATATACACAGTATATTTCTTCTAATGTATCTAGTGTGTGTTTTGAAAGTTGGAGATATTCCTTTCCCAATCAGGAATGTTCACTGCAAGAAGATTTTGCTACTCTGTTCCTCTCCTCGGCAGAGTCGAGTGTATTTGCTGCAATCACCTGATAAAACTCTGAATCTGGAAAGCTGAATTCCTTCCTCTCTTGATCAATATGACTGCAAAGTCCTGTCATGGAGGTAAATCTCTTTTCTGACCATCCAGGTGCCAAAACAGATAAATATATACCCTCAAAGATCCTGCAGATTCATAGCAGACACTCTTAACATTCCGGATTATTTCACTGTGGTTATAAAACATAATTTCAGCAGGTTTAATAATTCATTTCAGGCACTTTTGCTGAGCTGCGCTTTAGGAAAACACAACTTTTAGCTTTTAACGACATTTAGGAAATACATTGTTTTCGTTGCCAGTGTTCAAACAATCAAAGCTGCTCTCAGGTGAGAGACAGTATTTATCAAAATTTAATCCAAATTTAAACTCATATCTTTAAAATAATTTATCAATAAGGTTCTTTAAAGTATATTTATGTATAGACTCTTTTGTTTGTCTGCATTTTATTTCATTTTCGGAGAGTGCATTGTCATTATTAATGCATTCTAGCAGCAGGTCCTGTTGCGGACTGAAGTCAAGTCGGATATAAAGAGAGTGTAGAAAAAACTCAATTTCCGGTTTCAACTTCCAAAATAAAACTACTAGAGAGGCTGTGACTGCATAAACCAAAATACAAAAGACAAGCCTGAGGACACTGACACCATGTCCTCAGTACTGTTTATGGGAATTATATATTTACCTACCTAACTCACCTGTTCAAATTATATTAAGGCTTAAAGTTATGCAAAATTAAGAGCATGGTTGCTTTGATTGACAGGTGGGTGCTGTTACAGGTGGCTTGTTTGAGCACCCAGGCTTCATTCGACCCATCTCAGGTCCACCAACAACTGCCTGGATTAGCCAAAGAGTGGCAGAAGCAGGACTGCCAAGATGGCAGCAGCCAAAGGCACCACATGGCTCTTCAGAAACCTTCATAGATACAACATCCATATTTTATGCTGTCTGTTTGTAACGCAGGCTTTGTTATAAATGTGTAGCCTCCAAGATAAATATTATTTTTCCCAGACTTTAGAAAGCTCCCACCAAAGCCACAGAAGGTTATATACAACTTATTTTCAGTCATTTTATTTATTTATTTAATTTTAAAGTTCAAGTTTCAGATTTATTTATCATATGCAGGTAAAACAGGGTCAACAATACAATGAAATGTGTTGGACAAGAGGAACAGCTCAGCATTAAGAGTGTGTAACAGATAGAAATAAGCTAAAGAAGTCAAATACAACTAAATATTAGGTAAAAAGTAATATAAATACAAAGGATAAAATCAAATAGAATATGAGAAAAATATAAATATGCTTATAATACAAAATATACTAAAAATAGAATATGGAAAATATATTTGAATCTACTATATGCTGTACAAGGTTGTGACAACTATATTCAAGTATTACTGTATGAATAGATATTAATTATTTATTAATATTATATTGTTTTTATTTAGTATTTATTTAATAAGAACTGTCTCTTTATTTATCCATTAATTGTATCACAGTAGTACTCCTGGTGAAAAGTCAACTAAAGATTTCGTTAGCTTTTATTTTGAAATCGTGACGCTGACTTCCGGTACGGTCTGTCTGACTTGACGCACGTGAGCGTGCTTGCTCAATGCAGACGGTGTGACGTCAGCCGGAGCAGGTCAGCTGGCTCCTCCATCTGAACAGCAGGGAGAGCCTCTCCCATAGGGAGACATCACCATCAACGCCCGAGCCTGGCCAGCAGCATCGGCGGCCCGCTGGAAGGAGACACAAAACATGGAAGACACGATGTTATAGAGGCGGATCGGGCGTCGGCGGGGATCGGTTTAGATTATTTATTTACATATTTATTAATTTATTTATTTCCCCCTGCCAGTAATGGCTGGGGTCCATGGCTGCGGCTGCTGAGAGGCAGGTGCAATATCATCGACGAAGGCGTTTCGCTCCCCGGCATGGGCGATCCACAGGCCGGCCCACTGCACATCCACTGCTCCCCGGATCAGATGCTCTCAGCGGTGCGAGAGCAGTAGCTGGGCCCGCGTCTGGAGGCGATACATCGGGTGGTGGTGGTGGTGGTGGTGTAAGAGGAGGGGGGGCCCTCTTTATATCAAAACATTAGAGCCAATATTTCCAGTACCGAGCTCAAGGTTATGCGCTGTTATACGCAACAGCAGCCGGATTTAGTTGAGTGAGTCTGTGCAGCTGCAAAATGTCATAATTTCTCTTTATTAGAGGAAAGACTGAGATTGAATGTCCCTTTTTCTGCGCTGAGCGGATCCAAACCTTGTGACAGTCTCGCCTTACAGGCCTGAAAAACTGTTTGAACGCAGCCCTCCTCACCTCATCTGCAAAAAACAGGAGCCGGCTCCAGCTGCCAAGATGATGGAGCTACCGATAGACGAGGTGGTCTACCAGGACGACTACGGCTCCGGCACCGTGATGTCGGAGCGGGTGTCCGGTTTGGCCAACAGCATCTACCGGGAGTTCGAGCGGCTGATCCGCAGCTATGACGAGGAGGTGGTGAAGGAGCTGATGCCGCTGGTGGTGAACGTCCTGGAGAACCTGGACGCGGTGCTGACCGAGAACCAGGAGCACGAAGTGGAGCTAGAGCTGCTGAAGGAGGACAACGAGCAGCTCATCACCCAGTATGAGAGGGAGAAAGCTCTACGCAAGCAGGCGGAGGAGGTGAGTGACCTGCAGGCTCTGATGGGGGCCCTCTAACCCCGCATCCTCACATCCAGCTTCACGGTCTGAAGTGAGAGGTTTCATCAGACATGTGACTCATGTTCAGGCCTGTGACAGGAGACTGTTGAGCTTTAATCTTAGTACAGTGCTGACACACTGTCAGTCCCTATAATAAAAACTTAGACGTGAATCACTGCAAGTAACCCCACACAGTGAGTAAAGATAAAGCAATGACATGAGAGTATTTTGTAAGTTTGTCTTTACTCAGCAGGAAACTGAGACTTTTTAAGACATCAGTGCAAAGTTTAAAGTGTAAAACAAAAGTATGTAGTCCTTCTAACTCTATAAAATACCTTACATTTCAAGAGATTTGAATCTAAATCTGCTTTTCAGGGATATCGAAGTGATTCTATACGAGTTAAGCCAGCATGTCGATGTCAACATACCACAAACAAAGGAGTGTTTCTTTAGGAAATGGATGTAGCAGAGTAAATATGTACAGTATGTGGGCTATTTTATCCAAGTACATGCATGTAAAAAGTGCCCAGAGGTTGAACATATACACTTATACTGTCACAGTAACACATTTATATGCATGTATGGATATTTCCTACCACTAACAGAGCCCCCACCGCTGTAAATACTGATGCTACATGCAGTACAAATGTGTGTCTTTGCAATAAATTAGCTTCATATTTTATGGCTTTTTTATTTTACCTGAGCTGACATGAGTCTCACATGCAAATACGTGCATAATATGCAAAGACCAGATAGAAGAGGCAGTCAGCAAAGCTTTGACAGATGAAGGGTGTAAGCACAACTCTGAGTGGGCGTTTACACTTGAACACGCAGCAGAGAACAGGCACACAAACAACAAAAGTGGACATTAAATATGGAGCTATCACATTACAGGTTAAAAACTCCTCCCTTATCCACCGCGCAGTCTTTTCTCTGGACCGGTGTGTCACAGCAGCAGCCATGGGATCCAGCAGGCATCATAAAGCGACTTTAATCCTCCTCCCATCCAAAGAGGCCTCAGCATATCTCTGACAGCCCTGCTTGTATCAGCTTAGCTCAGCTTTTAGTCATCACCTTGTCTCCCTGTGTCGGATATCTCATTTGTTTTCACTTTAAGCTGTTAATTAAGAGTTAAATCTTAAAATTTTAGTCATATTTGAGCTTCTTTTAAATCCTTTTATCATAAAACATAGTTGCTTAGTTAGTATTAATACTAGAACAGGTACTGCAGGTAACAGTAGACACGGAGCGGGATGAAGCTTTTGTTTTATTTGAAAGAACAGGTCCAGTCACATTTTTCAGTTTTTTGTTAACATCTATATGAAAACGGGAACTGAAAGTATTTGTATGGGGAAAAAGGGAAAATCACAATGGCTGTATATCTCTTTACATGCACAATAGAGTTGGATTTACCCTGCACTCTTCTGTCTTCCAGTTAAAAAGGAAAAACACAGCAGGTGTAGCTCAACATACTTTATCTTTCCACGAATTCTTGAAAACAACTTGTTAATTCCAGTTAAAAACTAGATTTAAAACATCCTGTGTGTCCACACTTTTTGTCATACAGACTATCCTTGCATTAATATAGTAGTATATATAATAATAATATAATAATCTTTATTTTCTGTATTTGAGGAGGGTTTTGGTGAGCGTGCCGGCACCCTGACGCAGAGGAGCTGCTGGCTGTCAAACAGTTCACTGAAGCGGCGCCTTATCCAGTAGTTTTAACAAGCATATATATATATATAGTTGTATTCTTTCACTTCTACAGTAAAAACTGCGTTTCGTAATGGTGCAACGCCTGTTAGATGTTAAGCTACAGGCTTATGTATGTCTTAAACATTTTTCTGTGTCGTGATTTAACCAGTTCAGACTTAAAGTCACCTTTTTTGTGCAACATATTTGATGTTTTTCGACTTTTTTTTATTGGTTTGCAGCCAGCAAGAGAAGTCGATTTACATTTCCTCTCAAATTAGGTGACAAATTTGAATGGAGCAAATAAACAGAGAGATTTCTGTCTGACTGTCAGAGGGGTGTAATGGGGGATGGGATGACGTGCGAGGGGTGGAGAATCATAGGAAATCAATAGTGCACAGAGCGCACTGAGGGAGCCTGGCACTGTAACCTGATTTGTGCTTATGAGGAGCAGAGACAGAACAACAAAAGCAAAGAGAAACACTCTCTGCAGTGTGAGCAAGTGAATGCACAGGCCTGGATAGGACAGAGTCAAAACAAAAAGACAGCATGAGAGAGTGAATCTCACTACCTGGAAACAAGAAACAATAACACATCCCCTCGCAAGACGCAAAGAGAAAAAAGCGGCTCAGATTACAAGGTTATTAGGCTCGAGCTGATGGTAAACAAAGCCGCAAGTCCCTGTGTGCTTGTGTAGCCTTCAACCAAGACATCCAGGATTACATCTCTTTAAGTGAGGTTAACAAATTCAGCCATTTTGTTGGAGCTTTGTTGTTTTTTGTGCGAAGCCTCTGCCGTCTGTGATGATCCATCACTTCGTATCACTAACTGTGCCGGTTTCACACGTCTCAGAGTGTGATGACAGTAAAACATTGATCATCTCTGCCTTTATCAGATCACGCTCTTATCGCTATCTCTCTTGAGGTTTTCCTTGAAACTGTATGTCATTATTTTCATGCTGTTGTCTGCTCAGGTAGCACACCGTGTAAATAGTTGGACGTGTGACCACATTGCAGTCAAACACACTCAGCCACGGTTTGTCAGGTAATTAATTATTCGTATTGGACAGGAAAAACACAATATTGCAGTACATAATTACATAAAACGTGTCATTCTACCTCTGCTGTTTAAGTTTCTAGCCATCAAACCACTACATACTGTATGCCGCACCTCCTTAGCGCTGCATTTTAATGTCAGGGGATAGGTGTCAGATGCAGGTATAAGTGCAGTGGATAGAGGAGTGCATTTGAAGGGCGCTACTGTAGGACATGTTCCCAGTCCAAGGGGGATAGGACACTGTGTGACGCTGTGGTCTGCAGAGCACAGTGGTGGTCACTAGTTTTAGACCAGTACATCTTTAATTTAAAGACCCAATATGAGACGCAAACAGCATCAAGGCTTGGTAGTCGATTCACTTTTTCCTGAGTCATAAAGTTGCTTTGCTAAAGCAACTGTGATATTACAGCTGAAACAACTAATTGGTGCATTTTCCTGCCAAAATCCACTCTGCTTATGATAAACGAGCGCTGTGTTAGATATCAATAGCAGCTGTTGTATCGCGCCGTAGGTCATCGTTTTGTAGCAAATGACGTTTCATGTGGTGCATAGTCCTGCCTGCAGCCGGAGGATTACAGTATTAAGACTCAGTGGACTTGCAGCGCTGAAAAAAGGACGTCATTGTGAACAGCTTTATAAATAAAAAAAACACAAACAAACAGGCAAATTGAAGGGGATGTAGGCTGCTCTGTGTTTGCCTATTCTGGTTCCTCTGACTGAGTTTATGTGTACACTGTGGGACCAACTGAGGTAATATCTAGAGCTGCTGACCAACTCCAGCCTTTCTGTGAGAGACTGAAGGCTTTAAATATCATGGTCTTCTCACCCAAACACTGTTTGTGACTCACGCAGGGCAGACTGCAGTTCATGAGTCACTGAAAGGCTGTGAACAATATCATAATTACAGGACGACACTCACCACATGCAAAGTAATCGTGGTGTGCAGTTTCTTTCTATGAATCCAATCTGTATACGGTAGTTACGCTATTATTTAATCCATTACTTTATGTACTGTTTGTAAATGTATTTGCAGCTCTGGTGAGATCTATTTGTGTGCTCATGTGTCCTCCATCAGAAATTCATTGAATTCGAGGATGCGTTGGAAGCTGAGAAGAAGGATCTGCAGGGGCAGGTGGAGTTTCTGGAGCTGCAGGGGAAACAGCTGGAGCTGAAGACAAAGAACTACTCTGACCAGAGTGAGTGGATCAACATCCTTTATTATAACTTAATACACTGTATGTGCAGCACATCTGGCTGCTCTCAATGAACGACCTGAAATCAGGATCATCATAGTCTCCAGTCTCCAAGAAGAGAAACATCAAAACAACAAACAGCATGCATTAAAAAATGATTTTAAATAAGCAGGAACACGTTTGAATTGACAAACAGTTTGACTCTGAATAGTAAAAAACATTAAAGTCTGTGTAAAGTAAGAATAAATATGTATAAATATGTCACATGTTTTCAGCAGCTATTTTCCAACATATTTAATGTAATTTGAAAGAAATCTCAGAATTGCCTTCACCTTTTTCGATTAGTGTTGAGACCAGTACTTTAGGTGTAATAGCTCTGCAGCTCTTCAGGCTGTTTTTCTTCAGGCACACTGAAGCTCAAGAGAACATTTCCACTGTAGTTATAATGGGAAGATGGAAAGGGAAGTAGATACATGTTGTATTCTTGGATTATTTTACATTCTTCACTTGTGACGACCATGGAAATACTACAATCGCACTCTTCTCTTCCATATATTTCCTGTTTGGAGCCATAATTGCATTTTTTGTTTTTTTGTTTTTATCTCCGCTGTCTATGTTAACATCACATCTTAGCTTATAACTAATCATGGATGTATGTACACTACCTGCATGAATGTGACTCCATATGGCAGGCTGATACTGAAACAAAATATTACAGGAAATAAAAAACTTATTTTAAAATACATTCCAGCATAGTATTTTAATAGTGTTGTGTGTTTTTGAATTCCTCCAAGTACCATCAGTGGTACACGCAGCCCGGTTAGAGAAACAGTGCCATAATCTATTAGTTTTGCTTTCTTGCCACCAAGTTTTTTTCTTCGTCAGGATTGGCAGTGAAGTTTAGACCCAAATAGCTAAATAACAAGTGTTCAGTCGTTCCAGTCTCTCCTGAATATTTTGTTATTTTTCTTTTCTGTTAAACTCTCCTCGCTCTCTTTCTGCCTCACAGTCACTCGGTTGGAGGAGCGAGAATCAGACATGAAGAAAGAATACAACGCTCTGCACCAGCGCCACACCGAGGTAAGACCAGTCAAGCTTTTTAACAGGACTCCAGAGACCTTTAATTTCTACAATAACTTCTTACATTTCAATTTCTATATCTCCAAAATCCACCAAACTCACATGCCTGTTAACTAATAGTGATTTGAATACTCTTGATATTATCAGCCTCAAATGCTCCAGCCATTATCTTAAATAAATAATCAACGTTCATCTTAACTATCAGTATAAAATACAAATGTTTGACCTAGAACAGAATAAAACAATAAAATAGAGCATAATAAGTATATAAAAGTACTAAAAAGGAAAACTAAACTACATTGTACAATTGTGTACAATATGTGCAGTATCAGTGTAAAATGTTCATTGTAGTGCAATATAGACTTAAAGGACTAATGTAAGGAGCATACTGAGCATTTTTTGCTTTTTAAGCTATTTTCTACAAGATTACATCGAACATTTCTTCAAAATGAAACTATGTTAAAAGTTTTTAAAAGTTTGTGTGTTTAAAAACTTAAAATTCATTAAGCATTAAAATCAGATTTATATGATTTGTAGTAAATAAACAACATATGCAAAAGTCATACAGTCTGTTCAGTGTTATAATCTGACAATCTGATCGATTTTTTCTGGTTGACAAATTATTTCCAACATTTCGTGAATTATATATCTTGTAATTAAATCACTGTAATCCTTTAACTTCCAGGGGTTTCTCTCATGCTTAAACATCATGTTTCTCTCCCTCTCTTCCCTCACCTTTTCTTCATCTTCCCCTCGTGGATCACAGATGATTCAGACGTATGTCGAGCACATAGAGCGGTCCAAAATGCAGCAGGCAGGGAGCAACAGCCAATCAGACGGCCCCGGCTGTGGACGAACGTGAGTCGTTTTACGCATGTGTCACCGTGTAAAAGGTCGCACATTAATCTTTGAATCTGAACTTTCATGCATCGTCTCTGTTGCTGCTGTTACGTGTTTTGTCCTGAGTGTATTGAGCTTTTCATACGTCAACGTGCTCATTGTGTTGACGCTGGCATTTGTTTGTCAGGAGCCGTGATGAACAGCTGGTACTTCCCCTCCTGACAAGAGATGAGAGGAAGTGTACAAAGAAACCTGGCAGCCGTTATGAGCGGGGAAATAATTACAAAAAAAAAGAGAAAAGTTTGGAGTTTATTTGCCAGTTTGCAGTGTTCAGGAAATGACACAAGCCATCAGTCCTGAATATATATGAGCATGAAGCGAGACGAGGACAGGGACATCTGGTGCAGCTTCTGTAGCTGAACTGCAGATTAGTCACCTCCTGCAACATGTTCACTGTAAACACAGTAATTTCAATATCTATCTAGTGACACTGATTATTTAAAGCACCCTGATCCAACAAATCTTCTTCAACTATTAGAAATAGAGCTCCACCGGTGTTTGCCCATGATTGTCTCTGTTTTTAGGATAGATACTGATTAGGCTCACAGTTGTTCCTTCTTAACAAAATTCTGATTAATTCGAATAATAACAATCTTAAAAAGTGCTCAATTGCAAAAATACTTTAAAGCAACATTGTGTAGAAATATTTGTGTGATTTAATGCCTCAAATTTTAGAGTAAAATAGTCGGAAACATGAACAGCTGCACACTTGTGTTTGTTATGATTACATTACTTATGACCAAAAAGTAGCGAGTCGACAACTTTGCTAACATCAAGCAAGTGCAACAACACAAGACATAGCAGCCAGCTAATATTACTCACTAGTCCAACAGCAAGAAGTCCAGCTCGGCGTCTGTCTTTCAGCCTTTTATTTCACAAAGCTCTCACCAACAATTAAAAGTCAGTCCCAGCTTTACTCTTGTCGGGCTCTTTTCTCCCCTTAGCTCCCCGTCAGTGTCCTCTTTGGTCTTTTTACCTCTGTCATTATGTCCATAAAGGCTGCTGAGCCTGGTTACTTTGCCCACTTGCCCAGCTCCTGTTCTGGCACGACACCAGCTCCACTCCCTATTCCCTCCCTATAACACTCCACCGGGGGAGTGTTAGTGTTTGTGATACAAACACTAACACTCCCCCGGTGCTCTGAGCTCACAATCATTAGCTAACAGTGGCTATAACAGCTTACTTTACTGTCCATCAGGAAACTCTGTAAATCAGGAAAACCATCCATAAAGTATGATCCAGTTTCACTAAAATCAGTGAAATAGTTGGTGGTGTGTAATGTTACGTGCTTCTAACAAGGGATCGTACCCGGATCACAACGTTACATAGAGCAGAAACAGACACCGTGAGTCAAAGTTAAAATCTGTTATTTTAAGGTAGAAAAGTTGCTTCAAAGTGTCAGTGTGTGTGTGTGTGTGTGTGTAGGTGTGTGTGTTTTCATGTGTCATGGCATGTTCCCGTCTGCTGTCTCTCTCTAATCGGTGTCTGTCTGTCTGTCTGTCTGTCTTGCTGGCTTGCTCTCTGTGCTGCTGTTTGCACAGTCAACGACACACATGGAGGAAAAGGTAAATTCAACCAGTGGTCCCACAGCTGATCTTCACGCCTCCTCCCTCATCAGCTCCGCCGTCTAAACCGGCCTGCTCTGACTTCAAACGTGATTTCAGATTTGCTGATGCCCCCTCCTCCTCCTCCTCCTCCTCCTCCTTCCTCCTCCTCCTCCTCCTCCTCCTCATCATCATCAGTTACTGATGCTATAATGTATCAACTAAGAATGAAATAAGGAATGGTTCAGAGGCCATGATGAGCAATGCAAACCCCCGTCTACCTTCCTCTCTGTCTCGCTCATTAGTTGCGTTTGTCTGTCTGCCTGCTCTGCTTGTCTGTCTGTCACATGTCCAAGAGTGAAACATATCGATAGATTATTATTAAGTGAAGACACAGTAGTTAGATTTCTGCATGTCTGATGTATCTAGATATTATCATTATGAATATATTTTAACTTGCTGTACTCTATATAATGTATATTTTTCTCCCTGTAGTTGCCTGTGTTGGTGCCTCTGTCTGTCTGTTTGAATGACTTGCATCTGTACCCCGAGTAAATTAAGCAAAGCTCACGAGGCGGATGTGTTGGCCTGGTCGATGGACTGCATGCCCTCAGAGCACTCTTTGCTTCTTGTTGTAGGGCAGACATTTTGCCCTAAAATTCCCCTCTCGTGTCGTGTGCTACTCTTTTTTTTTTTAAATACCAAGATGTTGGTTTGATTGCAGGCGTTTGCTGTTTCTATGTGGAGTTCCTCATGTATGTGTTTGTTCCTCCTGGGTGCTCAGTTTAACTACGCTTATTCACATTGTTGCTGAGAGTTAGATGACAAGATAGACTCTCATACAGCCAGCAGCAGCTGCTTAGCTTAGCTTAGGTTAGCTTAGCTTAGCATAAAGACTTCATGCTAGGATAAGCAAGCTTCGTATTTGCTGTGTGGATATGATCATGGTGTCAATCTTCTCATCTAACTCTCAGCAAGAAGGTGAATAAGAGCATTTCCAAAATGTTGACCTGTGTCTCAACATTTTATTTTGTGCCTTGCATCTAATGCATGTCAGGATAGGCTCCAACCCTGGAGAGGAAAAGGTGATTAGATACAATAAATGAGTGTGAATCAGTCAGTCTCATGTTAGTCTCCACCCTTCTCTGTGTCTCCTCTGCAGCAAAGCGGAGCGCCCGCCATCATTGAGCCTGTACCCCAGCGGCGAGGGCATGGTACGTGGGGGTCTCGGGGGGGCTAGGATGATGCCCGGGAAAGACATCTGGCAGGTCAGCGAGCTCGGCCAGTCCACCTTCTGCTCTGCCTATCAGGTGGGACAGACAGCGGCCCTGTTCTCCTCCACGACCACAGCCTGGGGAGTGGAAGAGGAGGGCAGCCTTTACTGCTGCCCGTCCCGCTAACCACACCCAAACGGACCACCTCCTCCCCCCTCACGCCTGCTTGTGTCACTTTAAAATAAACTTATCTTATTCACTCATCACCTTTAAAATCGACACTTTAAAGTTAGATCTGTTAGCTATATCTGTTGACTCAAGCAAGCAGGGGTCCATGTTGTTTTTCTCCATGGAGTTTTCTTTATAACTGTGTTATTTTACTGTGTGATCGTGGAGCTTCTCCCATACGTCCTCATGTTTTAGTTTACACTAACACATTAAGTGTTTCTGTTTATGTTATTCATACAATTTGATGGCAGATAGTGCTCTATCTGTGAGAGAAACAGCAAAGGTAAGAGCAAAGACTCTCAAACTTTTTATGCTGCGTAAAATATTTAGTAGACATTAAAATACAGTCGACCATGTTCGGCTACAGACGGTTCACACAGGAGGCAGGTGTATTCTTAAAATAAGAACAATCCTGAACAGAACCGGTCCTAGCTAATAGAGATAATTTGATGTTAAAAGCGCACTCCTGATCCGCACTTGGCATTGCATTTTAGCTTGTAACTAATCATGAATGTGTGAACATGACAAAGTATCAGGTAAAAGATACTGAAACAAAATATTACAGGAAATGGAAAAACTTATTTTAAGTTATTCAAAAAAGGTTGAGTCTCGGGCAGCTGGACTTGTTTCGAGATCTACAAACAAGCTCAGTTGCTCCAGACTCAACATTTGAAGAAAGATGACCTGGATGTCTGAGAACCTTCACAGACTTAGTTTAAGTTACATTCCAGCGTAGTAGTTTGATGTTTTTAAAAAATGTATTTCATTTTCAAAAAGTTTGTAAGATGACTGTGACAATCACAAGATGCTGTCACAGGATTAATCTGTAAAGAGCCAGAGGGCAGTATGAAGCACATGTTTGGGTAGATGATCCATTAAATCAGTTTGAATCTGTGATCTAAAATAGACAAAAAGTTAAGTGATAAAACATCCTGTGTTTTAACAACATGAAGCGCCACCAGAGTCATGCTTTAGGTCAAAAGTTCCTCCTCTATATAAAGCTCATACAGTTCTGTTTGTGTCTTGCTTCTATGTTCTCGTCATCTCGCCGTACGTTAAGGAGGACGGATCAGAGTCCGATTCTGTGGCGGCCACACCGAGCAGCACGGGAAGCAAGTCCAACACACCCACCTCCTCTGTCCCCTCCGCCACTGTCACCCCCATCAACGAAGGCTTCCTCCAGCACGCCGACTATGATGCGACGCGAACTGGTAACCGCAGGAAAAGTGCCAAGCGGCTCAGCCGAAATATGGAGGTGCAGGTTTCTCAGGAAACCAGGAACGTCAGCATTGGTGAGAAGATGACACCAAATGTTTACAAAAATGACCTGTGCAGTTTGAGTCTTTGAAGGTTGCAGCTGAAATGTGATTCTGTGCGCCCCCCGTTATGTGTTTTTAAGGTATGGGAAGCAGTGATGAGTGGTCAGAGTTTCAGGAGATAATTGATTCGACCCCTGAGTTGGACATGTGTGTGGACCCCCGAGTGTATGGAGGAGGAAACAGGTACAAATACACTGTCTCTACGTTAACATGTACAACACGTGTTGACAGTGTACAGTGAAAATCTTCCATCTCCAAAGGTTTAAGGCCATTTTTACAAAATTTTCAAAGGACAACACCAGTATGTTTGTATATTTAAATGTAAAAGTCATGTTGCTCAAAATTCAAAAGTCAGACTCAAACTCAAAACAACTTTATTAATCCCACTGGGGACGATTCATTTGGAGCAGTTTTTACCCACACAGAAACACGGGAAACATGCAAACATACAGATAAATTAGGGAGATACATATGGAAGAGTCAATAAACAGTTGATAAATAAACTACAAAAGGGCAAGGTAAAAAATAGTTTCAAAAAGCCAGATAAGACCAGATAAAAAACATACACCAACAGTGAAAATAGTTTAAGTAACCGCATTGCAGAGGGGATGAATGATTTCGAGTATCTGTTGGTTTTACAAGCTGGGGCAGCGTAACGCCGCCCTGATGGCAACAGAGAAAAATTCACTTACCAGTATGTTTCCAGAAAAAGCCAAAATGCTTGATGTTTCTTGAAGGATTTGTTGGTTACAAAAGACAATGAGATCCCTTTGCTTCACTCACTGTTTAGACTTGCAAACACTCGCTTGCTTGAGTTTGGTAATTCAACATATCGAACATCATGTCTGCAATTATTCTTTGTTGAAATTATGTTATGGTTTTGTTGTGTGTGTAGCCAGTCGTAGTTTGAGAAAGGGCTGAAGTTGCCAGACGTTTGATGGACAACAAGCGCTACACGTGCTGGACTGCTATAACAAAGTGTCTTTGACCAGCTGGTCTGGTGTTGTTTACCTGCTGAAAGGACTCAAATGTTGTAATTTAACGGTGTACAAGTGATTGTTTTTTTGCTGCTTTCCCTGTTTTCGTTTGATGAAATCTGCCGTGTGTTTCAGCCCCTCTCAGGGCATCGTGAACGAGGCCTTTGGCATCAACACCGACTCTCTCTACCACGAGATCAAAGACGCCAAGTCGGACATCATTGGAGATGTAGATGCAGGTGCCGAGCTGCTAGGTATGAACAGGACATTTGCTGCGGCCATACATATGTTAAAAAACCTAAAGCTTGGCAGCGAAATTAAAGCAAATTTGATGGTTACAACTCTTTAGTTTAGTGATCTCAAAGGCTCAGTGATATCAGATCAGATCGGATGCATGTGCACGTTACACAAAAGCCAGCATTTGTTTTTGCTTTGCGTTACCGCAGGGCAGGAGCTCCATGTGGAGGCTGTGTGACTGTGCCACTGCACTGACTCTCACTGTTTATTTTACCTTGCATGGCTGAGGCTGGACTACACTCCATGCCAGCAGCTCATCCCTGCGTCACATCCTGAAAAAAACAACATACAATCCCTCACTGGCTGCAACCCCCTCCTCAACCCCAGCTGCCCATTCATGCAGTGTTTTATTATTTCTTTGTCTACTTTGTTTGTTTTATCTTTTTTTTTACGGGGCAGAGGCATGTTTGATGCAGCCCAAATTTAAGGTTTTGAGTCTAAAGAGATTTTTTATAAAGTTTTAAAAGACTTCAGATCATATTTATGCTCCTTATTTAACTTAGAGGTCCATTATCAGCCTTTCTTTTGGGCCAACTGAGTTTTGATTTTTATACAGCAGCAATAGAAAGGCCCGTCTTCTTGTCCATCTGTTAACTCTCACCCGTTTCCTTTTTTTCCCCTTTTATGTGCTTCTGCTGGTGACACCCATAGGCGAGTTCTCAGGTGTGTATCTGAGCATGCATTGTTTTTTTTCTTTTACTCTCTCGATCTCCACTCTACTCTCCAAAACTCCACAGCTAAGAGTAAATATCAAGGAGTGCATACAAACCGGGAAAAGGCACGTTACTGTAGTTTGAATTATGAATGTTTGAGGATGAATTTATTGCTTAGAAATCTGAATAATTTCAATAGATGCCCAATATCTATACACGATATCTTATTGCTTTAAAGTCACCGTGAATTTATTTGAATCCAAACACATCCATCCCACTGGTTTGTAAACTGGTTTTGGAAGTTTTCACTGGGACTTTAAAGTCAGTCTGATGTTTGAATAAATCAGGTCAGGTCGCAGCTTTTCTTTTCTAGTTATTTATCGCTGCTGCTCTTCATCGATTCCAAATTAATAAATGCTTATCAGCATCCTCTCTCTTACCTTTCTGTCCATCTCTTCTTCTTCTTCTTCTCTGATCTGTGGCCTCTCCTCCCTCTCCATTCTTCTTCTTTTGCCTCCAGTCCGTGATGATTTCTTCGGTAAGGCATGCCTTGCCTACGCTCACATGGTCACATTATGCTTGTTATGTCATTACCCCGGCCTCCAGCTTTCACATCTTTCTGGTTCCTTCTTTGTATTTTTTTTTTTCTTATGGCTTTATATTTACCTTTGCATCTCACAAACTTCATTTTTAGAGCTCTCTATTTATAGAACATTGAAAATAAAAATGTACTTTTGTTCAGATGGAAAACTTTACTGGAGAATAATGTAATGCTAAAGAGGCAGAAGAGAACGCTGAGTCAAGAACAAAACAGTGAAAGTCTTAAAAGGTAAACAGATATGGAAAGACAGCCAGTTCGAATATACACGACTATCAACACACTGAGTCTGACAACACGTTAACAACCTGAAAAAGTCAGAAATAAATGAATTTTACATGGTGAAGGGCCGAGGGTGAATTAAGTCTGTCATTATTTTTAACTTACTTTTTTATTGAACATATAAAATGACATACATGTAACATGTAACACTAGGAGATGCTTCTGCAGTTAAACTTATAGTCATGTGACCACACCATGTCATGAAATATTTCTTCCTCCTTCAGAAACATAAGCAATGTGTAGCATCGTATACATCCACTTAGTATGAATCGTACTACAGTAAGTACAAAGAGAAAACTAAAAATAGAAAAAAGGAAAGAAAAATGAGGCGACTAGAGTTTTTTTTTTTTTGAGCTCATTTTTTATTAGTAACATCGTAGCGTATGCATTTTCCTCTACACATAATGTCATAGAGTCATTATTTTACCATATCATCCAGATAAAAAGTATATTCTAGTAAGTCAGATTAAAATGCACAAAGAAAAAGAGTTAATGTTAAGTTGTTCTTCAAATATTCATTGAAATGGTTGGCGAGTACAACTTCTGTAACTTTGCAGAGAGCTGTTCATGTTTTTAATGATAAAAACTAAATAATTGGTGTTAAAGCTTGAATAATGTGTTTGTTTACCAAAAAAGCGGTGCGCAGTGGAGCAAAAAGAGGCAGTTTGATCCTAACGCAAATAATTTAAGTCATAAAACTGCAATCAAAATATTTTTTTAATAGCCAATGCAACAAAAAAAAGGAAGTAAAGGAAAAAGAAACGTGATGCATAGCATGTTTGATAGAAGTTATCAGGCAACAGGAAGTGATGACACTCACCTGTTTGAAGTCGCTGATTTACAAGTTTAATCTGTGACATTTAGAACATTGCAGTTAAAGCTGAAGTTATTTCCTCCCTCTGCAGTCAGATCACATATTACAGCATAAACGTTGCAGAGTTTTCTAATCCAGCGTCCAACGAGGAAACACAAACCATCCCCGACCTGTTTTATGAGAACCTTCTTTGGCTTTTTGTGTTTTGTTCTGTTTGTTTTTGTTGTTTTCACTCCCTGAATTTTCTCTGTGTTGAACTCCCTGTGTGTGCTTGGCTTATGTTGCACAGTGCTTGCTGCTTGCACGTTTAAAAAAAAAAAATGTAATTAATGTCCGGCAGTAATTAAGGTTTAATAACACAGTTAATAGGCTGAGCATTGCATTAACACTGTCATGGTGAATCCTGACTATACAGTATGTGCACTCATGGAGCTGGATACTGATCGATAATGATATTTAATGTGAGTTAAAACATATTAGAGAAGCTCAGATATCTCAGACACAAGACATAAATATTAAACTATTAAACTAACAACTATGTTTTTTAAACTCTAGTTTCATGAGTGCTTTCTCTCATATTTAACAACAAACCTTTTTCAACCTGACTCAGCTTCTTACTACTCAAATAAATAATCTATTACTTTTTATATTAAACTTTGTCTTTTGTGGAGGTTTTCCATGATTTGTTATGGGTTTATTGATTAATGGATGTTGAGTATTGAGTGTGGTGAGTAACATAGATGTGAATGTGGCTGTTTCAGGGATGGGAAAGGAGGTGGAGAACCTGCTGACGGAGAACAAACAGCTCCTAGAGACCAAGTAAGAGTCACAGAGAAGATTAACGCGTTTGTGTTAATCTTCATCCTCATCCAAAGGCACTAAAACTACTCACTGAATTTCGTTTTATCTCCTGCTCTTTGACAGAAACGCTCTGAACATTGTGAAAAATGACCTTATTGCCAAAGTGGACGAGCTGTCGAGTGAGCAGGAAGTGCTGAGGGAGGAGCTGGAGGCTGTGAGGCAGTCCAAGAACAAGGTGGACGCCAGGGTCAAGGAGCTGGAAGAAGATCTCAAGAGGTAAAAAAACATAACATGATGTGTCTAGGAGAGAAACAACATGCTCCTTTTAAATTGAGAAATAAATTTACAGACAACAATAAACAGGTCAAATGCAAGTTAAACATACGACCTTTAGCATAATCGCTTTAACTGCTGAGCTGTAATCAAAACTTTAGTGACCCAACCACATGAATACACCCTGACAACGGACGCAGAAGAAGAAGAGTAACATGAAAGTCTTAAAAAACTGTCACTAGTGTCCGAGTCTGAAAACCAGAGGACAAAACGTCTGAGTACAGATCTGTGTTTTCGTGTCCTAGACGGCATCTCGGCTGCTTGAAGCTCCCGTAGTTTCCTGTATTGATCCTTCAGTAAACTGTGCTGAGTCAGTGTCAGGAGGAACTGCTGAGTGAGCTCTGAAACTTTAAATGCGTATCAGTTCCTTCTTTAGTTCAGCTGTTTACCTGTAGTTCAAACGTGTTGTGTATTACACCTGAGCAATAGAGTTTATATAGTCGTGTTGGAGCTCATTTGTTTTTTATAGAGGCTTATGTTGGGATAGGACGCCTTTTACTTGCAGTTAAAGCCGATAGGGGACTGACATCTGCTGCCATAAAATGCTAAGTTGAAGATTGTAAAACGAGGACCAGGACACAGCTCCACGGGCTCAACAGCATTTTTACAGTTCCCAATAAATCTTCAGGTACTTTAGATTGTGAGCTATGAAACGAGACAGTTTTAAGTCAGAGAAGAAATAGATGGATGCTACCAAACAAACAGTTTGAGATTTGTGGTTCAGTTTACCAAGACAGTCAAGAGCATCGTCTTGTTTGATTCCTTCCTTCGGTCTCTCGAGTAAAATAAAGCAGCAAAGGGATCCTGGTGTTGTGCACACTGGCATAAAATGGATCCATTTTTATATTAGTAGTAACTGCTGAGCTTTGCCTACTATGACAAGTCAAAATTAAGTAAAGCCTCGTCGTTAAAGGTGTCTCAGTGACTCTGGTCTTGTGGCATCACCTCCCTTTCTTTCCAGAAGTTCATGAGCCACAAATAGAAATAAAGTTTGTGTAACGCTGTTTTTTGCTTCTGGACTGCAGGTTAAGAGCGGAGGCTCTCGGTGCGTCTCGGGACTCCAAGGATGAAGGAGGTGATGATGTGAGTAAAACTGTAAATGGTTGTTTTTGGTTGTTAGGTTGACGTGGAAAAAGACTTTTAACACTGTCAGTATCCTGCACATCTCTGCTCTGTTACATTTAAAAAAAAACATCACCATCCTCTCTCCCAGTTTTCATCACCCATGCAGGATGGAGACATGACAATGACGCAGCGGCGGCGGTTCACCCGGGTGGAGATGGCCCGCGTGCTGATGGAGAGGAATCAGTACAAAGAGAGGCTGATGGAGCTTCAGGAGGCCGTCCGGTGGACAGAAATGATCAGGTAAAACAGAGAGAAAGAACAGCAAATGAGATATAATGAGCTGAATTTAGTTTTTGTATTTTGCATTTAGCCACACATTTATTCAAAATGTTATTTTAATGGCCTGATCTTTTGTCTGTGCTTGTACAGCAGCACAAAAATGTGACGTTGTTTGCAATGTAATTGCACAGAAATGCCTCAGATGGTGGCTAAATTCATAAACCACAAAAGGAAAGCACCGTTTCTTCTTTCCCGTTGACTAACACCTCTCCTCCCTCTCAGGGCGTCCCGGGAAAGTCCTCCAATCCAAGAGAAAAAGAAGTCCACCATCTGGCAGTTGTAAGATTCAGCTTTTTATTAGCATTACTCACTATGATTAGATTAAAAATACTTGATTTGATAAAACAAAACCTCTCCTTCTCTTTCTCTCTCCACCCATCCATCCATCCACCAGCTTTGCACGTCTCTTCAGCACATCGTCCAGCCCTCCGCCTGTCAAGCGGCCATACTACAGCGTCAACATCCACTACAAGTCGCCCTCGCCGGCCGGTTTCTCTCAGCGACGCAGCCACACCATGTGTCAGATCTCCACCTCCAACCGCACGTTGGAGTTCTTCCCCGAAGAGTGAGCAGCAGCCAGCTTGACCCCTTCACTAAAACACTAAAACCTCCATGCCTACCTGCTACTTCACTTTGGTGGCCTGGTTTGCGTGCTCGCTTGTGGCAGCTTGCAGAGTAGAAAGCTTTCAGCAGGCTCTCTCTTAGTGTTCAGTATTTGGGATTGGTTATCCCATTGAGACAAAGCTCTTCATGTATGAAGGCTGCTGCACAGTTGTTACTAACTCTTTTACATCTTAGAAGAGAGATTAAAGTTTAGTTTGGTGCTTGTAACAATTCTGTTGCTTTATTTTCTTCCTCCACTTCTTCGTCTTTACAACTTTTCTTTCCATCTTTTGCTGCTGGCTGGCCAGGCTGCTAACGCTTCGCTCTTTCTCTCTTTCCCCTTTCCTTCCCGTTGCTTCCAGACTGGCCAGTAACAGTGTTGCGTCTCTCCTCAGTGACTCGGCACTGTTGGCCCGCCGAGAGCAGCGGCGTGAACAGTACCGGCAGGTCCGCGAGCACATGCGCCGTGATGACGGCATCATGCAGGCCTGTGGCTGGAGCGTGCCGTCTCGCTTCAAACAGGTACAAACACACACACACACAACTAGACCTCTACAGAAATAATCATTACATTAGGGGAGAATAACCTCACCTTCTGACAGCCAGATGTTAAACTTGTTCAAAGCAGAATAAAATACAGATTTGAACATAGAAGTGTGAACATAGAAGACGCTCACACATAAATTAACATAAAAAAAACAGTTTACAGAGTTTGATTTATGATTAACTTGTTTATGAGTACATAAAAACTTTGTTTCCAGGTTGGCTCTCACATGTGAAAGTGAAGTAGATTAAATATTATATTAAGTAATAACTCATTGCATTTTTTAAAGACTCCTGATGTTTGTGAATACTCACAGGTCCTCTATTAAATTATTGATATGACAGCTGAAACTGGTCGGTGGTCAGCACTCCTATCATCCCATCAGACTGCTACTGGCTGCTGTTTTTGTTTGACCTGTGCTGGTACATCATGACAAGCAAACAGAGTTAAACGATGAAGATTAGTTTGGCTGGTTTGGTTGTAGCTGCTAGGTCATTTTTACTCCGTATTGTCCAGATTAAAAGGAACATTTTCACAAAGAGCCGTGCTGATAGCTGTCAACAAATCTCAGGAAAAGACCAAAATCAGCACAGCTTTAGTCTGTTTCTCAATATTTTGTAGCACTCAATCAGCACCCATGTCTATTGGCTTCAACTGAAGACAAAACATGGTACAAATATGTAGTTTCATTTTTTTTAAAGCACTGTAGCAAACATCACTTAAACAGGAGAAAATGGTGCATTTGTTGGGGACTAATTTCTGATGCAGATTAATACAAGTTTGGTGCTTTAGTGAGTATTTCTAACAGCAGAACAGTGTATGTTTGTATTTATGTTCACTGACATCAATGAACGTGTGCATGTTTTGTTCTTTTGGAGCTCTATGGCACAGAGATAAGATAAGATTAAATTAAACCAACACCTGTAAGAGTTAGACATCTTTTTCCACTTTCAAGCTTAAACATCACTATATAGCATCAAAGTGTATTTTTAATCGGACCCTGTGCAGCTAAAAAAAAAAAAGGCCAGAGGGGCCGAGTGTGTTGGTAGGCAGGTGGCTCTAACTCTGGTCTCCCACAGAATGGTGGTCAGACGGACAGCGCTCAGGACAGCCCGCTGAAGAGACAACAGGCAAGTGAGACCGACAGAGTGCCAGCATGCGCCCCTCCTCTTTAACTTTCCCCCTTAAAGGCCAGACCACTTTGGCTAAACGAAAACAGACAAAACACTGAACACATAACCAGATAATCAAGACTGCATACTCTCTACACTGCACTGTTAAAAATAGCTTTTTAAAATAAAGGTCCAACAACTCAAAATGCATGAAAATGAAGGGAAACATTTCATTTTGTTCACAAACACACACCTTACGACTGCATCTCACCGATAAACTTTGTCGTAGTTGACTCCATCTTAATCTTCTCTCCCTCTGTCAATGTTGTTGTTGCAACATTTTAACCTTTAACCTCTGTCTGTCTCAACCTGCCTCAACCTCAACATTGATGCCGTCATCACGTACTTACCTCCTGGTTAGATCTCAGAGTTCTTCCTTAAAGGAAAAATCCACTGTAAAACACTTTAAACGATGGAGTCCAATAGAAGAAAACTCAGATTTGTTCTGCAGTAATGAGCAGAGATGGTTGATTCACCAGTGGCATCCTGAGAAAAAATAGGAGCTGTAACATCACAGATTAGTGACTTCAGTGGAGTTTTCCTTTAACGCCTGGTGTGTATGTGCTGTACATGTATACGGTACATACACAAACACTGAATGTTCTCGTTTTTCATCAGTGGACAGTAACAGTGGAGAAGTTTTGATGGAAGCAGACAATAATCTTTCATTTATTTGCTCGTCTCCTGACTTCTTTTTATCATCTCTGCTTTTAGGCCACTAACGACAAAGAAGACAACCGCATGAAGAACGTGCCCGTCCGGTGTACTGTCGTCCTCTGGTGGAGAAGGACCCCAACAGGAAGGTGAGGACTTGACAACATCATAACTGTCTGATGCACAGTATAATATTGTATAAAAACACAGTACTTACTTTAAAAGATGATAAAAAATAAGATGATAAGTTCAGAAGAGAAAGAAAAGATTGCATGAATATCATCATATTATTCCTCTATATGTGGGCTGATTCCTTGTAACTGCTGTCATTTCTTTGTGATTAGTAGACATTCCATATTTTGTCATGAGTGTTTAATATCCTACAGAAATACTGAAGATCTTTACGCTGACAGCATTCTTGACCCAGCAGGATTAAAGGACTGACAAAGGACATTAGGCCACAAATGAAGCATAAATGTGTCCCAAAATGAGGCCTCCTGCTTCATTGTCCCAACTCTAAAACATCATCTTACAATATTACTCTTCAACTATCTCTTCAACCTCTGAGCATTCACATATTTATGTGTGTGCACATGCTTGTAGTTGTGGTGCGCAGCTGGGGTGGACCTGACTGGATGGAGGGCCAGCAGCCAGGAGTCGCTCCCAGCCAAAGCACCGTCAGGCAGCAGTGACCCCCTGCACGCTGAGGAGAACGGAGCCGGCAAGAAGAGCAGCCACAACTCCCCAGAGAAGAGAAAGGTAGGCCGAGGCTTTATACGCTAAACTACTCATAAATATATGAGTTGTTGGTGTGTTAAAACTCTGTCGTCGCCTCTGCTCACCCAGTCGAAGGAGCTCCAGGAAACAGACACCATGAGCAGTCGAGTGTGGATCCTCACCAGTACCCACTCTGCAAGCAAGGTGGTCATCATCGACGCCAACCAGCCGGGCTCACTGGTCGACCAGTTCAACGTCTGCAACGCCCACGTGCTCTGCATCTCCAGTGTGCCAGGTGAGACAAAAAAGTCCTTGCTGAACCACCATTTTTATGTTTAATTTCCAGTTATCAGACTGTAAATCCACAGTTGT
Source organism: Miichthys miiuy (assembly GCA_036365135.1). Taxonomy (NCBI): domain Eukaryota; kingdom Metazoa; phylum Chordata; class Actinopteri; family Sciaenidae; genus Miichthys; species Miichthys miiuy. The sequence continues at coordinate 7,719,480 of CM071622.1, read as the reverse complement.
TTGTTTGTTTACGTGTGTGTGTTTGTATCCAGCTGCCAGTGAAAGCGATTATCCAGCAGGAGAGATCGTGCTGGATCCGGGTGATGGTGGAGCAGGTGGTGGTGAGGACACTGGCAGTGTGGAGGGCATGTTGGCAGGTATCACTCTTGTCGGCTGTGCCACCAACTGCAGCGTCGCCCGTAGCAACTGCTCCTCGCGTACCGACACGCCCATAATGGACAAAGGACAAGGTGGGCACCTCCTAAACGCGCCTGCTTGTCTTTATCATCATAGAAAGCAGGTGGTCTGTTTATTTCAACGCTGGTTGTGCTACAGCTCCCACAGCTCCCCCCATGAATGGGAAGATTCACCCCGCCCAGTCGGCTGAGGAGGCCACCGAGGCAACCGAGGTTCCCGAGTCGACCACCAGCCACACAGAGCTGGGACCTCCAGGACCGTTTACTGAGCATGTGTTCACCGATCCCCAGCCTCGTCCTGCAGAAGCCTCAGACAGGTAGGAGCTCACTCTGTCCTCGTGAAGGCAACCAGCATCATCATCAAGTAATGAATACATTTTAATAAATGAATGAATAAATGTTTGTCGTCCATCCACACAGGAGTGCAGGACAGTCCAAAGAGGAATCATCTCACCCTCCAGAGTCAGAGGACGGAGGTGAAGAGACCAAGAACTACACCAGTGTGGCTCCCACGATGTGGCTCGGGGCCCAGAACGGCTGGTAAGTTGCTCACAACCTCTGCCAGAGCCCTAAAAACATACCCTGCTCACACAAGTTTATATTTTAATTGTTACCTCTTTACTTTTGTAAATAAAGATCAGTCACACTCTGGACTCTATGTGCAGTTTGGTTTTGCTCTGGAGTATCTTGCCTCTGTTCTCCTTCAAGGCTCTACGTCCACTCAGCGGTTGGAAACTGGAAGAAGTGTCTGCACTCCATCAAACTCAAAGACTCTGTGCTCAGTCTGGTGTAAGTGCTGCTCACAGTTTAACTAAAAAAATCACTTTTTTTTTTTTTTTTTTTTTTTTACGAATTTCTGTTACTCCAACTGTGTCTGTCTGCTCATTGATTGCAGGCACGTGAAAGGTCGTGTGCTGGTTGCCCTTGCTGACGGGACCCTGGCCATTTTCCACAGATCAGAAGGTATTTGAGTTACACACACACCAAACTTAAGAGTTATTCCAGGAACTAAGAAAAGCAGCCTTGATATTTGTTTTGATATTAGTTGCCACCATTGAGGCTGATGCACAAAACTCTGCGTACTGTGCACTTTGGATAAAAGCATCAGCTAAATGATTAAATGTAAATGTAAATATCACATTCACTCATTCATACAGCTTGTGTGTGGTTTTGTCAACAGATGGCCAGTGGGATTTGTCCAACTACCACCTAATGGACCTCGGTCGACCTCATCACTCCATCCGCTGCATGGCTGTGGTCCACGATAAGGTTTGGTGCGGCTACAAGAACAAGATCCACGTCATCCAGCCCAAGAGCATGCAGATCGAGGTGAGTTATGAATCCACTTTGTCTTGTATGTGACAGTAAATTTCTGTAATAACGAGCTGATTTACTGCTCCGTAGAAGTCCTTTGACGCCCATCCTCGTCGGGAGAGTCAGGTGCGGCAGCTAGCGTGGATCGGCGACGGCGTGTGGGTGTCGATCCGACTAGACTCGACCCTGCGTCTCTACCATGCGCATACACACCAGCACCTCCAGGATGTGGACATCGAGCCGTACGTCAGCAAGATGCTGGGTGAGAGAACGAAGGCTTGTTGAAGTCAGCTGCAGCTGTTTTCATAAATAGTTGATGATCACCACAAGTTGATCTCTGCTGACTCTGGTTGTAATTCACAGGTACCGGCAAACTGGGCTTCTCTTTTGTGCGAATCACAGCACTTCTGATTGGTGGAAATCGACTCTGGGTAGGAACTGGAAACGGTGTCATCATCTCCATCCCTCTGACAGAGAGTGAGTCTGAGTTTGTTTTATACAGCTGTACAAAACAAACACGTAGAAAAAGGAAGAAATAGAATATGAATGCCTTGTTCTGTGCTAAAACTACAAAAACCTCTTGAGATATTTGTTAATTTGTGGTCTGATCTGTCTGTATGTTACTGATTTAAGTTACATCTGGTGGAAAATGTCCAGCAGCACCACCGTGTGGTCACTTCTTGTCTTAAAACCACGAGGACATTTTATCCTGGGTCCCTGAATTCAAGGGAAATAAACTAGATGATGAACTGAAATTCAGCTAATGGGACTGAGCATGAACTGACCAATCAGAGGTCTAGTTTCAGCCTCACATAATGTGTCCTCCTTTAGCATACTCCCTCTTCTCCCCGTCTTTCTTTCCACCTTCCTGCCTCCCCTCAGTGCTTTCTCAGTCAGTCTTGCTCATAACTGTTACTGTCCTTTCTCCTCTCCGTTCTCCTCCCACCCTCCTTCTCTTTCTCCTCCACCTCCTGTAGCGGTGGTCCTTCACCGGGGACAGCTCCTTGGTGTTAGGGGTAAGTGGGAGGCTCCCTCCTGCTGTTGTGATCTACCTTTTCTCGCCCGGTCAAACCATCACGTCCCCTGTAGACTGAAGCTTCCTGTTTCTTTAAGCTTTAACTCGATTTGTCCTTTTTTTCATGAGCTGAAGGTCAACAAAAGTATTCTTTGCGCGATTATTTTACTGTTTACCGTTGATCGGAGCGGTGCTTTTACTCATTGGTTGCTTTGCATGTTATTTATCATCATGATTTATTACGTCATTGTCTAAATGTTTGTATCAGATCCACTGCATGCAAAAGAAAATACTCTAAACTCACTTCTTATTTTCAGTTGGTCCATGTGGATTTTGTAGGTGTTTTTGTTTTGTTTTTTGTCTTCTGCCTGTGTCATGCTACCACCTATGATTTGCTGGTAAACGTTCCTGGTTGGTTAGTTTCTCACCTCCTGGTTTCTCGTCCTTCAGCCAATAAGGTGTCTCCTACATCGTCCAGCGGAGTGATCCACGTGTACGGTGACGACGGCTCTGAGAAGAGCACCGGCAGCTTCATCCCTTACTGCTCCATGGCGCAGGCCCAGCTCTGTTTCCATGGACACCGCGACGCTGTCAAGTTCTTCGTCTCTGTACCCGGTAGGCACAAAGCCCACAAAGTCTGTCTGCTGATGTAACTGACTACATCCTTGAGTCCTTAACGTGGATTTAAATTTTTGTGTGTGTGACAGGAAACGTTCTGGCCACCCTGAACGGCAGCGTGCTGGACAGCCCATCAGAGGGTCAGGGCTCGACAGCACCACAAGAGACGGAGGCCCAGAGTGTTCACAACGTGTTGGTGCTGAGCGGAGGAGAGGGCTACATCGACTTCCGTATAGGTGAGCACAAAAACCTGACACCACGCACACATCTCAGGTGTAGCTGGGTCATCTAACAGCCGAGCTATGAGATATGTACTTTACATATTCATTTATTTAAACTCATTCTTAGTGTTTGTTGTTGAGTGTTCACTGCCCTCCAGTGCTCACTTTAACATATCGTCAACACAAAGTTTAGTGTGTGTTCATCGTGGGATTACAGCTCTGTGATTATCTGTGTTTCCTCAGGAGATGGAGAGGACGACGAGACGGAGGAGGGAGAGAGTGCTGGAGCTTCGCAGATGAAACCTGCTTTGTGCAAAGCTGAGCGGAGCCACATCATCGTCTGGCAGGTGTCTTACATACCTGAGTGACACCTGGATCTGCTTTAACACCTCACCCACTCATCTCCTTAAACAAATCTCCTCCTCCACCTCCTCCTCCTTACTCGCCCCCAAAAGCTTCCAGCCACTCCAAACCTTGTAATTATCCCCTGGTCATGTAAAAGTTCCCCCTTGGCTCTAAAAAAAAACGACCCTCCAAGCCGTGTATCGTCCCTTGTAACTATTATATCCCCTCCTGCCCCGTCACCTTGTAACTTTAATGCCTTGTAAGTAACTCCTGATCTAGTAATCTGCCTGTCATCCTGTTTCTGTCCAACACAGGGCATTGTAACTATCTTCATGAGCCTTGTAACCCAGCCTCATAACTACCTCCCTGTATCAATCTTATATTCACCCTGTAAGCACACTGTGTCTCCTCCTATATTTACCTCAATTGTCCTGCATCTGCCCCAAAATTACTCCTCTTCTTCTTCCTCCACTTAGTTTGTCATCTGTGAAACCTCCACCACATCTTAAAGCAAAGCCCAGAGCCCCCGACATGCATCAACTGTACCAAAAAATACAAACAAAACAAAACAAGAACAGCGGGTACAGAAATGTGAATGACAACACTGACTTGCATTTGCACCAGAAATCTGATTTTTCTAACAGCCAATCAGAAATCCATAACCATTTACACCTTGATATGAACCTTGTTTAAACAGAGCTAACAGATGCAGATGTCTTTGACGGTGTTTGTGAGTGAATACAAGCGTACAGACGTCCTGTTTCGGCTTTAAGATTGTAGCGGATTTGAGGGTAAGCGAAGGTGTGACGACATGGAATGAATGGAAAGTCAAAATTACGTCGAGTTCAGCACAGAAACCTGGGCTTTTTTTGGGGCTGTTAACTAAAATATTTTGCATCCAATCTCGCATTTGAAGTCTCGATGGTGACGTTTGCTCATTTTCTACCCTAATATATAAAAAGAGGAGATTGATAACGACTTGTGTGCTGTATCAGACCCCCGAATCGTAGGAAATAGGTCATGCTGGAGTCACGTGAGGTTATGAAACCAGTCGAAGGGGGTCGAGCGTAACGCGTCGACGGTTTGGTCAGACTCGTTTCTCTTGTCTGACTGGCTGTTTATCAGACGGTTTGGTGTAAAGCAGGTGGACAGTGATGTGTTGTCATTACATGTACAGGGATTATTGTAAATCTCCAGACACACTGAAGCCCATCCTCTTTGTTGAGTATGAAAATTCATGCATTGATCTTTATCTGTGTGGATTAAATATTAAACATATTTGTGTGCTGAAAAAAAGAAAACATGCGGTTGACGTGTGGACGTCTTATTTCACAAAAAAACATTAATGATTAAAAAAAAAGGATTTCAGGATCAGATTTATTGTTTTTGACAATTTTCACACAGCAAAGCCTGAACATGACAAGAGTGGCAGCTTTCATAAAAGAAAATAAGATATTAGCACATGATAAAGTGCATCTTCTCTTTAATTTGGACACGCATGATGATGAGATTACAAAACCACAATGAGAAATATGTGCTCATATTTTAAAACTCTTTACATTCAAGTAGTCCCACATGATGAAACAATCTATTTTACAGAATTTGAATTTAAGAAAGAGGAAACTGAAAGTCGTGAATGTGTAACAAGGCAATAATTGTGTCTCATATTGTAGGAACATTTACATTTTGGCTGATTTTTCCATAATAAAAACTAAAAAGGAGCCAGAACTGCGTCTAAAATAAACAGAGCTGGTAAACAGTTTCTGTTATTTGATGATTCACAACAATAAGTTTCCTGTTTTACCACAGAAATTAACCTTCAGGGTGTTTTTTTTTAATACCGCTACTTAATGACATTTTATTGCTCCACATTCAAAGCTTATTGCTGAAAAACTGTAAACATGAGATAGTGTTCTGGACTGAACAAAAACAATGAAATCTGTAGCAGAAGCAGCAGCAACGGTCAAGTTGCTGATCGAGTTATCGCTCGCTTAGTGCATGTTTGGTTTGTCATTTCACCTCAGGTAAATAAATGTTTTATGAAAAAGCAATGACGAGCTACTAAAGCCAAAAAAAAATATTCATCTGAGGTATGATATGATCCGCCGTGTAGTGACGCTGGTTCACCTACAGGACGGTGTACACGCAGCACGTGTAGGCCGTCAGTTGTAGATCCAGTGGCTGCTGCCGTCCTCCCAGCAGTGAAGCTCGTTCTGGCGAAACCACAGAGGGATTTCCTTCTGGGCGCTCTCCACCGAGTCGCTGCCGTGGATCACGTTCCTGAGAGCAGACACGGACATGTTCAGGACCCACGGAAAGGGAACACAAAGGTTTGGTTGTTTACACTGTGGAAAGTGGAAGCGTGTGACATTTATCACATCATATTCATCAGCCCTTTCCAGCTGGAAACGTTGCTGAGTCGAGGGAATACTAAGACTTAATCTGCTGCCACCGTGTCCAGATCCCGGATAAGCGAAGACAATGGATGGACGGGTGGATTAATTTAACAATATTGAAAAGGTTTTTGAGAATAAAGAACAGTACAGCTGGTGTAACGGTCAACTGTAGGGAAAGAAAAGCATTGTTGGTGTGATAACAATGTTTTTATTTGTTCTTTTATACGCAGGTTTTTTAGAAACATACTGGTGACAGAGATTTCATGGGACTGGAGAAATGTTTAATACTTAAAAGAAACACCAGGTTACATGGAAACTGTTTGTAAAGATCCGGCACACCCACAGTTATGTGACATGTGATTTTAATAATCTGGCTGATAGATTTCTTCTCAGGTGTGTACAGACTGACATTTTCCTCACTCTCCTGTAAGATTTCTTGATTGGAGCACAATAAATGACACTTCTATCATCTATCAAACATGAACAAACATCTTTATCTTATTAGTAACACATGCCTTTCCTGCTATGACAAATCAAAATGTCTGAGGAGAGTTGAACCATCAGGTGATCTTACCTGCCCACTTCCACGCCGTAATCTCCTCGGATTGTTCCGGGCAGCGAGTCCGCGGGGTTCGTCTCGCCCAACATCTTACGTGCAGTCTTGACCACGTCCAAACCCTCCCACACCTGAACAAACACACAAATGTACGTGACTATAGCATGCAGAACGACATGACAGGAGAGTTACTACGCCCGTATATTCATTCACTGTTTAGTTAAGTCCCATTGTGTACCTCTTCTACCATGAAATGATTTAAAATCATCTGTATAACAATACCAATAATCTGCGCCCCGTACGCCTGTTCTTGCAGAATGTGCTCCAAGTACAATCTCCCACAAGAGATACATCACATACACCACCACTGTAGCTGCTGTTAGTTCAGTTTGTTAGCCAGGCTGCCCAGACTGTGAGCTGAGGGGAGTGTAAGTGTTTGTACCACAAGGTATTTTGGAGCACTGGGAAGAAATGAGGCTCCAGAACCGGAGTTGGGCATAGCTATGGACATAATGGCAGAGGCGAAGAGACCGAAGAAGACTCTTATGGAGGAAGCGTCCAAACATGAGGCCACCAGACAAGAGTAAATCTGGGACTGATTGTCTGATTGTGGTTTGTTCTGTGCTGAAGCCCTCTGACTTTCTGAAGTCTTCAGTGTCCTGTGGTCATGTGGACAGCCTGTGGGAGAATCTCACCATTGCTACGACTGGTCCGGAGCTCATGTAGTTGATCAGATCCTTGAAGAAAGCCTTAGTCCTCAGTTCCCAGTAATGTTCCCTCAGAAGATCCTCAGACGCCTGACACACAAGAGACACAAATCCAATTAAATGATTAAAAATATAATTGATTTATTATAATATGTTTATTTATCTGAAGCCTGAATAATAGTCTTAACTGAGAACAAAAGGCTGACACCCCAAAGTACCTGCAGAAGTTTGAGGCCCACCAGTTTGAACCCTCTCCTCTCGAAGCGACGGATGATTTCGCCAACCAGTTTCCGCTGAACGCCATCTGGTTTCACGGCGATGAAGGTGCGCTCATTCACACCTGTCCAGCCTAAAACCAGACACAACATACGACAAGAGAAATGTAGGTACAACCAACTTGTGTTTAAAGTGAAGAAAGACGGCCACAACATACAAGCCACAGCAGCTTGCATGCACCTCGGTGTATCCTGGAGGAGGCAGCATCATTCACTCAAGAGCCTGACACAAGGCTGAGCTCCGCATGGTGTATTTACACGTGTCTAATCCATGTTGAAAGACAACCTCTGCACCCTGTGGACACACACACACACGCATGCAGCAGTGTACACACAGGTTTGAACTACATGCGTGTCTACACGTGTTGTCTGTTATTTGTTAGCTTTACGAGCCACTGTTGGACTCACAAACATCACCGTGGACAAGGTGCAAAATATTGTATTATTTTGCAGCTTGTCTTGTTGTCTTATCGTCTCTGTCTTTATAATGAGAAGTTTCTGTGAGGAGTTTTTAGTCGATCACCTTCGTGGCTAACATAAGGATCACATTCCTCATTATGGGAGGATTTCCGAGAGAAAATTGGTCTCTTTCTTTCTCTGTTTTCCTCTGACCTTTCAGCTGAAATATTTATAATTTAGTATTCTCTAACTCACTGGTTCTCAAACTGTGGTACAAGTACCACTAGTGGTACGCAGCAGATTCTTTGAAATTCTTTTTTTTTATTATTAAATAAATTTATTTAGAAACATTTAATGAAAATAAACTGATCCTGTAATATTTTCTTTCAGTATCATCCAGCTCCATAGTCACATCATGTTCATTCAGGTAGTACATAGCGTGCATATATCCATGATTAGTTACAAGCTACTAAAATGTGACGGGAGATAGTAAGTGGAGGTAAAATGAATGGTTCAAAAACTTTGAGAAACATTGCTCTAATTTAGGCGTGTCAAACTTCTTTTAGTTCATCCGCCACATACAACCCAAGACCAGTAAAACCAGTTTGCATAACACTTCGCCCTTTTTACGATTAATGAACAATTTATTTTTGAAACATAGTGAACCTACTGACACGTCTTAACAAGGGCAATTTGTTCAATTCAGTCTGTCTACTGCCATTACATGTGCGTACAGACACAATGAACAATGTAGTTCTTTATTTCTTACATTTAGTACTACTTTTATTTATTATTTTTTAAAACTGAAATAAATGACTCATCTACAACTTAACTGCAGTTAAGTCCAGTGGGCCAGTATGTTTGACACCACTGCTCTAAATGAATAAATAAATAGTCTTTGTACTGATAGATATTACAGTTGTGTGCTCATATTGTCTTTTTAACCTCATTGTAATCTTACTCTGCTGAATAAATCAAACACAAAACCATTTTTATATAGTTTATAGTAATTAAACTATATAATAATAAATGTATAGTAATTAAAAATGTCTTAACACGTTAATTTCTTTAAATCCACAGGTTAGATTTAATGCATGTTTACTGTGAATCTATCTATACTATGTTCATTTGTTCGTCTCTCACTGGACTTTCCTCCACAGTCACTGTCTGTCTCTGTTAATCTGTAAATCCTAAAGACACCCCGCACTTTATCAGCAAACCTCTCAGTCTCAGTTATTTCAGCCCATGTTTGGTCTCACCAGTGTCTTCAGTCTTCGCTCGTTTAACCACCACCTCTCCAGGCCCAGGTAGCTCTCTCCTTGACCTTTTTTTCAGCCCCATTGCAGCAGCTCTCTCCGGCTGCAGGAGCCTCTCTTGCCCTCTCATGAATCCTACAGCAGCGCGCTAACACGTGAGCTATTAATAGGATGATGAATCAACTTATTTCACAGTGAGGACTCATTGACTGCCCCGCTGCTGGTAGGTAGCTGCTGTTAGTGTCACGTTAGGTTAGCAAACGCAGACATTTGGGGTATTAATAGTCACACTTCAAAGCCGAGCAACTCTACATTACTTCTGTGTAACATAACATTTAGTTATGTTATGTCTATCAAAGTTAACGGCACCTTTATGACTCTATAGTTTCACCAGTTAACCGCTCCTCTTGTAGCTAGCCCGGTGAGTCTTGCGTGTCCTGCTCACGCATGGTGGAAACTGTGAGCATATTATCCACAGAGAGAGAGAGAGAGAGACAGTCAAACTGAAGAGCGAGTGAACGACACATGAAGTATAAACACGTAAAACACCAACCTGCCTGGAAGATGTACGCGAATATAGACAGAAACAGGCAGATCATTGTCGCCAGCTGGACGGAGCGCACACACTTGAAGAAGGAGGGAAGGAGGGACGTACGCACGCATGCACGAACGTACGCACGCACGTTGCCTAGGAACGCTCCCCGAAAAGCGCGGGCATGTGATGTTCCGAGGCTCACGAGGAACAAATAATATGCAAATCTATGGAAGCTCAGAAAGGACAAATGTTTAATGTTTACTGACTGATTAAAGGTGCAGTGTGTAAGATTTGTGGCCTTTATTTTTAACTATGTTTTTATGTAGGTATGATCACCTGAAAATAAGAATATTTTTGTTTCATTTTATATCTACAGTGGGAGCGGGTCCTCTTCATGTTGAAACACTGTGTTTCTACAGACTAAACTAAATACTGACTTTAGACGGGGCCCATAAAATGTTGTTTCTCCTTTACACTAAGAATGTAAGGATGATGTGAGGAGATTGCAATGCAGTGATTGGACTACTAGATGCAACAAAATTCTACACACTAGACCTTTAAACAGCCTCTAAAGTGCCACAATTAATTTATTTTTATCACGTTAGATAGTAATAGATAAAAATTTTTTTATAAAAGAGTATCAAAATTTATCCGGCAGGACAGGAGACCAATGGAAAGAAGGTCTATGTTTACCCAACCTACAACTTTACAACTGGGTACCCGTTCCGAGATGTGGTAGCTGCAAACTATAGCTGCCGTATAGCAGCCCAGTTTGTTAGCCGGGCTGTCCAGACTGTACACTGACAGTATAAAGAATGGACACTGCATGCATGATGTCACGCACAGGTTTCTGAAGAGCTGTTTTAAAGCTTAGTGTGGTGGCTCTGGCTGCCACCATCATGGCTAATCTAAAAATCGGCAAACATGTGGACCCGAGGCAGGCCGGATGACGTCTGGGAGCTCAAACAAGCCATCTGTAATGGCACCTACTACTTGTCCTCTGACTTAAGCATAACATGAAATTTTTGTTAAGCTGCAGCCAAGTCATATTCCCCATTTGCAATTTGTGAAATCTTGTTCATACACTTACACTATAACACAGCTAATATTAATCACTTTTAATGGCTGTGTGCAACACAGTTAAGCAACTATGTATGAGAGGCGTTCGCAACGACGAGGAGCTCAACAAGCTGCTCGGCGGAGTGACCATCGCTCAGGGCGGTGTGCTGCCCAACATCCAGGCAAAACATGTTACAGGTCACGTTACTTGACACCTGCTAAAAAAATAAGCCACACAGATAACCATGTTCTCTAATGCAGGCATCAAGATTAAATACTTGACCCACAGTGTTTTACAGGTTGATGCTTTGAACAGCTGTTCAATTCACACTTTTCTTATTTACTCTAATTTTCAATCAATGAAATCAAACTGATGTCAAACTTGTCTCAAGTTTTACTCTTTCAAATAACCAATCATCTAACCATTAAAGTGAGCCTCTAATAATTTATTATGATTAAATAACAATAAGTGCACCACCGCAGCCAAAATGCACTCCCCTCACTCAAATGAGTAGAAAAACCTTTGGTTTCGCCTCAGTGCCTAAACCTGCTTAATGATTACACACATTCTCAAAATGATCAGGGTGTTGTTGATGAAGAGGATCCCAGAGGCAGCGCATTAGTCTTTTATCAAAGTGTGTGTGGCAGAGTCTGGACCACAGTATAGACAGAAATTTGGTTGCAATCTGCAACTTCACCAACAGATGCTAGTAAATCATACACACTACATCTTTAACAGGTGAGTTAAAAACAAAAATTCAAATTCAAAATTCAACCTCAGTACTCAGTATTAATGTGGAAATTAGCTACACCTTTTTTGTACCAGACTGTAAACATTTTGCTGTGAACTCGGGCATTTTCATATGGGCACTTATGGAGATTGATTGCTGATAGTTGGTTAGGATGGTGGGGAGATTTATTATTATTATTATTATTAAAAGTAGTTGCCAATATGTCTGGCCTTATCTAAATAAACAAAATTTAAAAGTAAACACATTTGGAAACAAAAGCAAATTATCAACAGACAGACAGAAGATCAAAGGACATAAGAATGTTCTGATGTCATCATGTTGATCATGTGATTCAAACATCAAAGCCACTTCTAAGCCAAATCACCAGTGTGAGATCACCACATTTATCCACCACATATTTACTATATTTAATTGTTTTCAAGTAGCACTGCCACACAGAGACATTCATTGGATTTGCATTTCGTGTCTGTAGCAGGGTTTAATATTAGACGCCACCAAGATGGGCACCTGTACTCCACAATGCAGGAAAGAAACTCAGAAGCTCATGGACAAAATCAGGGAGCTAAATAGACAACTTTCCAAATTTGTCCCATTGGAAGCGAACTTTCAAAAGGAAACCAAAGAATGCGAGCGATTAAAAAAAAGAGTGGCACAACAGGACCTGACTATTGACTCATTACATAAGCAACTGTTTGAAATGAAATCTGCTCTTCACGATGAACAGGAAAAGAAAAATAATGAGAAAAATGTTTTAGAAGAAAGAATTTTTCAACTTGAAAAAAAATGTCAGGAATTCCACAACAAATATACAGTGGAGAGGTCAATTAGAGAAAAAAGGGATAATGAAGCATTACTCCACAGGACTGAGGTGTTCAGAAGCAAAGACAAAGAATGTGAGTCCTTGAACCACATGGTTCAAGAACTCACAGGCTATAAAAAATATGCCACCAAAACAATTGCAGAACAAAAAGAACGGCTCAGAATAGCAGAGATAAAACAGGCTGAGCTAGAGAGCAAGGCGAGTAACAAAAAGTTCAAACAAATCAACCAATTTTTAACACATCAGATCAAAGTATTAGAAGGCACCCTACAGACTTTTCAAGAAAAATGTGAGGGACTAGAGGAGACTATTGAAAAAAAGAACAAAGAGATTGAGGCTTACAAGAAAGAAATTTACGAGCTAACAAAGAAAGCAGATGCCTGTAAAAATGAGGTGAGAACACATGCTTCTACAATTTTAGATCTGAAACGTGAGATGGGTCATTTACAGGTAGATAAGGATTTACTGTTAAATGAATCCAAGCAAAAAACAAAAGAAGCAGCAAAGCAGCGTAGTATCCTAGCACAGTTGGAACACAAATGTGCCGGCTACAGTTCTCTGAAGAGAATGATCAGAGAAAAAGAAGAAGAACATGTTGAGGCGACTAATCAAACACAGGACCGCATAATCGATTTAATGAAACGGATTAATGAATTGGAGAAAAGAACAAAACATCAAATCACAAAGACGATGTCTGTCCAGAGCGAGAGATCGCTGATAAATCAAAATTTATTCAAAGCTCTCGAGCAAATAAAAGAACAGAGTAAAATAATTGAAGAACTCAGAGAAGAAAGCAAAAAGAAGACTTCTGAGATTAATTCGATCTTAAGACAGCAGTGTCACCTTGCAAAACAACATAAATATCTGGAGAGAAAATATGCAAAGGTGAAGCAGCTACTGGCAAATGAAAAGGCAGAACACGATATTACTAGAGATTATGCTGAGAAAGACCAGAAACTGGCACAAAGCCAACTGGCCAAGTTTATGGCAGAAAAGGAACAACTGGAAAAGGACATAGAGTACTACAAAAATTATGTAATAGACCAAACAAACAAAATCAACTACCTGGAGCATACCAAAACAACCCAAGAGCAGGAAATCAGAGTATATGAAAAAGAAATAAAGACTCTCATGCTCCAGAACCACGACATCTTGAATGATCTTTACAGGATCCCCAGGATGCCTCGCTTTAGAAACACAACTATGGAAAAAATAAGACGAGTTTATCCAAGCATGCAGACCAAACAGCAGCATCTGAAGGATCTTCTGCAGGTAAAAGACAAGGAGATTGAGAACCTGAAGTCCATGTTGGCTAGGCGGCCAGATGATGCAATACAGAAACTCCAAAAGTGTCAATGGGACATCAGAAAACTCAAGAAAGAGGCCATGGCACAAGAAGCACTCCTTGTTATGTACGAGGCAAAGGTCAAGAGTCAGGAGGAGGTGAACAGCAGTATGTCAATGGAGCTGAGACAGTTGAAGATCAGATGTAAACAAGAATCAAGAAACACCACACTGCCTCCTATGTCAAAAAAGCCCCAACCCCCAACTGTTGACATGTCACATGACCGGCCTAAATCTTCCAGCATAACAAGGTTCCCACACACGCCCCTTTATAGTCAGTCCACAAAACCTTCGTTAAATGGTGTCCGTCTACCTCCCTTACAGCTAAACAAATAAGCACCTCCATATAACCCCCCCCAAGTATCAGGTCACCATCAAGAGTAAATGTTTCTGAACCTCCCACCTCCACTTCGAATGAGCATGTCCAGCATTTACTTGCTGGACAGGTCCACTGGGTTTCCTCCGGGTGCTCCGGTTTGCCTCATAGTCATACAGCGACAAAAAAAAAAAAAGGAAAAGACACAAAAACAATATAGCATACATGGTTCAAGGGTTAAATCTGGGGCAACTGGACTGTAGATTGTCTTCATGGATCTACAACCAGTTGCCCAAGACCCTTTTTTTAAGAAAGATGACCTGGATGACTGAGAACCTTCACAGAAAGCTTACATGGGTTTTCCCCGGGTGCTCCGGTTTCCTCCCTTATAAAATATACCTTAATAAAACAAAATCACAGAACAATACATCTTTTTTAAGTGTTTTAATTCCCAGTTATAACTTTAAAATTGTTTCCCTTTTTGGGCCTTTCGGCTGATTCTCTGTGCAATTTCTGTGGCTGGCCAGCTTGAGCTGCTTTGCAGATTGACACAGGCTGCTTGTGAAAGGATATTTGTGTGTGTGTGTGTGCGTGTGTGTATGCGCACGTGTATCATGTAACATGCATTAATATCGTTTGTATCAATCAGTCAATAAAGAAATATATAAATATAGGATAGATACATATTTATATTTATGAACATATCTTTTAAATATGTATATAGTTATTTTTTATGTTTTAAGTCTATGTTTGCACCTACCTGTCATGTCCCTTGTCTTTTGAACTGTACTTATGTCTATGCCTGTATGTGCAATTGAGAGCAAAGTGAACTGGAGTCAAATTCTTTGTGTGTGTACACACACCTGGCCTATAATGTGATTCTGATTCTGATCAAAGATCAATGTGATCTACAAATACAAAAATTTTTTTAAAATTATTCAAATAAAATAAGATGTAGATGAGAAGTCAGACTGTTGTGATGAGACTGTCTACCAGTGTCGTAGAGAACTTTAATCCATGTTATTATCATTTGAATGGGTGAATGAAAATTCACCCTCAGTACAGTTGTCATGAACGGGGAAATTAACTATAGAGACCAAAACTGTTTATTGTACCAGGCCATAAACATGTTTATTTCTGCTGTGAAGTTAGTCATTTAAACATGGGGGCTTATGGAGACTGACTCGTTCTGTAGCCAGCCTCAAGTGGCTGTTTGAGGAACTGGAACTAGCTTCAGTTTCCAGCCACGATAAATATACCAACACAGTCCTGACGCCGTGTTCAAGTAGCATGGGCTGGATGGGGAAGCCCCAGATATCTAATCAGGCTGTTAGTCGACCATCGCTGTGTGGAGCATTTAAGGTGATTTTAGTCCCCAGTCATGCCTACAGTGGGTGTTTACTGCACATTCTTAAGTCTGTAATTACCTTAATGAAGTGGTCTGAAGTATTTTAAAGCAGGTACAAAAGCATTAAAACAAACACAGATAGAAGCTATATTTGTACCACATATTTAATATTACCACACACAGATACATACAGAGAGGCCTGCTTCAGATGAAAATAGCAGAGAACTTATTTGAGTCCGAGATTTTGAGACATTGAGTCGAGGGCATCCATTGTAGTTGGACAGAAGAAGTTATGACCAACACTAATTTGGTCCAAAAAGTCCAAAATTTCCACCTCCAGAACCACAAATATCACACCAGTGTCCCCTCTGTCCTCTGCCTCTCTTGTTCCTGCTTGCGGAAATAGTCTTTGCTGAGCAGGACGTCCCTCTGTAGAGGCAAGGACGGCTCCTTGGTCACTATGCTGCCTGTTGTTTTCTTGTGCTGGGCCAGCAGCATGGCGCGGAGCAGGGGAGGGTAGGGGACGTAGCGCACAGGTGGATCAGGGAGTGGCTCAAAGTCTGTAAACTGCTGCTCCATGTGTTTGGGAACCAGGCGCCAGTCGTGGTAAACCGCCTTGTCCACCTCCTTGACCTCGCTCTCCTGTTTTCCTGTGAAGCAAAACAATGCAACAAAATCACTACAGGTGTTATGTTTGAGTCCAGCAGCTGATCTCTATGATATGATAACAGGAAGTCAAACTAGAAATGTCCTTTTCCACATTTCAGGAATCATTCATGAAAAAATCTGAAGTAATAACTTCTTCGTAACGTGTTACAATAGACCTTTTTCACAGCAGCCAATTGACATGAAATAGTAAACACAGGTGTTTCCAATGATACTAATTAAGGTTCGGTACCTTAACTAGTATGATTGGAAACACCTGCTGTGAAAAAGGTCTATTCTAGTGGATAATAAATGCATTTCGATGGTCTTAAAGTAGTCTAATTAATTTAGTTTACTGGAATATTAATATCTATATCAAGCACATACAGTTTGATTAAGGATATTTATCATCCAGAGCACTATGTCACTCAATCTATCCACGGTGCAGAGGTCTGTTTGTGCCCAGTTGCGATGTGGTCTCCTTCCTCTGGCGGCGGAAACTGGACTCTTCGATGCATCACAATATTAGATAACAGGCTTGTCCTGATTTTTTCTAATGCAGACTAAAGTTCCTGTTTGTTTCACTTTGTCTTGAATACCTACCAACAATGTAAGAGGTCTCTATATGTTTGATGTGTTTAAAGCAGGGATGTCCACACTACGGCGGTCAGATTTCATACGGCCCGAAGCTTCATTTTTATAATACATTATTTATGGCCTGCTAGGATTGTCAGACACTGTATGGCTGGAAGATTTGGCTTTTTTGGTTGACATAATGAAGGAAATTGAACCTGTAAGGACATAACTGCTGCTGTTATATATCTGTAGATGTGACACAAAACATTACTGTCTGAATGATTTTGTTAAAGACATTTTGTTCTTTTGTTTATGCTCTTTGTTTGCTATGTTTGTAATGTGGGCTGGGCACATTTGATGCACGACACTTACTTACCATGTGTTGCATTTTCTTATTTCTTAGGTAACGGAAAGCTGTTGACAATTGTGTCCTCGATGGTAGTTACAGTTACACAGACAAAAATGTTGTGGAGCCCTGGTTTTAAATCACATACCTTTGTAGGTGAGGATGCCCCATGCTTTGCCGTGATCCATGTTCTAGAAAACACAAGAATAATTTGGTTACTCCTATCCAAAGAGACCACATGACAAACCACAAGGACATGTCTACACTCTCACCTCAGACGTGTAGTCCAACTTGACTTTAGTGATCTGCCAGTAGCTGGGCTCTGTGTGCTCCTCTAGCCAGGACTTACGGGTGAAGAGGCGACCCATTCCGAACATCCTCATACCTGCCAGCAGAGAGAAGAGGCGACTCTCCCTGCGGACGTCCTGCCAGGCCAACACAGGCAGCATCTTCCCCGTGTGCGGCCGCCTCATCGTCTCATAGTCCAGGGCGTACTTCTGGGACTCCCTAGGCCGGGACTTCAGCTCTCGGTACGCCCGGATCTTCCGAGCCATTTCGGCTATGAGGCGAAGCCGCTTTTTCTTCACCATGGCTGCTCAGCGTTTATCCTGCAAGAGGTTAAAACATCTGAAATTAAAGCAGCTGTTTGAGATATTTAAACGTATTAACCTGCAGAAACATGTATCAACCAGGCTAACCGTTAGCTGGCATCAGAGGCTAAAAACACCTCAAACAAACGTTCACCGAGTGATTTATTTGAATGAGCTATAGATGAACTATCGACTCTGTTTATATGCTGCAAATATCTAAATTAAAAATACCTCAATGTCCCCGACGAGAATTCAACTTGACCTCCACAAGCAAGGCACACAACTTCCGCTCACTCGGTCCGACAGTTCCCCGTGAACACGCCAGTGAATGTTTGTTCCGCATGACGTAAGGACAGGTAGTAAAATAATAATTACAATAAAAGATGTCGAGTGTTAGATAAAATGGAAAATTAATAACCTGTAAAGATGTTCTGTCATTTCCTAATACATATGCTCCATTGCACCATTTATTGCACATTGCATATTGTACATAGATTTTGTTCTTGTTCCTGTTTATGTTTATGTGTCTACATTCACCTGTCAAGTCCTCTGTTTTGTTTTTTAACTGTACCTATGTCTATACATGTTTGATGTTTGTACTAAGAGCAAAGTGTAACCAGAGTCAAACTCCTCGTGTGTGCACACATACCTTTGATGATACTAATCTGTGTTTTATTGTGTTTAATATTAAGTAATTACTTTAATAAATTATGTTAGTGTTGCCCTTGTACTGATCCAGATGTTAGAATAACTGAGGTCTTTATTTTTATTACCTGCTACATTTTAGATGAACAGAGCACATATAGAAATATGTACTAAACAAAAAAAGTGTAAATAAACCAGAACATGTTTTATATTTTAGATTCTTCAGTCAACACCTTTTGCTTTTAATGACAGCTTTACACAATCAGTCAATCAGAACCTGTTATGTGAATTTTTAAGAAAAACCCTTGTATAAGGAAGACTGGATTTAAAGTATCAAAGTTTAAGTTGAATTTATTATTCTTGTACAAGAAGGAGCGTTTAACAGTGCAACACACAAAAGGGGTTACAGAGAAAAGGCTCCCTGAGGAGCTCTAACAGTTAGTTCTTATACATTTTTTAAAAATGGGCTGTCTCGGACACCTCCCACCTGATACAGATAATATCATAACATCCTTTTTTGGTTTTCTGCTCAGTAATGAGCATTATGTTTTATATCCAAATGGTACTCCCCTAGCCTGTCTCTCCTGTCCTTGTACTACTGATTTATAATCATCTCTCCCTGCCAGCCTCAGTAAATCAGAGGCAAACTAAGGGAAGTATGCAAGACATACAAAAGACAGGATACTAATTTTTATAACTGAACCAGCAGTTCCCTTTATTCTTGTTGGCGTCCCTCAGTAGAAAACAGGTGGTACATTAATATGTAAAATAACAGGTGTCGAGTTATTAAATTCTAAATTCTTGATCTGAAATGACTAATAAGTAATTGAGTAAAAAAACGAGTAATTAATTAATCAAAACTTAAAATATTTTAACTGATGGAACAAATTTGACATCCTGAAACTGAAACTTCTCTGGCACCAGTTTGTAATGAATGAACACACACGAACGATCCTTTGTGCGTATTTAGCATTCATTTTATTTTCAGCTGAAAATCATGCTGATAAGTTATACAGAAAAAGGCGAGTAAAGGCCTTCACATACAGTATTATTAATATGACATGTTATAGAAGAAACATTTAGAATTGTTTCATATTTACAGTATAACAGTAAGAAAAAGTGCTTGAATGCATCAACGTGAAGACAAATACTGTGAAATAAGACGTAAAATTTATCTGCTGGACTACAACTAATGTCGTGGTGGTAACGTTATAACAAGATTTATTGGGATAAATCGGATAAATCATTACACAACTGGACAGAATTAAGGGTGTCATGTTGAACTACTCATGACGAATGAGCATGGTCCTCTGGTACCTTCATCGCTGTCTTTGTGTCTATATGCCTCCAGCATAACATCGTAAAACACCCATCATCACATAAGATGCTTGTATTGCATAGTACCTTAAGTCTCTGTGTACGTCTACTTTAAACCAAGACCTTGAGGAGAGAATGTGAGGCAGCACCTGGGTCAAACACTACTTTAATACATATATATTGTTATGCTTTTATACTCTAAAGAAAAATTACTTACATATCTAACCCAGGGGTAATGCCCTGCTCCTAGGTCATTCATGATCACTTAAATTGATCTTGCACCACTCAGCATCTGTAGGCCTTAAAAGGTGGCTGGAAAATGTTCGTAGAGCATCAAAACATCACTCCTGCAGCATGATCCACCTCTCTACTCGCCTTTAAATGTGTTCAATATATTCTAAAATATGTACTTACGCCAGAATATGGCACAATGCAGCTTTAGTCAGAATGAGTAGTGTAACATGTAAACTGTGTTTTAGCCACATTAAAAAAGTATTATATGTACACACAGAGAGCTGAGAGGTCGGCTATGCTGCAGGGGCACTGTGAGAAGTCTTTCTGCTGTGAATAACTTTACAGGCATCTTTTCAGCCAACAGGAGCTGAGTGTTTGATGCTAAAAAGATTCAGAATAGAGTACGACCTCGAAGAGTCAAGAGGAGTAAAAGATGTGATGGAACAAGGCCTTGGAAAAAAAAACAAAAAAACAACACCTTTACATAAAGTACAAAAAACATTAAAACTGCTCATAATCTCATATTTTGTCAATCAAAGCGAGTAAAAAGTTCTAAAAACCGATGGAGATGTAACAGCGATGAAAAGTTACTTAAAATGTGTGGCAGTCTCTTCTGAGTGATCCGATTTAAAAGATCTACACTAAATAACGACGTATACCTCTTACATTATTTTAGAAAAAGAGAAATCCATAGTTTAGTTCATAAACAGGAGACTTTGAAAAGCTGGTGACAGATGGATGTTGAAGTAAACGTAACAAATATTTGACTCTTTTTTTTCTTCTCAAGTTTCTCAAGAAACAAGAATTATCTGATGAGGAATCATGTGGCGTATGAGCCGCTCCACTAAAGGAATATTTTCATTTTTGGAGGACAAAAAGCTACGAAGTACATTCAGGTTTATTTCACCTCCTTCTAACATTTCCTGGGTTTTCAATCCTTCTAAGGGTGCGTTCAGACAGGATCAGGCACTGCAGTAAAAATGTATTTTTTTATTTTTATTAATTTGAGTTGGGGTAGTGCATTTCTGGTGCCAAAAAAAATGTGAAAAACAGTGAAGTGGAGCTTGATTTGTAGAAAACAGCTGCCAATTGGTCAGACTGATCAAACCTCCACAGTCAGCCTGAAATGTCTCTGAAACTGAGACTATCCAGGTGAATTCATGGACTAAACTCTGATATTCTACCTGTTGTGTTCTGGCTTTGTTTATTTCACGTACCCAGCTTCTAAATCTGAGTCCGACTCGCAATTTACGCTGCAAAATAGAGACACAAAGAAGTTTAATTTGGTTTGTGTCCAACAGTTTGAGAGAGCAGTGGTTGAGTGACAACAACAGTGAATAAGAGTGAGGGAGCACGGCATCGATAAAGCCAGTTAACCGGCGAAATAAAAAGTAATTTCCTGATTGTTGCACAGCAGTTACATTCAACACAAATAGACACAACCCTGTGTTACTTCACCGCAGCATCTGATCTTGTCTGAATATACCCGAAAAATGTTTGACGGCTGACGTTTTTACTGTAACCTGTGGCTTAGAAACACATAATATGACCTATGGTGTATCACTTCCTGTCTGTCGCACTGATTCCCACTTTGGCAACCTAACAGAAAATTGCAGATGTTAATAAAACAGGTAACAGATTACTTTGATAATGCACTGATTGCATTTTAGGTTGTGAACAATATACATTATTTGCATACAAGATGAAGACACAGAAAATATACAGTCTCTCTCTTTTTTTGAAACCCCCCTTTTATACCATGATGACCACCAAAATTTGGCCATCGGGCGACTTCAGTGTTACACTGTACAGTCCGTCCCTGCATCATGTCACTAATCCCCATAAACAACATGGTAACAAGTTATGCTAGCTAACAAAATAACACCACGTCTTTTCACTTACAGAATCACGGAAGCTGGTTTGGATACCGGTTGTATGATCATGAAGCATGAAGACGTCTGAATGGCATGAGAGAAGATCACAGTAAAAGACGTGCAGGCAGGAATACTGCCGTCACAGTTTTCCACCTATGTACCCACTCCGATCCTGGTTATTTTCTTCACTACTGAACAACATTGATGCTGAGGAAAGCTTGAGGCAGGTAAGAAACACCAGCTTAGACGCCGTAGGACAGTGTCGTCTACCAGTGTTTAAGAGGAGGTAGGATTTGAGCCGTCCAGTCATGTCCAGCGGCATCTCTTCCTCTGACAGGCTTCGGGGTCAGACGTACAACCCTCTGAGTCACTCTCAGAGGAGGACGGTCCAGCCAAGGGAGGTACAGGCAAGCGTGAGGGACGCTCGGGCCCGTCTGGGGTTTCTTCTGTGGCGCCACCGTTTAGACTGAGCACCCAACCCAGTTTGTTGTGGAGCAGCTGACGAAGGCCCGGTGGCAGTGGCAACACGTCCAAGGTGTCCATACAGTCCGGCAGCAGCTGGCGAAGGCGAGCACAGCAAAGGTAGAGCAGGGAGGTGGGCGCGGAGCAGGATCTGATCACCTTCATGCTGCTCTTCGCTGCCGTGGAGCATGCCATCGGATAAAACCTCTTATTCTGTAACTCTGTGGCAGCAACACCTGTATCAAGAATGGTGACAAGATAACATGCTCTTAAAATACCGTTCTCTGATATGTAGCAACAGAAATACCATACGAGGTAATTTACGGCTAAAGTCCACTAGGCACGGATGCACCATGGCTGCCAGAGATGATCTAGTCAATGTTTCAAACCCAACCAGACCCAACCAACCAACGGCCGTGCCGAGAATATGTGGCTGTTGTATTTTTTAACGTACGCCATGAACAGCCAGCATTAATCTGCACAGAGCAGCTAAAGCTGACAGGAAGTCAGACTCAGAAATGGCATAGAGAATCCAGTCGATTTTCAGAATTAAACAAACAGTCAAAAGGGAAACAATTTAACTATGTAGCATATTTACATGTTTAGAAACACATAAATCATTGAAAAATGACCAAATCTGAGCAGGTTATCAAAGTCTGGTGGGCAAACTGCTCCTGGTGGGGTTTGAAGTCGCGTGGAGAACGGAACAAAACAGCGTTGTGACCGTGATGTGATGGAGATGTGCCCTGTGGGACAGACAGTGTCTCCAAAACATAGTGGCTACCAGAGAGTGTGAAAAATGTGATATCTGTATCTCAGTATATATCAGGTTTATAGCATCATATGACACAAACGTATCAATATTGTTTGTTTAAAAAATTACTATTAGCTGACATTATTTAAACTCCCAAATATCAGTATCAGCTTCAAAAACACAGTATCTGTTGGGCTATAGATTACATCAGTACTCAGTATTAGCAGCAGATAAAGTTGGTAAAGCTCCTTACAAATCATCAAACTACCACCACAGAGGTCAATCGTGACTAACCTATACACTTGCGATTCTTGAAGAACGTGAGTGTGCCGTGCCACAAGTCCAGATGGACTCCGATGATGGACCCCTGTCCAAACCGGGAGGAGAAGTTCATCTTGTCTCCTTTATGATGCAACAAGCCTGAAAAAGGAACAGAAACACTGATGTCTAACTTCCACAATAACCGCTGTGAGCTGTTACCCCTACGTCGTGGCATGTTATGATCGTCTTACCAGTGTAAGAAAGACCCCAGCTGTCTGTATCTTTTCCCAACAGGCTGCAGAACGTGTGTCTGTATTTGTCTAGATTGACATCAGAAGTACCGATGCCAACCATCTTTGCAGAAATAAAGAAGAATTTAAAGACTTTTTTTTTAGGCGAAACAGTTTCTGAGTTTGCATAATAAGATCAGGAGTCGAGTTTTACCATGTCTGTTCCGTACACGGGGGACGTCATCTTGATTTCCCAAAAGTGCTGCCCTTCAGCCAGCTCCTTGGAGCCACGGATAGCTGCTGTACCACAGCTATATTCAGAGTGGAAGTTCACTTTGCGATTGTCGCAGCTCAGTAATGTCGCCGTCGACCGGCTGTTGGCATCCCAAATCCAGTCGAACTCTGCAACATCAGAAGTCATTCAATAAATCATAAAACTGGTGCTTTCTTTATCAGTTATCCCTTCTAATGCAGCAGTTGTCTTGTACCTTGGTCGTCCTCTCCACAGTGGCAGTCTTTCACTTGGTGGAAGCCTCGCAGGCGAGGGTTGTAGTTGGTCTCAGCCTGGGAATCGCAACCACAGTAGGACTCTCCGGTGACAGGCACTGCGCTGGGGACCGGAGGGACCATCACTGCTGAAAAGTCTGCCTCGGAGTCTGAATCACTGTACTGGAAAGCAACGACGTGGATAGAAAGATCAGAAGCACTTTATTTGGATAGTTGAAGTATCTGTTTCACTTTGTCTGTGAATGTTTATGTGCCTAAACCTAACCAAACCGAAGCTGCTGAAGTGTCACAAATACTCTATAAACTATAATCTGTAGGCGGACTATCCAAGAAAAGTGTTACCAGCTTACGCTTACGTAACAGCACAGTTCTGGTTTATGTTAGGCTGCTACGAAGCCAAAATTGGGCACTGGATTGGAAAATGTCTGCATCTCTAAGATATGATCTTTTCTGTGGAGAGATTATTAGCTCTAATACAAGGCGTGCAAACAAACTGAAACTTTACCCTCGAGCGTCAAACATTAGCACGAACAAACCCACACTGTTTACAACAGCCAAAGGCAAATTAGAGGCTTTAAGTTCGTCCTGAGAATTCTCATGGTGACACATCCTTTCTCCTGCCTGGAGTGTAAACAAGTGGCATCACATGACATCAACAAAAACTTGCGTATCAGTTCAGAGCGAGCTTTAGGTCCAGCAGCACTTGTCTGCTTACCTCTAGGCGGTCATAGCTCCATTCTTCACTCTCTGAGGCCAACACAAGCGCCCGGGCATCAGCATCCCGCCGTATCCCACCCCATACATATCTCCATGCACGGCTGTTCCTGTTTCGTCTGGACATGGCAGCAACACGAGTCTCACCAGTAGAAGAGCCGGCCAAAGTCAGTTCAGGGTGTCTTCAATCCAGATGCTGGACGAACAGCATCAGTCCAGCTGCTGGAAGACAACATGACAACATATTTGAGACATCCCTTTGTGCGTGCACGTCCTCACACACTTGCATAAGGCATGTGACATAATTTGTTACCATCCTGCTGTCTTATATCAACGGGAACATTTGCTACACCCTTGCTTTCTCCACCACACTCATGACAAATGTTGTCCAGCCCACTAAGACACACTTTGTGGGGCAACATTAACTCACATATAGACTCTCATTAACACACACATCATGTACCTACTTGTACTAACTGTTAGTAGTCTACTTCCAGTGCAGATATAAGCGGCATTATTGTTATTATTACCCTTTAAGATGAGATTTTCCTGGCTAGCTTCAGTTAGTCAGCTGGTCCAGCTAACAGCAGCAGCTAGCCCGCTGACTGTTAGCAGGCTATAACAAGGTCACAATTCAAGTCAGCCTGTTGGTTATACGTGTGTGTACGGCTCAGTACGCTTGTATACATTCAGGACTGTAGTGTCTTCGTGCTTTATTAGCAGCGTGCTGAGAAAAAGGTGGCTGAAGCGGAATAACTTGGAGCGATGTGGTGAAACAGAGTCAGAGCTAGCTGGCTAGTTAGCTTCCATTAGCTCCGCTAGCTGGATTAAATGATAGCCGTTAACGTTACCTGCGTGATGTTCACGAGCAACATTCACGAGACAAAAAAAAAATCACTTGACAACACCTGACGGGGACCGTCCGCTCCTCGAAGACACCGATCGCCGGATGGTGAACACACGAACAGCTGAAAAGGGAGAGGCTAGCTGAGCTTCCCCTTTTTTCATGACCTACTTTACATTAGTGTGACCGTAAACAATAACAGGCAGGCGAGCAGGCAGCGGCTCACAGCACACAGGCTGCTCCACAGGAAGTTTTTAGGGCAACATCAGACACTCCTGACACCACAGCTGAGAGGAACAAGTGCTGGAGGACGGAGGTCTTACTGACTAAGTAGTATAACATCACAAACTTCATCACAAGTGGAAGTTTTGGAAGCATTCAAAGTGTGAAAATGTATCAGATAGATTTACATGTGCAAAGAAATTAAACGTGTGCAGAGAAGTTAAACATGTGCAAAGAAATTAAACGTGTAGAGAAGTTAAACATGTGCAAAGATCTTTACAAATATATAGCTATATAAAAGTAAAAATAGAAATGAAAAAATCTTTGTAGAAATAAGAAATAGAACTACAAACAGAGATTTAAAAAAATATCAGTGCTTGCTAACTGCTCACTTTCTGGGTGTTGTACTGTTATACAATATATGGTAGTGGTACAATAGTGGAGAAATATTCAGAAATACAAGTCAGACAAACAACCATTGATGCTCACATTCACACTTATGGCAAATTTAGAGTCACCAGTTGAACCTGTTAAGTCCTTCATTCAAAATGTTACTTAAAGGTCCAGTGTGTAGAATTTAGTGGCATCTAGCGGTGAAGTTTCGGATTAAAACCAACTGAAAACCCCTAACCTCTCCCTCTTGTGGCTGTGAAACTTGTGAAAAACATGAATGGTGCTATGTAGAGCCAGTGTTTAGTTTGTCTCTTCTGGGCTGCTGTAGAAACAAAGTAGTTTAACGGAAGAGTACCAGCTCCCTCTGTAGATATAAAAGTCTCATTGTAAGGTAACAAAAACATAACAATTCTTATTTTCAGGTGATTATACACTAATGAAAACATAGTTATAAGTATTATATCAATAAATTAACTGGACCTTTAAGTGAAAGTACAGAAGTGTAAAATAAAATGTACTTGTAATGTAATTTTAATCCACAGTCCTTGAGCACACAGCAGACAGTAGTATGACTACAACCTCATTATGCAGTTGAGGTTGCAGTAGTGTTATTATATTAAAAGGTGTTTCTAATATTTTGGCCACCCCACATACATGAGAGAAACCCCTTTCAATATAATACAACAACAACACCCACTACAACCTCCATAATAAACATAATAGTTAAATGAATACCTCTCTGACAGTGTCAACAAAAACTGATATCTGGGTATCTTTGTTTCATTCAGCAGCAGCAGTTTGTAGCTCAGAGGATGTGATGTGTATACATGTAAAACTTGTTACAGGCAGTTTGGACAGGGCCGTAACCAGCACTGCTACATTTATATATCATACAAGTGTTTGTAGTTTTGTACATTTCTTTCTTTTGGTACATTACAATGTGAACACTGCGCTGTGCGATGGACGTTTCACTACTGCACTCAGCAGCCAGTAAAGCTTTGTCACCATTTTACCATACGGTGATTCAAGAAATCACAAAAATGTGTAAAGATTTTTCAGATGCATAATATCTGTGAAATTCACCCTGATTTTGTCTTCAGATACATTATTCAAAAGACGCTGATGGAGCTCCCTGAAGATCAGACCTCTGTCACTCGTGATTTATCTGAATGTTTTAGTTAATAGTGGATTACATACTGTATGTATTAAGTTAAAGTATAATAATAATAATATTCAGTGCCATTTATGAATCAGAAGGAGTATTTAATATAGTCATACACCACAAACACAAAACAGTTTGAAGACTGTAGCA
Organism: Miichthys miiuy; assembly: GCA_036365135.1. Classification (NCBI taxonomy): domain Eukaryota; kingdom Metazoa; phylum Chordata; class Actinopteri; family Sciaenidae; genus Miichthys; species Miichthys miiuy. The sequence goes on along the minus strand of CM071622.1, from coordinate 7,692,102 downwards.
TGTAGGGAATAAACTAGAATAAAAAAATCTTTTCATTACTCTCATGTGTTCATGCTTTAATTAAAAATATGAATATAAGGAGGAGATAGATATTCATGTCCACCACAGCCTGAACTGTAAAAGCTTTGTTGCCTTTTCATATAGCACCATCGTCTGGTCAAAATTTTTATGTCACGTCAAATACTTGTAAAACTAACTGACTACTACACCGAACTACTGCAAGTTCTTACTGCTCATCTCATTTACTAACTTAATTATTTATTGCCTGATTTCCATCTACACTGAACCGCTTGAGAGTGAAGACTAGATAGATATATAGATACTTACCAAATGCTGTTGGTACATTAAATATGTTGGAAAATAGTTGCTGAAAACATGTGAAAAGATTTTGAACAATATATTACTGAAATGTGGAGTTAGAGGTTAAAACAGTTTTCAGTCCAGGATTCTGTGGGCGGTCCTAAAGGGTGGCTCGATGACACGCTGAGGCCACCCTGAGCATACCCCTGCACCCCTAGCAGAGAGATAGAGATTAATTCATTATTAACACGGTTAATAACACTTTCTTCTTTGGTCTGAAACTCTGAACACATTTATTCTTACTTTTTCTTACTATCTTATCTTTTTTTTAAAAAGGCTCGACACTGATGTTCTGGAGGAGGTTGAGTTTTATTTGGAAATCTGACAGGCATGACTGAACAGTGAGCTCTCACCTTAAACAGAAAAAACAAACAAAAAAAATCAAGACAGCAGCACTACAGGTAAACGATACTAGTGTTTGAGAATGTCATATTAAACATAAATCGACTCACACACACATTATGCGCCGTGTCATTCACACACACACGCACACACACATACAGTCAACTCCATGTCAACATGTGGACATCCTCCATTAATAATCACACTACATCCAGAGGAATTCCAAGCACTTAGAACAATTACCCACAGTGCAATTAATCTAACTATACACAGATAATTTATATATTTTGATGTATATAGGGTATTCAATAAACAGTATTCCATTTAGACAATTTCATTAAGTCAAAATTTTAATAACTTTTTCCATAAATAGTGAAAAAAACAAACAAAAAAAAACACGTCTTGTCAGTTCCTCACCACTGTGATTCAAAAATGGTCCCAGAAAAGAACATGAAAAAATAAAACACTAATGTGCACGATTTTTCAGCAGTCTCGAAAACGGAGAATCAAAACCACCAACGAAAAAAATCAAAGGAGGAGGGGAGGGGGCCGAGGGGTAAACGTTGATACTCACACTCACAGCACAGACTGGTTACTACATTTACAGAGGGGTGGTGGTGGGGGGGATGGAGGGACTCTGGATCACTGTACAGGTTAAGATCAGACAACAAATCAAGCAGACTGTCCACACATCATCCCACAACAACCAATACATCTTCATGCCCGTTCTGTACGCACGAGACCTGACACAACTGGATGGCTTTAAACAATATGGATAGATCACATCTACTGAGGACACAGCTGTCAAGTCGACCGCCAACATGTTTCTGCTGCCATCCCATCCTGTCAGACCCACGGGGGTGTAATGGAAGTAGGTGAAAATCTCCTATTTGTTCTTGCTGCTTTGATGTGGAATGAATGAGATGGTGGTTTCGATGCAGACACTTATTTTGTAGATAGGATGAGGGCCACGATGAGGCCGTAAAGCCCCAGCACCTCGGCGAAGATCAGGATCAGGATCATGCCCACGAAAAGCCGGGGCTGCTGGGCGGTGCCTCTCACACCGGCGTCTCCCACGATGCCGATGGCGAATCCGGCCGCCAGCCCGCTCAGGCCCACGCTCAGACCGGCACCGAGATGCAGGAAGCTCCTATTAAAGAGAAACGGAGAACAATTAGTCATATCTTGGCAACACACTGAATGCTGAGTATACAGATGGACAGCAGAGAAGTCGATTATGATGCACGAGTGCTTCCCTGAAGCCACAAATCAGATCTATAGAGGGGGAGTTTTATTTTAAGATGCATTTTACTGATGTAAAGGACCAAAATATCCGTCAGTACTCCACCGAGGCCTCCTCAGTCACCCACATTTTCTCTACAAAGAACAGCAGCACGTGCGACTTTCAAGCAGAGGGATGCATGGCGCTGCCAGCAAGGTCAATAAAGGACACAGTGAGGTAAAATGTGGCTTCTGGACTCTTACTATATGCCAATTACACATCAAAACAAGTCATCAATCTATTTTTGATGATTTGTTTTAAACTCAGTGACGTACACATAATTTCATCAAGTGAATGTGATTTGGGGCGACTTGACTGTGTGTTTGTAGACTGTAGAAGCTAGCGTAGCTAACGGAGCTCCTCTACAGCTCTGTTTAACTCTATTGCACTGTACCCACGAAGGCGTGCAGACTTCTGGATCAAAACAATTTGATCAAATCCTCCTCGTTAAACTGAAACTGAAGACGCAGTAACTGCTGTTTAAATCTGTATGAAAGAATCATTTTAGTTTTTAAACAATGAGACATAACATACAACTACATTTGTTTGACCTGAGATCGACTTAAGTAGTCTCTGGTTTACCAAAGCTTCTACATATGTCATGTGAAAGGGTATTACATAATGGTGCCAAAGCCTGTGAAGGTAGTTTTGGTTTTCCAGCCCACATAAACTGGATGGTATAATTAAAAAACTCCAGAAATCTGACAGGTTAACTGTTTAATACGGTTCCAACAAAGAGCTGGACGTAGCAAATGTACCATAAAGGAACTCTTTTATGTGAGTTTGGCAGCCAACATGCTTGGAAGGAAGAGGTTAAGACATGGGAGAGTATTCATGTGGCTGCAATCTGTAACTTCACCATTGGTGTCACTAAATCCTACACACTGGTCCTTTAATGCTCACAATTTAGCTTTGTTAAATTCATTTGTTTTGTGAGTTAAGGAGGTTGGTAGTTACGTGCATGCATGCACTTAAACCAAGCAGCAACCTCTGTGGCTATGAAGTGAAGCCAATGGAGAAGTGCCAAAAACTGCAGTTCCTCAAACGTACACCTGAGGCTGGCTACAGAACGAGTCAGTCTCCATAAGTCCCCATGTTAAAATGTCCAACTTCACAGCAGAAATAGACATGTTTACAGCCTGGTACAAAAAACAGTTTTGGTCTCTGAATTTTTATAGAGTTCACCTGTTCAAATTATATTAAGGCTTAAAGTTGCAGAATTAACAGCATGGTGGCTTTGATTGACAGGTAGGTGCCATTACAAATAGCTTGGCTGAGCACCCAGGCTTCATTCAGCCCGCCTTAGGTCACTAAGGATCCACGTCTTTGCTGATTTTGCGGAAGAGGCAGGACTACAAACATGGCAGCAGCTAGAGCCGTCCTTTCTTTATACCATCAGTGGCTTCACCTCATAAGCATACAAACTAAGTAGCAGATACTGTATGATGACATGTTTCTCGTTTACACCAACATCATGAGCATGTGTGAATGTTCTAATCAATGAGGTTCATCTTACTTGTAAAGAGAGACTCTCTCAGAGATGTTGTTTGCTATCAGCACGGCCACCACCAGCCCGTAGATGGCGATGATACCAGCCATGACCACGGGGATGATGGACTTCATGATGAGCTCTGGCCGCATCACAGACATGGCGGCGATGCCTGTGCCGCTCTTTGCCGTCCCATACGCTGCTCCTAATGCTGAGTGAGAGAGGAGAGTGTTAATTCATCTGTGCAGTTCAGGCGGTGTTAACTCTTCAGTTAAAAACGATTCACACTAGACGAGATATGTTTTCAAAAAGAAGCTGCATGAGAGCGATTAATCCAGTTGATCGATTTCAGTTCATGCCACATCTGACAGATGGTGTAGAGAGCTGACGTGCAGGTAAAACAGTAAAAGATGTTCGACGGCCAGCAGATCTCTCTTGCCCAGTGAAGTGACACATCAACAATGAGAGGCGTACTAAAAATCACACTAGTGCATCTATTTTTAAGGTTTTCTCACCACTGAAAATCATTTTTAAAGAGTGATGAACGGTTGCACTCTGAAGCCTCAATACTTTATTATTATAATATGACCTTTCTGCTCTACTGTCACTGATGCCTGATCTGTTTGTCACATCACGTGTGAAGGTTCGTCCCGTCGTGTAGTCCAGAAAATCTTCACACCAATTAGAAAATGTTTACTGCCATTTGTACTCCTAGATGCCATATGAATTGTTTATATTTTAACATTTTCAACCTAAATACTTCAGGCCCGTTTCATTCCTTAGCTGCCTCTATGCCGAGCGAAGTTCCTGTCCAGTTGAGTGTGCCTTCTTACTCTGCGATACGCTGAGCCTCCAAATACGAAGCCCTCTGTGCTTTTTCTGAAGTTGTGGCCAGGTTCACCATTTGTGTTTACTGGCGCATGTATTCCTCTCCCTATCGCTGCAAAAAATATTTTTTGGTCTTTTAACTCCAGGTACTTTGTGATGAGATGACGCTTTAGCTTGGCTGGCTTCATAGCTTCATATGCTACCTGAAGACATGACATGGCGCACTTTGGTCTTCCATCATTGTTCTCAATAAAAACCAAACTCGAGGTAACTGTTGGTTTGGCCTTCACTGCATCACTTGATGAAGTGGATGGACTTAAATGTGTGTCTATAGCATCAATCTGCACAGGGTATCATACGTGGCAACAAGCAGGGAGCAACTGTGAGTACAGGATGTTACCGACCATGAACGCACACCAATTCACCACTTCTCACCTGCTCGTGCAGGTGTGTCGACACATTCGAGGTCCTATGTTCCCACATTACACGAAGCGATTGGTGGTGTGTATTTTCTCCAATAATTTCAGTACCGAGCAGCATTTTTCTTTTTATTCTGGGAGGGAAAGGCCGTAAAAAATAGGAGATCCCAGAAGATTTATCTACTAATTAATCTGCAGTTGATTTATTTGCATAAGCAGAACTTCTGAATCCTCCCATCTTCAGTGCATCATGGCCCAACTCTGCACTGCATGCGGTACCTTGAAAGGCATCCCGATGATAATAAACGGTGGTAAACATCACATTTCTATCATTAGGGTCTTCTCATCTCCTTTCCAAAACATTATAATCACTGTTTTTATGCCACTGTCACCTCAAGAAATCCTGGACCGACTCCATCGCCAACAAACAACTCTTATGACACTATAAGAGCATCCATGAAGATTTAACTGAGGGGTGTAATGTTTTCAGACTCAAAGCTGTAAAGCTGAATTGCACTGCTGGGCCGAGGAGTCTCTGAATGCCTGCGGTTAGGGAAATGATTTATAACAGAGTCTGAACAACACAGCGGCCATATGTCGGGGGTACTTTAGAAAACACTGTACCATTATACAGCTCAGCTTTTGTAAGTAAAAAAAAAAAAAAAAAAAAAAAAGATCTATTTCTCTCAAATTTTGTTCACAAATAGAAAAAAATTATAATAGGCTGTTAGTAGTTGCCTTTGTTTGTCAGGGTCAGCCAATCAGTAGGGCAGGTCATGACTTTGTCCTCCTGGAGAAGAAAGTATTGTAGCCCTCTAAGAAACAGCCACAGTTCAGGGCCTAATAAATGTTTCTCTCAAAATAAAACTGCATCTTTTTCCTGACAAATATTCGAACATTCCCGCACAGCTTTTAATTTGAAAAAACAAACAAACATGCTGTACATAAATTTATAACTTTTACTACATTTTTATATTTTTCACTTAAAAACACCAAAACAAACTCCTCGTATGTGTGATTCTGTTTCTTTTAATGGAACCAGTTCGACACCTGTCTCATAGTCATGATTTCAGATTTCTACTTCTGCATGGACTTGGGCCAGAGTGGACGTTGTGTGAACGCTGCATGCCTTCAGATATTATCTTAAAATGTAGCTGAATTCGGTGCACATGAACTAAGGAACACACACCTCTCACATCGGTAGTAAGACCCCAAAATATAAGGACGTCTCTTGCCCTACATTTAAATTAATTTGTATTTAATTACAGATGAACTGATCCAGTTGGGTGTTGGCCAAGGATGTGACTGATCCACATTAAACACAGGTGCTGTGTCAATGCCATGATAAAAATATAGTGATTCAGCTATCAGATTTAAAAAGGTAGCACCTGGCCTAAATTTAGGGGAAACATGTGCACTAGTATTGGATTGTTTAGGTATCGTACCTGTATTTTAGAGACAAGCACATAATATTTTATCTCCCAATCCAAAAATGTGACGTGTTCATCTTAAAAAACATAAAATTTAAATTTAAAAAAAAAGGCACTCAATCGATGCACAAACTCCACAAAGTGTCCCTCGATGTCATCATCAAAATCAGGAATGTTTTCCACATCACGCAGACGGGGAACGACATCACCTCACTGATTTATCATCCCCAAAGAAAATCACAGCCAGAGCACGATGTATGTTGTGTTTGGTCAGGTATAATGTTATCTCCTGTGTGACAGACTGGGTGTATCCGGCTGAGTGCATGCTGAACATGATGGCGGTACATGAATGAATGGATGGATTTTCCCCCCCTCCTTTAATCTCCCATACTGGTGCTTAGGCCTTGATGCTGGCCTAAAACACTCCATCACAACCAACAAGCATCATATTTATCTTATAATACGTAAAAAATCTGGATGTTTTTCTGGACTTCATTATGACAGATTGAGGATGGGAGGGTTAGGGGGGGCAGCTGCCACCTCAGTGAGGGTCTGCGTCACCAGCCAGCAGCATCAAAGCTGTGCTATGATGTGATATAACCCGAGTTAGCCTCCGTGTTAGCAGCGTTAGGAGCGGCTTCATGTCGGTGCTTCGCCCGCCTCTGCCTCGCATCCCTGTCAGGTGTGTGTGTGTGCGTGTGCTAAAAGCCCAGCTTTGTCTCAACCCACCACATTTATTATTGTTATTTTTGTTAATTTTATCACATGAAGCTATGACCCGTCGTTGGCGTGTTTAAAGGTTGAAATGTCATGATGAAGGAGCTGGTGTAGTTACCGCTGAAGACCATGGCCGCAGAGGCTCCCATCACAGCGAAGAAAGGCGAGTACTCGGGGCTCTCCTCAGAAGACATCCTCACTCTTTTCACTCCTTTTCCCAGCTACGACGAGACAAACTACTCTTTTATTATTTATTTTTTGAAGGTTAGGTTAGGTCTCCTCCTTTTCCCACCGTCTGCTGTGGACAGGTTAAAACACGGAGGGAGAGAGAGAGACGCCGACAAACGGAGCTGACAGCGAGATCACCGGTGGAGAAGAGGAAAATGGCGAAACGGAAAAAGTCACATGATCGACCGTGTCGGGAGAGTCCATTCGTGTGGACACGGAGGGGGTGCTCGACACAAACACCATCACTATTACTCACAACTGATGTTTTTATCATCATATTAAAATAACTCTTGTTTGATATTAATTTTTAATTAAAGCTCCAGCAGTTTGTGATACGTTAATATAAATATAAGTAGTTTGTAGTGTGTGTGTGTGTGTTGGTATGTTCTGCTGCAAGTGCACTGACTGCAGTTGAAACGCTAGTAGTCACTACACGCTGGCGTATTAATTATTAGGTATCACAGACAGTTAAATCAACCATAAACAATGTGTGTGCGCTCTGTAAATTAAAAATATAACAACAAATAAACAGTGTGTTAAACGCGAGCAGACAGCCCACACACACAGTGTCTATGTCCTGCATTTACAGTCATGCATCCTACAGATAAACAGCAATGTCAGTGATGTGTCAGTGTTGTGTCAGTGTTGTTTTCACCATCTGGCAGGTAGAGTTTAATTTAAAACAACATTAGACTTCCTTTAGGAGTCAAACACACTCTGGTAGTCTTGACAGAGTCACCTGGAGAGGCACCCCACAGCCTTCTTTGTCAAGGTGACACTTAAAATGGGTGTTTCGCATGTCAGCTTAAAGGACACTTCACCTCAAAACATATTCATTCTTCTCCTTATAGATTACCAATTTACCAAATCTTAACCCTTTTCTCCCGCAGCATCCCTCAGTGAGTCTTGATGGTTAACAAAGATTGTCCTAGCCTGTCCTCATCAGGGTCAAAATGGGGCTGGAGCCTAAGGCGGGGTACACCATGGACAAGTTGCCAGTTCATTACAAGACACATAGAGACAAATGATAGATAGATAGATAGATAGATAGATAGATAGATAGATAGATAGATAGATAGATAGATAGATAGATAGATAGATAGATAGATAGATAGATCAATTCTAACTAATGGGCAACCAATGTAAGGATTTTAATGGAGCATATGTGCCCTCTGTGTTCCTGTTTCTGTCTGTGGAGCACGATAGGGACAGAAATCTGCCACTGAACTCCTCTGCCTGGTGAACGTTGTGCAGAGGGTGGGTGTTGTCCAGTATGGAGATCGGTTAGAAGAGGACACTGGCCACTGGAGATGTGGTTTGGTCCTTCTGAAGTCCGTCCACCACCATCTCTTTGGTCTTGGAGGTGTGTTTAGCTGCAGCCCCAGCCAAAGTTGGAACCAGGAGCCGCCATGCTGTGACGCACCACCGTGCCACCCTCCTTTAATAATCCGCGCTCATATATCTCAGTTGATCAGAGATTTTTTTTATACATTCAGAAAACATTCAGTATAATTATTTTGAAAGATGAGAACATAAAAAGGGTTTACATATAAAGTTGCATCACTTATCCTCCTAAACATTACACCAGAAATGTGTGTTTCACAACACTGCTGACAGTTTGCACGTTGAGGAAGGGCGTCGGCCGTGCATAAATAAACAATTTATTTGGACTGGCTAATTATGTACTGTTCCTCATTTTAGATCTTCTAGGCAGCCACATATTGTGGAAGTATCCTGAACAGGGACCGATCATTATCCCACAGGAGTTATGATAATTTAAGACATGCTGTGTGGGAGTTTTGCTGTCGCAGGTACACAGGCTAACTCTTAATAGAAAATATATGGACATCATTGCAGCATATTAATACTCCTAATATAATATAATAACATAATATAATACGTCTTCCAACTTTACAGGCTTTATTTACATTCATTTCTTTCATAGGTTTGAGTTCCCTGCAGTCTTTAACCCATAATCTTGATTTTAAATCAGCTGCAGCAGATTTATTCCCTGACTCCGTACTCTTTACACTCAGCATCATTTGGATGAGAGGGATTTGCCTTTGGTGAGTTGTGCTTTTTTGGATTTTATGAATTCCTTAAGATAAGGTCTTATCAACTCCTCCATTTCATTTCTTATATTATTTTTTGGGTTGATGTTGAACACGGGACAGCAAACCCCAAACATTCAGTATACTGCTGAATAAAAAACACCTACAGTACTGACATGCACCATGAAGTGAAGCAAACTGTCATGCTGCAACATTATCATGGAGAGTTTGTGTGAAGTTTTTCTAGTTCAAGTTTTAACTAGTTCAATTGTGTCACAAAACTATACTTAAGATACAATCTTATACAATACAGATGAAAAGTGAAAGCAGAACAGACAGATGAAAATATGTAGAGCACACACATGACTGTCAGCAGCCTCTCCACTTGTTCTGGTCAGAGCTCATTCATGTGACCTGTTCCTACTCTGGATGCAATAAACATTTCTTTACAGTAAGAGGAGAAAATGTATTTGAGAAGATGCATAAATGAGTTTATTTAATTTTGTTTTCATTGTTTGTCCACATTAACATATTGACCAAAAACTACCTATACAAGACACACAGAGAGAAGTCCTGCTGCTTTATAATAAACCTTAAAGTCCAAGAAGGAAACACATAAACGTGTTGGAAAATAGTCCCTGAAAACATGTGAACAGACGTGTGAGGTTGTGTTGGAGTTGTTTTTCATCAGTTTTTAGTCCAGGTTTTTTTGGGGCTCCTAAATGGTGGCTCGATGACACACAGAGGCCAACCTGACAATAACCCTGCTCGCCTAACACATTAGCATTTAGCCTCTGTGGTTCGAAGTAGAAGTGGAGGTATTTTGTGGAGAACCATAATCAACGGAGAGCTGAAGATTACCACCAACACCAACCGCCTCTGCAGTGAGCCGGCTAGTTTCACGGACTGTTGTGAAATACTACTACATACCTATCATAACAAAACTTTGCTCCCAAAAGATTTAGTCTCCTCTGACTTTTGAAATCTGACACTGCTTATGATGACTCTGTATTTCCTAAACATACATCATACATTTCTTACTGTTTGTGGTGGCCTTAACCAGCAGGGTTTCCAGCATATCTTGTAATTTTGGTAGTACGAGTACGACCGGTGGTACGAGGAAGAATCTTAGAAAATTTTTTTTTAATGAAATAGATTCATTTTAAAACATTATACTACAAAAACATTATAAATGTTCAAATTAAAACACTAATTAAACTAAACTATAAGGTGAGCTAAACTATAACTGCGAGATAGTAAACAGAGGTAAAATGACCAGTTCAAAAACTCTGTAATCATGATCCATGCTCCAGATGGGAAATATTAAAAGAAGTGGAGATCAGGAGTACCAACTTTTCAACCAAATCAGCTCTGGTTCTGGAACTGGTTCAGTTCAATAAATAATCTTCTTATTAGGAATAAAACTGCCTCCTGTGTGAAGTGACGGTAGCAGAATAAAGTCGACCTACACTGCTGTATTTTTAACATCTGTCACGATGGTGGTATAAAGTACAAGTTAAAATGTATTTTAAAAAATATATCTTTAGTCTAACAGTGCCCACATCACCATCTGCTGGCTGATTTACTGACCAGTCAGGGCATCATGTTGGACTTTTTCCTTCCAGTAAAGAGAGCTCTGCTATCGTACTTCAATATGCTATTATAAATGACATTAACTGAACTTGACAGTTTGTTACAACACCACGTGAATTAGTAAAAGGAAGTTAAATGATGTGGAAAGTGGTGGAGATCAGACTTCCTCAAACGTCACACAAGATTACACTTTATATAAACAACATATCACAAGGAAAGCACGTGTTACAGACACACTGTATTTTAATGAAAGATTAGGTTAAAATAATACACTTTTAATGAAAGAAGCAGACATTTAAAAAAAAAAAAAAAAATCACCATAAATATGCTACACAATCCTAATCACACTTTTTCTCTAACACCATTGAGTAAATGTATCTGTGAGGGCGGCTCAGTGTTAGGATATACACAAACACGTGTAGGATAGATCTCATCAGCATGAAGTAAAAGTAAAGACATCCCAGCTGTGCAGTGGAAACTCTAGACGTGAACCCCGAGACAACACCATCCAGCATAAGACATCCACCCACACACTCACTCACTCACACACACACACACACACACACACACACACACACACACACACACACACACACACACACACACACACACACACACACACCCACACACTCACTCACTCACACACACACACTAAAATGTATACCTACAAGCAGACACTCACACTCCAGACTTAAGAAATCTTGCAGGAGACTTGCAGGCTTTAACTTTACTGATTCAACGTCCTGATTGCCTTTGGCAGAATATATAAGTGTTTCTGATCTTACCATAAAAAACACAAATTTCACTAAAAAAAAAAAAACCCCTCCCTGCTGCTGTAAGCTCTCCCATAGCCTTACAGGACTAAACAGGCCTAAAAACGTCTCAGTTTGGGCCAGATTTGTCTAAATGTGCACCTTAAACTTAGAAGGAAAACCCAAATATCTTCATCCGATGTGTGGGAAGGTCAAATTATTTGACTTGCTCTGCTCTCGCCCCCACAGAGCGTGTTTTAGTGGTGGCCGATAAGGATTTCATCATTCAAACACTTTAAAATCCAACATGCGCACACACCTGTGTGACTAACATCTCCCAGTCGTTCACACACCCCCTGCACTCATTCAGTCCATGTCCCAGCACAACTAGCAATCGGGATAGCAAATATCAACAAATGTGTTGTTGTGGTCGCCCGGAAACAATGAAGAACAGTAAAAGATAAGGCATCACATGCTATTCTTGGCAAAGCCGTACGAAGTGAAAGTGTGGCACAGTGATGGCTCGTACGCGGGATGAGGAAGCTACACTGGAACCCTTTTTATGTCGAGGGATGCAACTTTTTGAAAAAGTCATGAAGAGCGATGAAGGCTTTCCTCTCAGTCCCAGCCGTTGTCCTTTATCATGTGGGACAGCTCGATGATGAACTTCCCCTCCTTGTACTTCTGACTCAGCTCAAACGCTTGCTCCTGCAGAGGGGAGGTGCAGAGCAGCCGTTAGAAAGTAGATTAGAGTAAAGCTCAAATCAGACCATGGCCATGTTCTCCTGCTGTGACTGTTCATATCATCAACAAGACAACAACTACACAGCAGAGGAGTCTAAAAAGAGGAATCACCTGGGTGTTACTCCAATTTTCTGAGGAGGACAAAGAGGAGGAGGAGGAGGAGAAAAAGAAGAAGATGGTCGAGGAGAAGAAGAAAAAGAATGCTGAGGAGGAGAAAAAGGAGAAGGTTGAGGAGAAAAAGAAGAAGAAGGAGGAGGTTGAGGAGAAGGCGGAAGGGAAGGTGAAGAAGAATGAAGAGAAGGCTGAGGAGGAAAAGAAGTAGAAGGAGGAGGAGAAGGCTGAGGAGAAGAAGAAGAAAAAGGAGAAGAAGCGGCACCCTGGGAGCAATGAATGGTGAACAGAGATGGACACACTTACATATTTCCAGCCCAGTGTGGTGTGACAGTTTTCACAGTAGATGTCAGCTACTGCGTGAAGTCCCGTGAGCAGCAGCCTCTCCTCCGCAGGACCGCAGCCGACGTTCACCCTGAAAACAGACGCAGCGTTGTCACACAGCAGCCTCTGATCACAGTGATTTAACTATTCACCATACTATTCACCATACAGTGACCCAGCACAGTCAGGGAACTATTTTCTGTATCTGCATCACTCTTTTTAAAAGAAAGGTTCATGAAACAGGCAGGGGGAGGATGCCTTTCCATAAAACCATTTTAAAACAGAGCGTCACCTGAACAGATGAAGTTACATTAAGTGCTAAACTATGAGAGGCTCTGTATTTATGACCCACTAACCCAGGAGGCGTGCGACTAAAGTGAACTGAACTCAACCTAACTCAAGGTCCACTCCAGAGCAAATCACAGTATTTCCCACAGATGACAGTGGAACTGGTGAAGGGGTATATTTCTGTTTTTAGTAGGTCATTTCTTATTTCACCATTTTGATTCTACTTAATTCTCCACCTCTGTTTAGTGTTTAAACTATATGAATCTGCTTTTTAAAAATGAGTTTACAGTCCCCCCAAAAATGAACTAGTTCCCATTCATTTCCTCTTTTTTTAAGACTTTAAGAGAGTTTGATTTGATTTGCTGGCTTTGTCTTGTGGTCTTAAAGTCTGTGTAAAGGCCACCCAAAAATATGCAAAAATATTCATTATGAAACTGTGGCATATCAATCATGTTCCTTTTTTCATTGTAAATTCACATAAAGAGATCAAAACTATGAAATAACACATAGGGAATTATGTGGTAAACTAAATTCCTGTAATATGAAGCAAAACGTGATATCTTTTGCTTTCATGATAAGTGTTCGGAAAATTTGAAGGGACGTATTGCTTACATTACCTGTGAAAAGCGGTCTTTACAGTTCCTCTTTTCAACTAAGATTTGTATTTCTCATTTTCAGGCCAAAGCTCATTCCAACGGCACACCATTTCGTCATACGGCCAAAAATTTACCGGGTGTGGTGTTCTGTGTGTGCCGCAGAGAATACACGGCTTTTCTATTTTTGATGGACGCCGCCAAATCTGAGCAAGTTAACAAAGTTTGAGAACATATGCACCAATGCAAACCATGCAAAATACTTACACAGAGTTGAAGAGGTAGGCTCGGCCCTGGCTGCCTTGGAAAGACTACGAGACATGGAGGAAAAAGAATGTTTCCACAACAAATTAGTTTGAATTTTTCAGCTTTACAAAATATTTCCAAAATGTTCCACACTTGCTAACTCACTTAAGTCTCTTAATTGTTTTAAGTCAGTCCAGTTCTTCCAGTTCAGATGCTTTATGAGCCACCTGAAATTCCAACAACAAAAGGATGGCAGCGTTCTCACCTTGGAGATAAGATCGTCATGGTTGGCCAGGTGGGCGCGGCAGTGCACGCAGCTGTAGCGACGGTGGCAGGAGTCCAGGTAAGCCTGGAAAGTCTTGGCCTTTGTCAGCTTCACCATGTCTGAGGAGGAAGTAGGATTGTAATATGTTGTTGTGCATGAGTTAGTGATGGGGGCATACAGGCGACACACTGGTTAACCCTTAAAGAGATCCTCGCCAAGCCATTTTGACTGTGTTGAGTGAATATAGCTCAATTTTGTCAGAGGATGTTTTTTTGTGTTTTTTTAAATTGTTGTCTCAGTTCCTTAAATTAGCCTAAAATGGCTAAAAAGCTACACAAAAATGTATGATGCGTGATGAACGATGGCGCATTCCTTTATGTTAAGATTTCATTTTGGACAACTAGCTTTAAATTTGTATTTTTTTATATTTGTCCACCAGATGGCACTACTTTTTCTGCAAGGGTGCCAATAAGTGTGTGTGTCGCGTTTGTGTGTGTCAAATACTCCTTGAAATGTATTTTATTTAAATGTGGAGTTATGTAAACATACTGGCCTTTAAAGGGTTAAAAAGCACAAAATATAATTAATATTTGATATGTGTATTTCAGGCTGAAGTAGAAAAAAAAAGACTGACTTGTTTAAAGTGGAACAATATTAAATATATCATATTTTTACAGCTGTTTTTGGAAGATGACATTTTTGCCATTAGGGACAAATGCATTAGGATATTAAAAGGACCTCTAATGAATCAATTAATTTTGATTATATTTGTCTGTAGCAGTGAAGACGTCAGACATTAGATTTTATTATATCTGATAATAAAAAAACAAACACTGTGTGGCATTCCCCCTGATAAGCTGACCTAAATATTAATAAACCGTGATACTTAAACAATCATTCGAGTATCTAATCAGACAATATAATGATTTCAGACAGTTATTTGCTTTTTTTCCCCCCATGCAATTATGTGAATATTAAGTTAATGTATAAGACATCATAAGTGCATAAAAGTACATTAAAAAGGTCCAGTGTCAAATTGAGGCTCTATAATCACCTGGAAATGATTATTGGTATGTTTTAGTAGCATCTACAGACACTGCTGTATTTTTAAATCATAGCTCAGAAGAGTGAAACCTGTTGTTCCTCCTGCTGCTTTATTGAATGATTTAATGTGTGCTGTTTAATAGGAGAGTAATTGTTGAGTTTGTGAAGAGGTTTGTTCTGTTTTCCTTTTGGCATCTTAGTTTTCTTTCACACGTTCAATAATAATAATAATAATAATAATAATAATAATAATAATAATAATAATACAGAGCTCTCTATATCTGTTGACTCAGCTAGATTGAGCTTGACATTTTTTTTTTTATTGACAAGGTTGATTCAGTCAAAACCACAAAGCCAATTTCTACCAGGAAGAGGACGGGACAAAATAAGGTGTGACTTACTACCTGAAAAACTCAGACTTTGTATCTATGAAACTACATTTCAAAGCATTATAATTTATCATCGTTGTCTTTTGTCATTTCAACATCTTGTCTATTTTTTTCTATCTAGAACAGGCTCACATAGATTCATAGGACACATTAATCTAGTTATATTAAAATAGATTTGCATGCTAAGTCAAAGTCTTCATTAATCAAAATGCTAAGATGTGACTTACTACCTAAAAAAACTGACACTAGACTTAGTATCTCATAACTTAGACTTTGTATCTATGAAACTACATTTTACAGCATTATTACTTGGCATGATTTTCCTTTTTTGTCATTTCAACTACATCTTTTTTTTTAATGCTATTTTTGAAGCAGGAATGGGCTACAATAGCTTCACACAGATTAATCTAGTTATATTACAATACTTACTTTAATCCCCACTGAAGTTCTTTACAATGCACATTTGCATAAATTATTGAACAAGAGTCAATATGTATATTTTTTTAGAGGTAGAACCATATGTTCTTCCTCCTTCCCGAGTTTAATCTATTCATACAGTATCTTCTTATTGTCATATAACATTTAACAGTGCATGCATCATTATAAATGTATAAATTAGACTACAGCTGGCAGAGGTTAAAACCAGGGCAGTTTATCAGGCAGCTTGCTTCCTGGTTCATGACAGTTTGCACAAACAATCCTCGCTTCATTAGCTGCAATCAGTTAACCCAAATCAAAGCCCCCTCTGCACCTTTTGTACATGTATAACCGTCTGTCTGTCACTAAACGAAGACACACATGCTCTCACACGTCTGTCAGCTACAACACAGACTAGCCACCAGCTTAGCTTTCGTGGCTAGCTTCAGCTAGCGTGGCTAGCTCCGCTGTGACAACACAGCAGCAGCAGCTCGGAGGCGCATTGCAGGCTGTTCTCCGGAGAGTGTGTCGACTCACCTGACAACACCGGAGCTCGTCAGTCTTTACACAGCGGGTCAAATGTGGTTGACAAGAGGCGGAAAAGGGCAGGTACGTGTCGGTCGGTAGGTCCAACAGTCGACCACGCGCTGACTGGCTCGCGGACAATAAAAGCCAAACACAGACAGACAGCAGCTCTCTTGGTTTACCCGCGTCTTTCTCTCTTCTTTTAAAAGCAGCTTTAAAAAGTTCCTCCACGACCTTTCGTTAAAACTAAATCCGACAATGTTGGCCAAACAGACGGGAATACCGTGCAGGAGCCCCCGGCGGGAGAAATATGCGGTTTGTTTATGAAAACACGCAGAGGAGGAAGTCTGAGGAGTGCAAAACAAACCCGCGTCGACCAATAGGAACCCGCGGGTGACGTTTAGAATGTGGGTCAACCAATCAGCTTCGACTTCACACCAGCCCTTTGCTATGGCTATCAAGCCTGATAGTTACAGCGCTATAAAGGCTGTTAGCGGGTTATCTCGGGATAAAAGTCCTTTAGATTGGCTACAAATGGGTCAAACGTACACAATGTAGGTTAACAGGTATTTGTGGTTGAAGTGTCAAAAACTGCAGTTCCTCAAACGTCCACTTGAGGCTGGCTACAGAAGTGAGTCAGTCTCCTTAAGCGCATTATGTTAAAATGTCCAACTTCACAGCAGAGATAAACATGTTTACAGCCTGGTACAAAAAACAGTTTTGGTCTCTATAGCTAATTTCCGCGTTCAGGACAACTGTATTGAGGTTGACTTTTTATTTAACTCACCTCTTCAAATTATTTTAAGGTTACAGATGGCTTGTTTGAGCCCTCAGGCTCATTCAGCCCACCTCAGCTCCACCGATGATCCACGTCTTTGCCAGAGGCACCACACTCCGAGCTTTGAAACCATGAGTGACACTACGCATATGCTGTCCATCCTTTATACTGTCAGTGGCTACAGTACATGACCTGACCATCAACTGAAGTCAAACCATGTCGTCTAAATTTGTCAACCTGTCGGACCGTTAACATGGAGGAAGTAAAGCCGATGTCAACAGAGCAAGAGTGAAGGTTAAAATTAGATGGTGTCCTGTTTCCCTGTCATCTGTCTTGCAGTTACAGTACGTTACCTGACCATCAATTGAAGTCAAATCCTAAATTTGGAGGGTGGCAGTTGTCTCAGAGCAGATGTCAGCAGCATCGAGGAGCTCTTAGAATACAATGTATTGATGTGTTGCAACAGCAGCATTGTGGTATTCTTCAGTGTTATACCAACATATATGGTAGTTTCACATATTGCCAGGAAAGGCCTACCAACATGGAGGCAGGTAGAGACAGAGATTGTGAGCTTCAAAACAGCTTTTCATTCTTTATACTGTCAGTGACCGTTACTTGACGAGATTCAGGAAATCTTTAATATCCTTGGGGAGGAAGGATGGGGAGGTGGTTTCTTGATGACTTGAGGCTGTGTGTTTATGTTGTGTTGCATGCAGGCCTGTAGCTCACCCAGCACAGCAAGATCCACCATAAACAGGCCCAATCGCTTCAGCTTGAAAAGGCTTACTGCCGAGAAATGTGAGGCTGTTTTTTTTTTTTTTTTTGCCTAAAACACCTATTTAATACCAACAAACCTTCTAGATTCCCCAAATATTACTGATGACATGCCTTTGGTGTTTTTAATCGTAGCTGCTGCCCTGGTTTTCTGATCACAAGAGCTTCATTTCTCTGCTGGTACACTTATTCAAACCTGTGCTCTCTGCGTTTACTGTATTAAAGACCTCAGTCTGCACTGATCCACTTATATTCCATTAACTTATTTGTCAAAGCAGGTCAGAAAAATACAGCCTTTGTTTCACCAACAGAGTGGTTGATTATTATCACAGCAGTGTGGCCGGACTTTGACCGTAGCCTGGGAAAAACAAGGACACGGGTGAGGCTGACTGCATGTGTAAACCCTCAGTTTATACCTGCATATGTTGTAGATGAGTGAGTATTAAAACACAGATGCACAGTGATACATTAAACACACCAATACTAATCACTAAATTGCATTTTTATTGTCATTTATTCACATTTTTGATTCTAACACCTCTAAAAATAATACAAATATATGAATATAAACTGAATTGTAGCAGATAATTGATTTCTTAAGACCAGCATTAACTCAAAGCAGCCATGTCAGAAGATACCACCATACACAGTAAAAACAAAGTCACGTTCACTCTCTTATCATGAGAAGTGCGATGTCAGGTGACGTGGTACAGCTGGTTAAATATTCACTCCAACAGCAAACAAACACTTAGACCGTCCCAGCACTTTTTTTTCTCAGACTGACAACTGAAATAAAACAAAAATTTACCAAAACACACTCCACCAGCCAGATACCGTCCCATTTCATTCATCAGAACATACTATATTAAATCTACACAATCCACTGTCTCCACTAGGAATATCTAATAATCGTACTTCGCCTTTTCCCCAGGCTGTCAGCGATGTTCAACTAAAACGTCACTCCACTGCTCAAAACAATAAAAAGGTCCAGTGTGTAGAATTTAGCGACACCTAGCGGTGAAGTTGCAGATTGCAACAAACTAAATACTCTTCCACGCCTCACCTTTTTCTTCTAAGCATGTAGGAAAAACTCTGGCTTCAAAATTCACATAAAAAACAAAAGCCCACATCTAGATCTGTGTTTAGTTTGTCTATTCTGGGCTAATGTAGAAAAATGGTGGTTCAACACGGTGGACTCCGTGGAAAAGGACCCGCTCTCACTGTAGATATAAAGGGCTTCAAATTAGATTCAATTCCTGCTAGTATCGTCCTAAATCTTACATACTGGACCTTTAACTTGCATTTAAACCGTTGAACTTACCAATATGAGTTATAGACAGAATATGTACTGCTCTAATATTGTCATGTGGATCCATCACAACCGCTTAGACAAGAACATATCACCAGTATTGTTTTCTTTTTCTTTCTTCATATCCTCCATTGTTGCCTTGAGTTGTCATCATTAACTTTTCAGTTATTCATTTATATTCATTCAGATCATCTGCCTACAACATAAATGTCATTATTGTGAGGGTGTGAGAGGCTGGGAATGACCTCCTGAAGGTCTGAAGGCGGCACAAGGCAATCACAGCTGTAAGCTAAAGATAATTCTTACTCATCATATCATATTTATCATATTTAGACAGAAAAAAACACCTCCTCCTGGGCTGCATTTAACCCCTGCAAAACCAGAGGTGCAGATATTATCAATATATTATGCACATATGTGTGTGTATGTGCACACATATACACATGTATCTTCATTTTTACCACTTTTTCTTGATTTTATGTTTATTTATTAACGTAAACAACTGAAAATATGTACTAAATTAAAATATTGTGTGTATGTCTGGTTATTTTATTACATCTTCATGTTGTATGTCTCGTTGCACTAACAGGAAAAATAAAGTTAAATCAATTCAGCACTGTTAGATACATCAATGATTGTTTCTTAAAACCCTGCACTGTGTCTTACAGACAGTGTGTGGGTGAAGGTTAATTCAATCAACAGTGATTAAAGGATTGAGATTAAAGCGTTGGATGATAGTTTTGTTCCCATGCATGGTGTTTAATAATTAGACCAACAACTCTTTGTCTTGTCACGATTAAAGAAAAGACACTTTGTGTATTCGCTTCTGTTTCACAGTCTTTTCTTCTGTTTGCACACAATCCTCATCCATCATTCGCTTCGTCGTTCCTGAGTAATTAATCGTCGTCATCGCGTGTTTGAGGTCAGTCGTGACTTCTGAGGTAGTTTGACAGAAGAGTCGGATAGTCGCTCATCACCCCGGTGGCTCCCACTTCAAATGCTGCCTTTATGTCTTCGTCTTCATTGCACACAAACAAGTGCACCTGCACATACAGATATATTAGTAATAGTAATAGTAATGATGTGTTCAAGTGTTCAAGGTCCTGGAAACCTGCAAAACACAATTTTAACAGAATTAGTATTAAAACTGATTTGAACTGATGACATGTTTCAGAAGTTCACTACAGAAAATTTGACTTTATTTCTGTATTTCTGCATCTGGAGGAATAAAACAGGGTCTGTTTGGATTTCTGTTATTGGAGTTTTATACGCCTCCCAAGTGACGAATTGACCCCAAGCATAAGTTAAGCCACAATGTAGAAAAAGGGTGCAACTTTCTTGAAAAAAAACATATAAAACATGAAATATTTTCATTAATTTCTGTATTTTGCCACTTTGAATAAATGTGTAATGCTCAGTTTGTGGTAAAATGAAGGGTTACACATTTAAAGGTACCTTTTCTTTTTTTCAAATGTTTCTACAGAAAGTGCAAAAACACTGAAAATCTTTATAGAGCCTGAATTTTTAATGACTGTGAAGGAGTTGATGGCACGATCAAGATTTTAACAAGATAAAAATAGAACAATTTATACTAATTTGCAATATTTTTCTACTTATTGGGGTTTTAAAAAGAGAATTATTTTACAATCTCTGAGACCGTTAACATGGAGGAAGTAAAGCTGATGTCAACAGAACAAGAGTGAAGGTTAAAATTAGACGGTGTCCTGTTTCCCTGTCATCTGTCTTGCAGTTGTGAGCTACAGTACGTTACCTGACCATCAATTGAAGTCAATTGAAGCTCATTACGTCCACTTGTATCCCCGATCTCATCCTTTCAGTCATTACCCAAAGCTCATGACCATAGGTGAGAGTCAGGACATAGATGGATGGAGTTTTGCCTTCCGGCTCAGCTCCCTTCGAACCACAACAGTACGGTACAACATCTGCAGTACTGCTGTCGGCAGACCAACCGCCAGCCCATCTCACACTACAACACTTACTGGTGTCATTGTTGATTTCAGGAGAGCTCAACGTGACTGCACCTTGCTGAACGTCAACAGCCTATCTGCGCTATGTTTCGTGTAGCACCATGGTCTACACATTCCAGAGGTGTAGGACATCTCATCCCTCTGTGTTTTTATGTGGTTACTAAGGGGAAGAGCTTTTCTTAGTCACTACCTCAGAAATTACTCACAAGTATTCAAATGCACTGGTGCCCTCAGCAGCTGACAAAGCCACGGCATATGACTTCAATTGTTCACATGCTCAAACTATTCGGTGACCATTCATGGTCTGACGATGGGGGTGAGCTCATCCCAGCAGAGATTACTCACATCAGGACAGAGGTGGTGCATTCAAGATACTCATGATGGATGTTTGTCTCAGCTGGAATAAGTTTAACATGCATGAAACCATCAGGAGCTTTGGTTATATTAAGTCCTGTAAAGCAGTGTTTTGACCTCATGTTGAAGTGGCTTGTTTCTGACTCCTGTTACATTAATGCACATGTTTTGGATCATTAACTCTACATTGTGTCATGTGGAGGTTGTTTCCTCCTCCGTCACTGGGTGTAGCCTCATTACTCATTTAATATATTATTGGCATGACAGCGAGTGTCAATAATGAGGTAAAGCACACCCCCAAATGTAATATTGAGATTTTACAACAATTACCAACTTAAAAAAAAAAAAAGATCAGTCTGTATCAGGAGTTGGGTAGCATGTTGAGTCTTCATTCCTTCATTCCTTGGTCAATAGTTTGCTCATCCTATCCTCATTTTAAAAACATTACTT
Organism: Miichthys miiuy; assembly: GCA_036365135.1. Lineage (NCBI taxonomy): Eukaryota > Metazoa > Chordata > Actinopteri > Sciaenidae > Miichthys > Miichthys miiuy. The sequence goes on along the minus strand of CM071622.1, from coordinate 7,670,012 downwards.
TACATTTTTAAATGTTTTTTCATATTTCTGATTGTAAATATAAATTTTATTCTTTTCCCCTGACTGCACTTATTTTCTCTTCCAGCGTTCATCGTTAGACACCAAAACAGCGAGACAGATTTCACATATGTGAAAACAGCAGTTGGTTATAAATAAACCTGATTCTGCTAAATGTTTCATACCTGAATTCCCCGGGCTGCAAGGTGTTTAAACAGACTCTTCCTCATTGTTACTCTGCAATGAAACATGAATAATTCAGTTTCTAGTAAAAACAAAAGATAATCTAGAATTTGATGTTGTCGTCAAATAAACTGCATAATTATACCTCAAAATGTAATTCTGCATAAAAGCATCACTTCACTGACATGTCTGACCATTTGAAAATCTTTTTTCTTCAGTCTTAAGTATTTCCTGTAAGGAAACTTCACTCACTTTTCCAACAAAGAGATGACCATCTTGTTCCTCAGTATGCGCTTCTCAGGGATGAACGTCCTTCAGAGACAAAGAAACAAAGAAAAAAGCGACAGACATGTCTGCATTGTGACACATTTATCAGGAACAACAGGGATGATGTGTACTGACACATGCACACGCCTGCAGACTCACCTGTTGATGATGCGTGGCAGGTAGAACTGCAGTAAACTCTCTCCCAGAGGCACAAAGGGCAGCAGGCCGCTGTAGAAGAGCAGCAGAAGCAGCACGCCTCGGTTCACAGTGAAGCTAAATGGCATTGAGCCGTTCTACGAGGAAGCAGAGAGACAGTTTGTATAGTTTGACTTCACGTTTCAATCAACAGTCACTTTATTATAAGCTCATGTTGTCTGTGAACTGATAACAGGTAACTTTGTCTCCCCCAGGTGGTTCATGTACCGTTGTGTGACATTCCTTCATGATACTGGAGTTCACAGAGGCCCAGACGGTGATCCCCTCCCTGTTATAGCGTCTCACCAAGTCAGACACCTACAACCGGACAAGAAAGGTTAATATGAATCAAGACAAACACAGTCAAGCATTACATTGTGAATACTGGCGCTGTTACAAACAGGAACATTACAGGCTTTTCTGTCTGAGTGTAAAAGATGGGCCGTAGATAAATCCTACCTGAAGAGTAAGTGTCATAAAATATTGTATCACAGTTTGATGGTTAGTGAAGGTTTTATTGTGGGAACAGCATGAGGATCTAATACACCCACTGATATTACAGACGAATATGAACATTATTTAAAGAGTTGTTCTAAAACTGCTAAGAGTTGCAGTTTTGAAGTGTTTTGTACCTTTTCTATCAGCTGCTTGTTGTTCTCTTTGATTTCGATGCTGACAGGCATCTCAGGAAACTTCCTGAACAGATCCTCCAGCAGAGCGAACTTCCTGTCTGCACCGCTGCTGTAGCGACCTGAAGGAGAGAGGCGTGAAAACAAAGGTTTCACCACACAGACACACTCATGTACACACACTCGTACTGACCTACTTCTTCAATAAAAGGCTTTTTGTTAATGATGGATCAGACGATGAGTGGAGGAACTCACCTGCGTAAAATGTCACCTCCAGTCTCTCCTTGTACAGAGGCAAATCCTGAGAGAGGAGGAGTGAAAAGTTGTATTATTTATGAATTATTAGAATATTGATTGTGATTACCATGAAAAACAAATCAAAGCATCCATCCTGATGAGGATGATCCACGTCTTTGTCGATTTTTAGATAAGCCGGGAGGCGGGAGAAGCAGGACTTCCAAGATGGCGTTGGCTAGAGCCATCACACTGAGCTTCAGAACAACTCTCAAGAAATTTGTGGGTGACGTCACGATACGCTGTCCATTCTTTATACTGTCATTATGTGAGACGTGGGTAAGTTTAAAGTGAATATCTGGCTTTGCATGGAGCTATTTTGCACGTTGGAGCAGCTGACTAACCCACCACTAAACCGCCACTCAAATGTAAGCACTTATTCGGCTGAGGTTGGAGTTACCGTCTCAGCACGACCTTGTGACCTTTGTCCTCCCACCTGCAGCTTGAGTGAGGAGATGCTGACGTCGTGGCCGGTTTGCCTCAGCAGATTCTCATCATGGGACACCACCACGTGTCCGTCCTGTGTCAAGTGACAGTCCAGCTCGAGCATCTGCGTGCCCTGCTCCACCGCACTGCAGACAGACGGAGGAAAGACAAAAAATGAGGATATGTGCACTTGTTACGTGAGAGATTGTGTTCACTTCTGCTGTCCTAATGGTGAGACAACAAGAACCAATCATTTAAAATGTGGTACAAGAAACTAAAATGTCTAATCCTGATGTTATGTATCATAAATAATAAAGCAGAAAGGACAGCCCCTTGCTGCTAAAGGTAGATTTCCAAATATCCTGCTGTTGAGCTCAAGACATGCAGACTTAATCGCTCTTTTATCGTATATACTGTGAAACATGTTATGAGGCTGGATAATCACTCAGTTTCTGACTGACTCTGAGAGATCAGAGTAAATTGGATGATGCTCAGGCTCTCTGAAAAGTCCATTTTCCCTCATCAGTCCCAGCGGACCACGGCATCCTGCTCACTGTGTAAAAGAAGCTTTCAAACAAACCGACTGCTCTACCTCCCTGTCAACATATCAACATCTCTGGAGTTTGTCCTGTAAAGAGCTCAGAGCTTCCTAGTAATGTTTTTGTTGTTTATCAGTTTTCACTCACATATTTGTTAGTTTTGAAGCTGTTGTGTGTTTATACCTCCTGACTAAAAAACCTCACAGATGTCACCGACTAGTCAGACTTTTGCTCTGTAATCATATTTTCTTGATCATGTTCTGATAAAATTCATGTTGTGAAACTAAATTCTACATGCGTAGGGTTTTAGTAATGCCGCCATCTTAGCTGTCCCTCTCCCAAGAAGCTTCATCTTTTGCCTCTCTCGCTGGCAGACACACATACCTGGAAACCACTAGCTCATTAGTAAGTATTATTATTATTATTAGTAGTAAGTAAAACAGTATTAGTATCTCAGTCTTGATGCATGTGTCCAGCGTGGCTAATAAACAGGGTAGATATAATTTAAAGCTGACCCTGTTTTAATCTTCAGAAACACTTTTAAAGACTTTTATTCATCTGTGTATCTTGAGCAGCCTGTTGTCCCGACCCTTTAGGTTGAATACAGTGTTCGGTACAACTGTCATACATGTCTATGTATATTGCATCATAAAACTTGCAAAAATGCAACAATTCAGGTCATTTTTCATCATTTTTAAACGATCCTTGTTATCCTGAAAGAGGAATTATCCATTGAGAGGTTGATAAGCTGTTGCTTTCGAAACAACTTCCTGAGTCTGGTACTCACTGTGTGAACGCCTCCATCGTGCTTTCTATCCTCTCTCCACATCCTGGTAACAAACAAGAGGGTTGATGATTGAAGCAGAGGAGCAAAAAAAAAAAAAAACAGGAAAAAAGCTAACTCTCTTTTCTGATAATTTTATATCGCTGTTTCTACTGTTGGTGAGTGAGGAGGAAACAGTGAATAATAAAACCAGATGTTTCAAAAGCCAGAGGCACGCTGAGTCACTCTTCACTGCAGCAAATGATGTTAGCAATCAGATATCTGCATTCATCCTTCAACATGCTTCCTTTAGTGTTTGTTGACTTTACATATATATATCTACATCTGAGCTGTTTGTTGCAGATTAACAACAATACAGAGAAAAATAAGTCATAAAATGAAATGTTTGCCATGCTGTTATAACGTTTGGTGTTTGTACCTTTCAGCATTAATAGAGCCTTCACAAATGTGCAAGTTACTCATCATTCCATGGGCACTAACACACCCCAACATTATCCAAAGTAGCAACCTCTGTGGCTGTGAAGTGAGTCAGTCTCCATAGGTCCCCATGTTAAAATGTCCAACTTCACAGCAGAAATAAACATGTTTACAGCCTGGTACAAAAAACAGTTTTGGTACGTTCATGATATTACTATATATTATATTACTATACTATTTGAGCATACAGGCCTCAGGTCAGCCAATGATCCACATTTTTGCCATTTTCTAGATTAACTGGAGGTGGAAGAAGCTCGACTGCTAAGATGTTGGTGCATAGAGCCACCATGCTCAGCTCAGCTTCACAACGGTGCCTCAGAAACCTGTGAGTGACATCAGGGATACACTCTCCATTCTTTATACTGTCAGCGATAAATCGTCACAGATGCTGGGTTTTGAATTTTGCACTGAGACCATTTTGGATGGTCCTTTCTCTCTTTTCTCTTCTCAGTTTGGAAGTTTGAAATATAGATTCACTTCTCCACTTTCCACCAGTCCATCTCAGATGAGCTCAGGTCCAGGGAAGTCTGCGGCATTTCTGAATATTGTTTATATGTCTTTCTCTTTGCATAGTCTTAACTTGTATTTGCAGATGCAGCGACAAACTGTGCCTCGAGCCCATGTAGTAACATCCTTTACACAAGCATGACGGTTTCTAACGCAGTGCTGCCTGAGGGGTCAAAGGGGTCACGGGCACTCAGTGTCTTTGCCGCTTTCATGCAGAGATTTGTCTGGATTCTCTGAATCTTTTCATAATATGGATAGGTTTAGTGATCTCCCTAAAGTTCTTGCAACTGTTCATTGAGAAACGTTGTCCCTAAACTGTAGTTCAAAGTGGTGAACCTCGCCTCTACCTTGTAAATGACCCGTCACCAATGAACCTGTTTACCTGTGGAACGATCCAAACAGGTGTTGCAAAATTTGAGCATTTCACAACTGTACCAACTTTTCTTTGAACGTGCTGCAGGCGTTAAATTTGCAAAAAAACAAAACAAAAAAAACAACAAAGAATTAATTTTGAACATTAAATCTTGTCTTGCATTCATGAATTTAAGTTGTAAAGGTTCTTGTAGATCATTGCATTCTCTTTTCATTCATGTTTCACACAACACGCCAACTTTTCTGTACTTAGATAGCAATCATCCTCCCTGCTATCTCCTTCTTCTAAACCCTGAGCTCCACATGTCATGATCAGGACATCATGGCACACCCTCCCTCCAGGCAGCTGCCCCCTTACCTCCTCTGTGTGAGATGTGTGTGCAGTAAAAGGCTGTACGTTTCCTCTTGTGGAGAATGAGTGGGTTCTTCAGCAGGTACAGCGAGGTGAGGGTGTATCCACCCAGAGCTGGGAGGATGAAGTACAGAAAGCTGCTCATCCTTCCCTTCAAACACGGTGTCTCCTTCAGAGCTGTAGAAATCTGTTAATGAAGCGAGGTACCACCACTGCTGCAGGAACGGTGAGCCAAACAATGTGTGTCCTTGTTCAGCGAAAAAGGTATTTTGTCTCTTAATGAAAAATCTACAACAATCCTCTTTTGTGTTTCCAATGACAAGTGAACTGATCTAAAGGCTTGACCAAACACAATCAGCTCTCTGTCTTCCTCTGAAGAAAAGAAAAAACTGGACTGACTGGAACGACTGAAGAAATTCTCCAACACACCTGAAACCTTCAGAGCTGTAAAAATCTGTTAATGAAGCACCGACTCATAACTCAGAGCTCACCTCAGCTCTCCCCCTCTCCCTGTCCCCCCCCCTCTCTCTCTGGCCTCTCCCCAGCCTGTGGCAATACTATTTCACTCTCTTCACACTGCTTTTGTTAAGCTTTGGCTTTGTGTACGTGTGCCATACCTGGACAACGCATGTTTGCCAACACCTTTCTAGGATTTCTTTTGTTATGAAGTCCACCATGGGTATTTTATGATACAGCACATTTGTGACACTAAATCATTTAATAACTCACAAAATAAGTTGTTCTACTTCCCAGATTTAAAGTTTCATGTAGCTGATGCCTGTGCAGGGGAAAAGACAAACACATCCCTGGGAGTGCAGCAGGATTCATAGCCTGTGTATATTTGACAAAGGGGATGTGGTATGCGGAGTAAACTCTGACCCACAAGGCCAGAAATATGAAAAGAATCACATGCTTACAGGCGTGTATGCTCGCTATACATGAAGTTCAAAGTCAGCACAGTGTAGTACTGTATTGTTCAGCTTCAATAGCAAAGCTGGAATGTGACAAACAAAGGTGCGACAACCCGAGCCGACTGTGAAATGTTACAAGTCTAGAGAAATCCATTCGTCGTATTAACAGTGAGACTTTCCAGCATTTTTTACCACGTTTTGTTTAAACCTTTCTGTTTTTATAGTCTTATTTCTAAAAGCATACATTGCTGTTGTCATTTAAATCATGACCAAAGTGTTGGAATGTGAAGGACGGAGGGGGAAGCCGTGCTCAGACATGTTGTGAATGAACGTGGGAAAGCTGCAGCAAGAAAAGCAAGTTCGTGGTTAAAAGACACGCGCTTGCATGTATTCCCACGACGCAAGACAGAAGTTTATGCCTGTGTGACAGTTTCACAATGATATTCTCAGACTGTCTTTAGCTTTAACTTTAGATTAGTTTGATGCACAAAAATAAAGACTTATTTTAAGCCTAGAAAGTTAGCCAGCTAAGCCTCAGGCTAGCCCAGAAATAGAGACGTGTTTTCTTAGTAAGAATCAGTGACGTCTGCTGATCAGAGTTCAGAGTGTGAAGGCTCTGGTCGCCGCCATCTTGCCTGCCTCTGCTGCCAAACTAAAAATTTTTAGTTCTAAAAAGTTAAAAAATTGAAAAAGTTTTACTTGGTTTCACTTCGCAGCCACGGACGCTGCTGCTTGCCGATGACCAGCGTTTGCATGGTTAGAATCAGTTACACCAGTTGAACTTTATCTGTAAGGACATTGTCAGTCGTTTTTCATTTGGAAACTAACCTGATCCTGACATTGAGGAAAGTTAAATCTGAGGCGACTGGACTTGGCTGTAGGTCTATCGTCAGATCCGTGATCTACAACCAAGTTCAGTTACTTCAGATTTAACTCTCCTCAAATAAAGATGGACCTGCACATACAACCTGGCTCTGACTAATGAGTTAATACGAGTCTACAGCATCTGCAGCTGAGGTTTATTTCCCTCTGGATACTGGCTGTACCTGCATACTCATCCTGGTGCATACAAAATCTGGTAAAAATAAATGAATCAGTATTCTCGGCTCTCAGGGTGGCCTCAGCGTGTCATCGAGCCACCCTTTAGGACCGCCCACAAAATCCTGGACTGAAAACTGGTGAAAAACTGTTTGAACCTCTAACTCCACATTCCAGTGATATATCATTGAAAGTCTTTTCACGTGTTTTCAGCGACTAGTTTTGAAGGAAATCTCACCGGAAGTTCAATAACAGATTGTAAAAGAATCAAAGTACCACTGAGGGAAAAAATGAGAACCACAAACAGTTGCAACAGTATCAGGAAATTTTATTTAATTATATGTATATAATTCTGTTTCTTTGTTAATCGTTTAATTCATAATACCCATGAATATACAGACTATAACCCTCAATAACTCATATCTCTTTGACAATCTACTTATATCTTCTTTTAAAATAATTCCTTATAAGATCTTGGAGGGGAAATCAAAGTAAAGAAAAAAAAATAAAAGGAAAGTTTCAGAAAGATTGAAAACACTGCCAATAATAATCACGCCCATAAGAGAAGGAAGGAAAAAAAATACAAATAAAAACTTCCTAATAATTAAAAAAAATGATACAACTTAAACTCCCTTTATGTAAAAAAAAGAAAAAAGAAAAGAAAGAAAAAATACAACAACTCACCAATATAACAACAATAGCAATAATAAGAACAGCCATTTAAAAACAACATCTGGATAAACCGGCCTCGTGACGGACAGGCCTTTTAAACTCGTCAATACTGTGTGTTTAAGTGTGTGTGTGTGTTTGTGTTTAAGTGCAAACACACAGATAACACACTCCTCAGAAAGAGAAAGGAAGTGTGTGTGTGTGTGTGTGTGTGTGTGTGTGTGTGTGTGTGTGTGTGTGTGTGTGTGTGTGTGTTAGGAGGATTGCAAAATGTGGTCCTCTTGGTTCGTTCCTATGGTTACCCAGTGAGATGTTTGGTCTGGTGGCAGGTTGGAGAACAAAACCCCCCCCAAAAAAAAACAAAGACAGAAAGCAGGGCCGAATCAACTGCTGATCAAATATACATATGAAATACATACAAAATATCTGTGCGACTTGTTGTAAAAGCAGGGAGAGGAAACGACACACACTTTCAAAAAACACACACACGGGACAAATAGTCTTGGCTTTATGTTACTGAGGAGCAGATACACAAACACATGTACAAAGACTTAAATTACCGCAGACGATCCATCACACACACACACACGCAGCAGGCGAAACTTAAAGCTGAAACGAGGAGGATGCAAGACCAAAAAAAAACAACCTTGAAGAGGAGAGAGTGTGGCTGCAAAGACAAAGTGCAGGCGTGCTGATTGAGTTATGATTGGAGTCCTCTGCTTGTGTGACCATCCGTCATTTTATGATCCAGGCAATGGGAGGAAGTGACAGACACAAGGCGAGGGAAGAGGAGGAGGAGGAGGAGGAGGAGGAGGAGGGGAGGCAGCCCTTTTGAGTAAAGCGTGGTGAGAGTTGGGAGGTCGAACAAAAGAATGACTATCACCACATGCACCAAAAAGCCTCACACCGATCCCAGAGTGCTGGCTATGGCTTCTGAGAAAGGAAACAAAATGACGCGGCTCGAGCCCGGAAAACAAATTTTACAGACAAAGAAGGGGCGAGGCCGATGAGCGCTCCAGATCTGGAGTCTATTTCAGACAAAGACAGGGATCCAGTGTGTGTGTTGGTCCATTTAGTTAGTAGGAGGGGGCTCCATTACTGGTCCCAGCAGTGCAACAGGCAAAAAATTAGTGCAGGCTGAAGCTGGACCCCACAGCGGGTGGTGGTGGTGGTGTCGGTGGTGGTGGTGGCAGTCACATCCAGAACAAAGCAAGAGGAGGGAGCAGACGCCAACAACAGACACAGATAATAACAACACACATGCACACACACACAAAGAAACACGACAAGCCGTCTTTTGAGAGGAGGAGGAGGAGGAGGAACGAGCGCCAGTGTAGCACCAAATCACCCACGCTGAAGGAGGGCAACCAGGAAAACACACCGGCAGAGGGGAGAGCGCAAAAAACTGGCATATATACTGTACAACCATGAGGGGGAGGATGGTTGGATGATGGCTGCTTGGCTGTGCGCTGAGCAGGAATAACTGTACAGCACTCTGACATTCCTGAGTTTGACCATTTTGTTGTCGATTACGTCGCGTTCACGTCACATAGAGCGATCAGGGCTTCTCTGAAAGCTTCACATCAGCCATGCATGTGGTGCAACCCTCGCGAGGCTACATCATCCGTGTGACGTGAGCCCAGCGCTCATCAGCAACGCGTAGTTTGTCTCAGTAGTCGTAAAAGAGCTGTTCTTGTAAAAAGTTAGCAACCGGTGAAGCCGCAGCGACGGACGCCAGAAAATTCAGGCCGTATACATTCAGCACTCACATCGATGAGCCGAAACAAACAAACAAACAAAAAAAAAGGATCGTAATGCTTTGTTGGAAAGTGCATTTTTTTTTTGTAGATCGACTTCAAGTTCGGCCACGTGGGATAACATTTTTACATTTTTTGGGGGGCGTTCACTGACGGTTAGGCCTCTTAGCCCACGTACGCGCTTGACGGTAGCGGATAGGAACGCAGGACAAAAAACAGCACAGTGGGATGTCGAGGCCAAGAAGTCAAACCGGGCCCCATTTTCCAGAATACTGTTCGCTAAACATGACTCTGACGGACGACTTCAGTGTTTGTAACCTAAATGTCATTTAATATATGAAAGGAATACTGACACTGGATCAGATATTTGGTGTTGGTTGTATTTCTTGAAGAAAAGGGGATGTTAAGGGGACGATACAGTAATGTTATACTCCTGTCTGTTTTCTTGCAGCAGTTGTCTGTAAGACATTTAGTCAGATGGTTACATTTATTAAGTTTCAAGCCTCCGGCTCACATATTTGCTGCTAGTTTGGAGCTAAAAATGTTCTGGAAAACGGGGCTTCGGTCTCACTGCCGTAACATCAGAATGAACAGAAACTATATTTTAATGCAGGTTGATCCGATCCACTTTGTTCCAAATCGTGTAGCGCCTCCAAAAAAAATAATAAGCAAATTTCCCACAAATGAAGGGAGATTTCAGTTCATCTGCCCTCGCTACGAGTTACAGGTCAAGAAATGTGTTTTAAGGTACAGTTCAAAAACTACAACATCCTTTAGTTGCTCCCCAAGCCAAGTTTCTTGCATCTCTCTGCCACTTTGGTTAATTTCAGGAATGCATGCATTCATATGAACATCATACACAGTTTTTTTTTTTTTAAGAAAAAAAAAAAAGCGACAACAAACAAAGAAGTCTATAAACCTGCCAACATGCCAGTAAAAACATTGAATGTTTGTCTCAAAAATCAAAAAACTAGCAAATATAAACCCCAAAAAACATACAAATACGACTCTGAACTGATCCGAAAACACTCGAACGACGGTGTACAAACAAAAACTGCGACAAGCACACTTAAAAATAACAACAACAAAAAAAAAGCTTTTATATTTTTTTGTATATACACACACCCGATTTTAGCATCCCCCGTTCTTTTAGCCCTCAATTTTTTTTTTCCCCAGTTGTAATTTAAATGGAGCAAGACAAGAGAGTTATGGTGTTGGTTAATACAGTAGTATGAGTTTATATGAGAGGGAGCGACAGAGAAAGAGAGAGATCAGCGACAGGGTTTGATCAGGACAGGAGAGGAGAGGAGGTTTACTGTAAGATGGGACAGGATGAGGCATTAAAACAGGAAAACAAACGTGAGGTGAGAGGAGGGAAGAGTCCAACATGGACAAAACTGAAAACAGTATGAGTACGCCAGACCCTACCGCCCCACCCAACCACAGAAATTAAAAGTTAAACTTAGCTCTCTTGCAGTAGAAATGGAAAGATAAGCAGTTAAATGTTCATATTTCTTGTTTTCTTTTTTTTGTTGTTGTCGGTTGCTTGAAGATGCATTTTTTCTTTTGTTTTTAGCATGTCGTTTTTGGAGTCTTCTTGTTCCAAGCCTCTGTGTGGCTTCGTCACTCTTTAGGGCTAAAATACAAAAATAAATAAATAAATAAATAAAGAGAGAGAAAAAATACACTTTGAAAAACTTTGATTACTTCCTGTAAGATAAATATCCGACTCACCACTTGCTAAAGCAGAGGTGAGAGCTGAAATGTCAGATAGTACACTGAAGAGTATAAAGTAAAAAGTGTGCATTCAGACAGGATCAGGCACTGTGCAGCGGTGTCTATTTGTGCTAAACGTAACCGCTGTGAAACAATCAGGAAATAACCTTTTCTTTTATTGATGCCGGTGCTCCCTCACCCTTATTCGCTGACTGTCCCTCAACCCATCGGATATAGACCAAATTAAACTTCTTCGTGTCTCTATTTTGCACCGTAAATTGCGAGTCAGACTCAGATTTAGAAGCCGAGTACATGAAATAAAGTATCAGATCATGAATCCACCTGGATAGCCTCAATTTAAGAAACATTTCAGGCTGGCTGTGGACGGTTTTACCCAATTCCAAGTGTTGCAGCGTGACGTCAGGCTGCGTTTTTACAAAAGTTGGATCTGGCTCAACTTCTCCGCCACAGGTCGCTGCATTTTTTGGTGCAAAACGGAAAAAACCTGCGTTTACGCCACTGCGCCTGAACTTGTCTGAATGCGCCCTAACTGTGCAGAACATCATATTTAAAACATTTTCATGTTTCGAGCTTCCTGCAGAGTGTGAGTGTGTTCATGATGTGAACAGGAATAAAGGTCAAATTTCACCACCTGAGTGAGACCAGTTCCTTCACTAGATATTGTTGAGTATTATGAATGCTGACAGCAGCAGGACATTAAGTTTATTTACAGGACAATATCAATCTGTAGTTGATGATTTGTCTTCATAATAAAAAGGTCTCTGCTCACTGTGTAAATAGGCTGCCTGTGTTGAGTTAAGAAAACCTGCTGTGCAACTTTTATTACCCTTTGATTCAATTTTAGTCTAGTAGAATAACTGAATGACTAGAGTAACTGTATTTTTTACTAACACATGAAGCTCACATGTGGCTTTTGTCTGATTACAACACATAAACCACAAGTATTTCCACATTTCTCCTCACAGCAGGGGCCACGTATGTCTTATTATTAACAGGCTGGTGTAAGTTGAAGTTTGAGGTTCTTGTCTGTTTCTCCTCCACTGACATCTAGTGGTCTCAAATCAACACAAGCTTCATTCAGAGCTCTTATAGTTTAAATAGAGACACATCATGCATAGGATGAAACAGCTTTAAATGCAGCTTTATGACACAAATTGATCCTTAGAAGTGGTTGATTTTTGACTGATGTTGCCGTTTTAAATTTATTTTCTGATGAACAAATACTTCTGGTTCTTTTGACTTTCCTTTCGATGGCGTTGGCCAAAGTCATCGGCTAATGACGAGACTGTAAACTAACTAATATGTGTCAGGTAAGGCAACCTATGCTAACAGAGCCCTGCACTGACTGTGTGTGTTTAATAGATGGATCATTTATCGTCCTCCATAGAGAACATTTGTTCCCACAGCCTGTACAGACATGCGTTTGGGTGTGAGGTAATGGTCTTCTCATGTACCTTTGTGTCTCAGGAGCCCTGGTAGGTTTCCTGGAAACGGGCAGTTTCGTCATAGATCAGTTCCTTCAGCTTCTCCTTGGGAAGGTCGTCGAGCTCCATGGAGAAAGTGAAAGGCTCCTCTGCTACTGGCTGCACACAAACACACACATAATACAAACGTTCAAGTAGAAGCTCGAATGTAGCTTTAAAAACGAAGTGTCGGTGGGGAAAAAAAAAAAAAAAAATCGAGAAGTACAGTGTGGTACGCTGTTGCAACATGCTGCACACAGTTATTCAACCTTTAAGAGGCTGATCTGGAGGTAGTAGTTTGAAGTTTCACTGCCAAGTGTGTTTATACAGACTGAACAGTGCAGATCAGGACACAACATGAGTAAACGCTGTAATGCCACGTAACAATGGTTAAAACAGCGGTAGAAGTCTGGCTCTGCTGATGTAAACTGAGAAGTGATTAACAATTACATTCTTTAACGTCTCTGAAACTGAAGCACGGAGAAAACTTAATACCAAACACGGCTAAGAGGATTCCCAGCACAAAGGCTCACAATTAAACCCCGGCTCAACAATGACAAACATGTTTGAATGGATCCAACAGTTGTACAAATCTCAAAACTTGGCATATATAAGTTTGTAATGGTGGCTCCGTCCGTGTGCGTACCTCATCTGTGGGGTCGTAGTACTGCTCCAGGTAAGGATGAGCCAGGGCCTCCTCGACGCTGATGCGCTTGAAGGGATTGAAGGTCAACATGCGGCCCAGCAGGTCCAGAGCTACGACAGATTAATCAAGAGCGTTAGTCACCAGGACAACAACGCTGAAACAATCAAATTATTCACTTGGTGGTACTTTTATTTTTTAATTGATTGTATTGCATCATATTTAAAAAATAAAAGCAGCTTAATATACAAATTTAAGATGGAGGTGCATTCAGTGTGACTTTACTGTCACACAAAACTAACCACATGTTTTAATAGAGTTAATAATTAATGAGTATTTTTGTGTGATATTTACAGTATGTTCTCGTTGAAGCTCTCAGCTGTGCTAACTCCTCCATGATTATTGTAAATGCAAACAATATCTTTATTATTCTAACAAACAGCCCGTGTGGAGCATCTGACAAACAATAATCACACATTAAAAGCATGTTCTATAAATATTTTTTTAGGTTTATAGGTGATAGAAACACCCTTTATTGATCGAGCTCAGCGGTTACAGAAGAACAGCATAGTCCTGTGAAACTGCCACCTGAACGTCTGCATCTGCTGCTAACTGTGGGCCTGTTACAGCTGCTGCCTTGCTTGTAGTGTTTTATTGTGTATGAAAAGTGTGTGTGGTCGCCCTGCCCTGATTGGTCCCGGCTGAGGAGGCATAGCAACCACAGTCACCCGCGTCTTGGAGTGTGACGACTGCTCGACCCACAAATATAATCTGCCATCTCCAATCTGAAGATCAACCTTATTTAAGCCAGAACCGACAGTCGTGGTGGCTTGCGTTTCCGTGTTGAGCTCGCCCTTGTTGTTGTACTCATAAACTGATCATATAAACTAATAAATAACTTGGTTTCTACCGAAAACAAATGGTTTATCTCACTTCCTTTCCCCACACGAGCTGCGCTGTAACAGGGCCAAAGAGAGCTGCTTTAGCCTCCACCTACTTCCCCAGATAAGTTTTGTTATTTTAGATACATGCGTCTTATTTCTCTCCTTTACATCCCAGGTCGACGTACCTTTTGCGTCAGCCTTGACGTAGATCTTTTCCCAGGGGACCTTGGGTTTGTCAGGCAGGGCCTGCAGGTAGTTCCTCGCCTTCATGTTGATGATGCAGTTCAGATCTTCTTGAGTTGGAGAGCCGAGGACGCCTGCACACAGAGGAGAGACATCTTTCTTTCAATATGGCTACTCATGGGGCAGATCCATCAAAACAAGTACTACTCGCCCCAGAGAGTTAAGTAAATCGACTGATGAACATACCAGGTGCTTAAATAACTTTATTGTGTAATCATTTGTAAAAATGAGCTTACCCAGTATGTGGTTGAGCTGGTCCAGGTAGTGTTTCCCGGGAAAGATAGGCCTGTTGGACAACATCTCAGCCAGGATGCAGCCCACTGACCAGATGTCAATGGACTTGGAGTAGCCCTGAGACACAAACACACAGATATAGTGAGGAGGAAAGGAGATATCCACCCTAACACAGAGTCCACATCAGTTCCTCACACACCTACCTTTGAGTTGAGCATGATTTCTGGAGCCCTGTACCAACGCGTGGCCACGTACTCTGTCAAGAAACCCGTGTGGTCGTGCTCGGGGTCGGCTATCCGTGCCAGGCCAAAGTCACAGATCTGAGGATGAGACAAAGAGTCAGACAAATGTCTTCTCAGCTCTTATGGCCTTTTTAGAGTTGGACAACTTTAATTATCTCAATGGCATAAAGCACTTTTCATTTAGCTTAATGTTCTGTGGGTACATTTTCTCAAACTGCATGTTGGTGGAAGTGGAAACAGGAAGCGGAAATGCCTTCAGAGATCATTTAACAGCAAACTCAATCATTTAATACATTTAGTGTTTGCCACACAGTGGATGCTCGTCTGCGTCGTCATGTAACTCTTAAAATGCACGAGAATGGAGTGTTTGAAGGCTGAAAGTCTGAAACATTTACAGAGAAACGACACTTTGGTGGAGCCAAGCCCAGCCAGGAAGGGGTTGGGTCAATCCATCATCCGTATCCTACATTCCTGAGATTCCTGTTCAGTGTTGGCGAGAGCTGGTGCGACGTGCTACTGGCACCGATGTTTAAATAAACACATAACTTGTGTTCATTTCTACAGAAGCTGACTGAAAATAAACAATCGATTTGAGAAAAATGCCCTTTTTAGGTTTTTTCTGCCAAAAATGAACCAGTGTATGAACTGGGAAGTTTAATACGACATATAATACGACATATAAATGCAGGATTTGCACACACATTGTGCAAAGTAAGCATGCGTATGTAGCTGTCCTGTGCTGTAGGTGCAGCTGATTAAATAAATACAGTTGTCACGAGTGACGAAGGTGTGTGTGTGCTGACCTTGAGGTCACAGGTGGTGTTGATGAGCAGGTTGGAGGGCTTGAGGTCACGGTGCAACACGTTGGCCGAGTGGATGTACTTCAGTCCTCGCAGGATCTGGTAGAGGAAATAGCAGATGTGGTCATTGCTCAGCTTCTGGCTCTTCAGCAGCTTGTACAAGTCCGTCTCCATCAGAGTCTGCACGATGTAGCTGGAGGGAGGCACAGGTCAAGGAGGACAACGACGGGGACACCAGGAGAAACATAAGGACTTTGCCCTGAATTATTCAGCAACGTAAGATTATGAATAAAACCTAAATTTGGTTCGAGCCTCCAGATCCTGGATTCCTCCGACATGTTTTCTTATTTTATTTCTTGCTGGACAAAATGAGAACTTCAACTTATTTTTAGTGAGGTCGGTCAAAATAGGTGCAAGAAGTGTGGTGCAATAATTTTGTTCCGCAAATCATGCATGAACCACAATAAACAATCATAACCACAGCAACCAGTGTGTTGTTTAACACATAGTCACAAGAGCCAGCGGAGTCCAAAATGTCTGCACTAATAGTGAGAAACGTCATTTGTGGTACAAGAGTGTACATTTCTTATCCACACCAGGAATGGCAACATTGGTCAGTCCACTACTTTGGTATCTCAACAACTACTGGATGAATTGCCCAAAAGTTTCTGCTCCAATAGGACAACAACTGCAGGCATCATGGGATTAACAGTGGCTGGCTAACAACAATAACTGTTTTTAAACATAGACAAATTCAGAAATTGATCACAGAAGACGTTCGTTCATTCATTGTTGTTGAAAAATCTACAAAAAGACGCTGCAGTTCCAGGCTGGATTACAAAGCGTCTGAACGGGACACGATTGCACTCGAGGCAGCTGCTCACTGGAGGTAAACTGTGTAACCGTGGAGATGTTTCTGTTGTAACTGTTGTAAGATAAAATCCACACCTCCTCGCAGCCCACGATCGCTTTGAGCAGAAGTGAACCCAAACAGAAGATGCCAGCTTTCTCTTGTTGTGTCATCATATAGCGCCTCCTAGCTACAGCACTCCTACAGCTCATGCTTGCATTCACATTTTTCTGGTAACAAACTCCAGGAAGCGACTATGCGTGAAATCGATCTTATGTAGCTCGAAGCGTCTTGGTGTACTTGTGTAAAACCACGTTTGTTGTCTCGTTGATACAAGAGACCCCGGCGTGCAGCGCTCCTACCAGCCGAGCTACATACAGAAAGGAATCGATGCCTGGTTCCTGGATTTGGTTACATCGGCCCTAATCAGGATTCATCACCAGTAACGACACAATACAACAAAGTGGAGCAACTAAAGCGATCAGACACACACACACACACACACACAAACAAAAAAGATACAAGGACATCACACATTTCTTTTCTGTTTTTCAGTGGACAAAGCAGCTTTTCACAGAGAAAGTAGCAACTCAGCAGCAACTCGCTGACCGGCCGTGCCTACAGTCCACTGTTAGCTGCTCTGCACTGTCACGGAGGCTGACATACTCAAATGATCACCCAGTATAGAGGCGTTTGATGAATAGTTTGACCTAGACATCACAGAGTACTTCTTACAGACTCCACAAGATGATCACATATGTAAATTACTTTCAATGTCTTTAGCATGAATCGATTAGACGACGCTAATAAAGAAAACAAAAGTCTCAAAGTACAAACTGTAATTTAGAATCATCTTCAATCTTCAAGCTCTGTAGCACGAGTACAGTGAGAGAAAGCTGGATTAATAACTACTTGTTTGTTTGGTTTAACCTCCCCACAAGACACGCCGCCTCTGTTATTATTTTTATGTCAGGCGTAGTCGCAGCCAACCACCTCAAAATGAGAGTCACTACACCATTTTCTAACAGGTTATTGAGCGCAGCACGACCTGATGTTTAAATAAACCACTCTTTGAGTAAGTGTGCCACTTTTTTTCTGTTTTTTGATCAGAAGTACTGATTTGGACTGTGGTTGGCGACTGTGGCTGAGTTTTGTCTGTCGGAAGCAGTGACTTGATCTGTCACAAAGAGTCAAACGCAGTTTAGTCTCGTATAATAAGTTGCCTCTGAAGCATTAAAAAGGATACACATCCCTCATGTTGTCAATGTGCCGTGCCCTGAGAATGTCGTTGATGCCGATGATATTCTCATGGTGGAAGCGCAGCAGGATCTTGATTTCTCTCAGCGTGCGCTGGCAGTACGTCTGGTGCTCAAATGGGCTGATTTTCTTGATGGCGACGCGCTGGCTCGTCATGTTGTCCAGAGCGGAGCTGGATAGAAGCACAATACAAGTTTCATATTACACACTGCAACAATCCACACACACACACACAATGACGGTATCAGAAAACTGGGCTAATGCTAAAAAAAAAAAAAAAGGGTGTTGCACAGTGCTAAGATGCACATGTGATATGTGGTGAAGTGCTGCAGGTGTAGGCCTGAGTGTCAGTGTGGTGTGGGTGTAGACGGTGTGTTTTCTGGGGGGTTTGGGGCCCAAGCTAGACTTTTAAACACACACTCATCCTCAACAGGAACAATAGTTACATCACATCTTTCCTCTTAGTGGAGGCACAGTCACTTATTGCACAACACACTGCGTAGACGGGGCACGATCACGCGCCTGTGTGTGTGTGTGTGTGCCTTCACAAAACATCTGTGCAGCGGTGACCTGGCAGTTTCCCTGAAACTCCTTTCACTGTGTTGACAATGTTTACAAATGCTACACTAGTGTGTGTGGATCACATGAGCACGATGACACGAACAAAACAGTACAGTGCTCCTCTGTCACACACTCTCTCTCTCTCTCTCTCTCTCTCTCCCCTTGTTTGATCATGACAGGCATCTGTTGTCATCTGTGTGAGACATCCACGCATCCACTGATTGTGTTCACAGTTCAGGAGCAATGACTAGGCACTGATGTCAAGTGCAACAGGGTGGTGTGTGTGTGTGTGTTTTATTAACACGTCCACACAAAGCTTTGGAGATCACATACAGCGGTAACACACGAGGAAAAAGAGGCCTCGCTACAACTGCACACTATTCCCACTCGCATCCTCTGCAGCAGCTCTGCTGCAGGCTTGACTCGTTTAGCAATCACAAACCGAGCAGAGATGAAAAAAAAATCGATTGAACTGAGTCAAACTTGCGGTCAAATGCATGTCTGCAAAAGATTTCTGATCCGAGAGCAAAACTACGTCCTGCGCAATCACTCCCAATCTTGTTTCCTGTAAAGCTGCTCGTAGCCACGCCTGTAGCTACTCGGCTAACCTGCTAACCACAACACGGGAGGCATTTGAGGTTAAAAAAAATGTCTGGATGTTGGGCATCTGGTTTGAAAACACGCGTCGTGACACCTCCTTTGTTTACTACATGACGCTTGTTGAATGTAACAGCTGTGTTTGGCTCGCTGGCTGTAGCGTTATTTGCTAACAAACAAGCTCATGTGAGCTAGCGCTTCTGATTGAGACACTGTGATGGCCGATAACTCACCACACCATTCCGTAAGCCCCCTCCCCGATGTAAGAGAGGTTCGTGTAGCGGGGCCCCACGTCAAACATTTGGCCCTTCACGGACTCGCACTCGGGTTTGGGTCCCGCTGCTGGAGCCTCATCATGCCCAGCCGTGGAAGCCGCCCCGGCAGCAGCGCCTGCGTCCCCGACCGCTGCAGTGCTGCTCGAATCCTCCATTCTTCCTCTCCCAAACGGCTCCTGCTGCTGTCAGTGTGTGTTCACCGAGGATCCGCCGCCGCCGCTCTCAGCACGGTTCAACCGTTTGTCAAAAAAAAAGGCTTTAACCGACCGGATCGACGGAGTTTGGATGAGATCAGACCGGGGCCCTCTCTCTACTACTGAGGAGTAAATGGATTTCGTGCGCGCGGAGCGGATTTGGTCCTCTCAGCACCGAGCGTAAATGCGCGTGCCCAAAACTACGGTAATACAGGTGCGTTGGATATGTCTCACAAGGGCGGATTTGTATGGGCGGAGTCGCGTCTGTTGTCTCACAGGCACCGCCCATACAGCTGTATTTTTACAGCGAAACGAGCGCGACGACCCGCAAAATAAACACGCAGCAGCCGCGAGTGGGCGTGCCGAAATATGTTGCACGCTGCCTGTTGTGACAAGAACAACACACTTTGTGATTTAATCGACATTTTATCACGACATCAACGTTATGTTAAGACTACAAAGACTACAATTCCCAGATTATCGCCATATTTGTGTCTACACGCGCAAAGAAATGCTAAAATTACGCTAAAAAAAAAACGAATAACAGGGCAACAAAAATGTCGGATTTTGACGCTAGAAGTGATAGATATAAAAAATATATTATATCAATTTCAAAATCTGACACTTTTAGTAAATTATTTTCGATTAAAAAAAATCACCGACAAATACTGGAATCTTATCACCATGGAAACCAGTGCGATTGCCAAAGCCACACCCCTCTCTGCTACGTCACCACGTCAGGGCGGTGTACTTCCTGGTTACTGCTGTGCTGCATGTTGCTGTGCTTCGAGTACTACTGATTGATTTTTTATGTCTCAGGGTTATGGTACATTTAGTCCTACGACCACTCTGGATAGGCCGACTCCGTCTAGCGCTCACTCTCCTCGGACTCCCGCGTACCGTCTGCACCGCCGGAGTTAGGTACGGACAGCAATGTTTATTTTACATTACAGGACAGTTTTGCTTCTGGTTCACACTGTAATCCACAGTAGACATAGTTAAGTGCTTTAGTAGGTTTTTCTATCGAAGTTATTAATCACTAGTATTAATAGCAGAACTGTTTTTGATATAAGTGTGTTTATTTATGTCATTTAAATGAGTTTTGTGAAGTAAATATTATTAATTTGGTTAATTTAGTAAAGTAGCTCTAGCTCTACTGAAAGTGTGTTTTCCTCCTGATTATGTATGTTATCAGTGTATGACAGTAGATTCATGTTGTAATCACTTATATATATATATATATATATATATTATATTATATTATATATATATATATATATATATATATATATATATATATTATATTATATTATATATATCACACATATTTTCACGTTTTCTGAGTAGCCCGGAGGGCAATAAGTGCATGTGGGATGGCGCCAGGTTTTGCAGGGAAATCAGAGCGACGCTTACTTACTGGATTTCTTATGTCTCACATTTCCTCCCTTGCAGACCTGCCATCTCCTGCGCAACGTCCCATCCTTTCGCAACCAGTCAAACCGTTAGACCCGTCAGTATCAGTTGGTGTAACCTCTACGGGACGATGCAATCCTCAGTGGCGCCTCATACCAAGTCCAGATGCCCCCTCTATCCAGGGTCTAAACTGAAGCGCTTCCCCGTGCCTGACAACAAGGTGGACTGGAGTCAAAACTGGCCACAATATAATCCAGTCAGCCACACCGACCCGGCTGTACTAAAGAAGCCAGTATGGGCAGATCCTGATATTGGGTGAGTGATACCTGATCAATCAACTTACATCGTCCAAAATGATCTTGGCTGTTGTGAGACTGCTATACGTGCTGTTTGTTTTCTAAGATGAGCTGGAGTCTATTCATGCCAGTTTTTATGACTTCTTCTTGTTTTGCAGCTCTTTCTCTCCACAGTTCAACGCTGTGGATGGCGGTGTGGACAGAACAAGCTTTGAGGGCAGCTACAAAATCGAAAATGGAAAGCCACTGTAAGTAATTGAGCACCTACAAAGGTTTCCCAAACATTTAGATGACAGTGGGCGGTGATGAACAAAATACACATTTAACATAGTGTAAACTTACTGAATCAAGTAATGTCTAGGGGAAGCCTTTAGTCCCTACTGGGTTGGTTCCTTGATCAACACAATACACATTGGGGACAGTGCAGACTCACTAATCAGGTGACTAGAAACATCTACCAGCCACCTAATGTTTAGGCCTTGGTCTTGTGACATGCCAAAAGTGCCCTCCTGCCTCCTGTATTATTGTTTGCTTGACAACTTCACCCTTTTTTACCTACCACATAGTCCCTACCCTTTTACATATTCTTTGATCACAGTTGTCTTTCTGTATAAAAGTGCTCCATTTCATTTGCTCTGGGTCAACTCACTGGCTCAGATACGTTCTGTGACTGTCAGTTCACCAGTGTGCCGGCATGCTTTTTAATAAACACACACCACCACAGCAAACATCTCAACTGGACTCGATGATTTCTTCGACAGTGGTGCAGTGGTTAGCACTGCCGCCTCACAGCAAGAAGGCTCCTGGTTCAAATCCGAGTTTGCATGTTCTCCCCGTGTCTGTATGGGTTCTCTCCGGGTACTCCAGCTTCTTCCCACCGTCCAAAGACATGCACTAAACAGGCCCTGTGATGAACTCGGCCCCGCCTCTAAGCCTCCCTGTGATACTGATGAGGATATGCAGTTACAGAAAATCGATGGATAGTTTTGCTCAAAAACAGATAGTTCACATCTGTATTTAGTAATTTTTAAACCTTTATGGGTAGAAAGTGGACTCAAAAAGAAAGTGATAGCAAGCTTATCTAATCTAACACTTTGATAATGTTACTTTGACATACAGCAGCAGCTTCACAGAGCTGCATCAGGGCAGATAATTATCAAGGGGATCTGTAGCATTAGCAATCCTTTTGCATTACCGGCAGTTATTTTATTAAATGTTAAACACATCAGGATGACTGGTCAGACCAACGCTGTGAGTGCTTGTTCTAAAAGTCTTTATTAGGAAGGTCTACAACTCTCCTTGTGCTCTTTAAAGAGTTTTGTGTTTGTATGAGTATTTATTTATGTTTATTTAGACTTTAACATTTTTTTGCAAACATACTTTAAATAACACATTTGCAATTTTACTTTTTTCTCATTTAGAAATCCACTTGGACGCACAGGAGTGACTGGTAGAGGTTTGCTGGGACGTTGGGGACCCAATCACGCAGCAGATCCGATTGTCACCAGGTAACTTTTTCTTTCCATGTCTGCATTATCCAGATTCTTTCTAACATCATTTTAATTGATGGTCTGATGTGTGTCACTGCCTGGCAGATGGAAAGTAGATGCTAAAGGAGCAAAGATGATTCACGCAGTCTCCAAACGGCCTATCCTGCAGTTTGTGTCCATCAAAAGGAAAGACTGTGGGGAGTGGGCCATTCCTGGGGTTGGTGGCTTTTGCATGTGTCTCTATTAATCCAAAATCAAGACTCAGATGTGTTTCTGTGACTCACTTGTTTGTTTATATGTGTTTGTTTTGTAGGGCATGGTAGATGCAGGGGAGCAGGTCTCGCTCGCGTTGCAGCGGGAGTTCTCGGAAGAGGCGTTGAATTCGCTGGAAGTCCCGGGAACGGAGAGAGCGAAAATCCATGAACGCATCACCAAACTCTTTAAATCATCAGGTGTTCAGGTCAGCAGCTGACTCCTTCTCACTTACTGTCACATTTTAGTCAACGACTGTGACAAACAAAGTATCTTTGTTCTCCTTTAGGTCTTTAAAGGATACGTGGATGATCCTAGAAACACTGACAATGCTTGGATGGAGACAGTCGCTGTCAACTTCCACGATGAATCAGGTTTTTCTTTGTTTATAGTTCTTCAGTCATCATCTCTCTGAGGTTTTTAGTGCACTGACGTATTTTTGTTTTTACTGCAGGCAACAGTGTGAGCGAGCTGCCGCTTCAAGCTGGAGATGACGCGGGACAAGTCAAGTGGGTCGATGTTGACTCGTCCTTCCCGCTCTATGCGAGTCATTCCCGTTTCCTAGAGGTGGTTGCCAAAGAGAGGAAAGCCCACTGGTAACCAAGGACGAGAGACTCTATTCTGACATAACAATGAAGGGTACAAACAAGCCTCTCTGTGCAGAGAGCGCTTATGATTTTAGAACGCATGACACCTCAAATATGTGAATCATCTTGCACTAATTTAAACATAGCAATCATAGTTATGACAATGCAGGTTTAGGCTAGAAGAACTTATAAAATGAATAAAACTAGCATGTTGAAAGCTTGGCTGCAGCTTGTGACTTGTTGCTTTGCAGAAGACGCTAACGCGAGACGCTATTGAGTGCCACGCCACATTGTATCTGTAATTATGCTAATTTATTCACTGTTAACAAGGATTGCATTAACACAGCGTGATCGTGGAGGAACAAACACAATGAGCTGCAGTGAACATAACACGTACTACATTAATTTAAGTGTGATCTTTACATGTGAATAGAATTTAAAGACGCGATGAAGCTGAGCTCAGACAGGCCGAAGATGGAGGACGAACATGTTTACAAGTGGGAACAGACAGTGGGAAGCAAAGGTTATTTCACACAAAACAGCTCGCCTTTACGGAAACAGATCAGTACGCGATGAGGCATTAAATGGCTCGTATCTGTTCATGATGCAAACACTAACACCTGGTTCATAAGATGTAATATGAATATTCTGTATGCTATTTCCACTCACCACTCTATGTGAAAGTGATAAGACTGAAAATTAGACTGAATTATGTCTCACAAATCCTATAAGCTCTTTTCATTTACTGTTATCGCAGCTCAGGCCGCAACATTTGCTATATTCAATTGGATAAAGGTGATATTACCAGCAGCGGAGTGTGTGTGGAGGCGCTACCATTCTTACCTTACTACAATACAGTCCATGCTGATCCACGTTCAGCCGCTGGACTCTTACAGGCCGCTTAATATGCCTATCAAAGTAACAAACTAAACTTTTCAGTAGAAGCACTGAATTTTACTCAAAGTAGCAACCTGTCAGTCACTAAATCCTCCAACCTTTGCCTTAAAGTTTTATTTTTTTCTGCCTAAAGTGAACTAAAAGTGATCTTGTGTTCTTTGTTGTTAATTTAACTCGCTCTAAACTGTAAATCATTGTGCATTTCTCCTCATTAAACGTGTGTCATGAAAGTGCTTATCATAAATCGTGTACCTGTATATGCCATCTTAACTCTTTACGTCTGAGTTTACACATTAAAAACAGTAATGCTCAAATGTTTATGCAAACCTATAGACCGTCATGCAATATGAAGTGATATAAAACATGATTTTTGTCTGATTTCAAGAGATCTACATTGATGTTTTTAACAAATTATATCAAAGAGGAACACATCATGGAGAAATAAAAACTCTGGAAAAATACCTATAATTTTGTTCACTGTGTTTGTCTTGTATTGTTAAATTGTGTGTTGTCTGTGCCGTGTACACTAGGACCCCTCATGCAGGCCCAAACACTTGCATCTAAAGGCTACTTCTTGGGTGGGTAGTCACATTTGTAATCATTGACTACATTGAGTGTAATGTTTTTTTTTAAATTGCCTTGAACCTCAGAGAGTCATAGTAAGCTATACTGCCATATTACTGCAGATATACTGTACGTGACATGTAAGAACATCTCAGGTTAGGAGGTGCCAGAGAGTGTTTGAAAGCCGAGAACATTTACTGTATTTAAACAGGTCAAATAGTTTGTAGAAAGTCCAGTTTGGTCAAAAGAAAAGATGTTCTCACTAATTATTTGTTGTGTTTTCAGGTTAAGCGATAAACACAGCTTTAATCCAGATTTAATCTGCAGACACAGATTACTTAAATGGCTGCCAACACAATAAAAGTAACCTTGGTTGCACAGCAGACATTCTGACTTGTCAAAGCCAGAAAAACACAGGTGGATTTAACAACAATAGCGATGGCACAGGTCCATTAAGTGTCCTAGTTACACTGATGATGGAGAAGCAGCAGCACAATAGCAGGACCTCCCATAAGTGGAATGCAGCTATCATTAGTACACCTGAGAGCTTCCTGCTAACTGTGCTGTTCAACCAGTCCATAAACACTTTCTCACAACCTGCGTGACTGTGAAGTGAAATCAATGCTGAAGTGCCAAAAACTGCAGTTCACTTGAGGCTGGCTACAGAAGTGAGTCAGTCTCCATAAGTCCCTATATTAAAATGTCCTTCACAGCAGAAATAAACATGTTTACAGCCTGGTACAAAAAACAGTTTTGGTCTCTATAGCTAATTTCCCTGTTCAGGACAACTGTACTGAGGGTGAATTATTATAGAACTAACCTGTTCAAATTATATTAAGGCTTAAAGTTGCAGAATTACCAGCATGGAAGCTTTGATTGACAGGTGGGTGCCATTACAGGTGGCTTGTTTGAGCACCCAGGCGTCATTGATCCGCATCTTTGCCACATTTAGAGACCTACGGGTGACATCACATGTACACCGTTCATTCTTTATGCTGTCAGTGACTGTTACTCAAACTTTTTTATTTTCAGCTGTTATTGAACAGACGTGCTTGTGTGCTTTTAATGCCCTAGACGTCATTAAATAAACAATCAGCTTCTGTATTTATACATATTTATATGTCTTTATATGTGTTAGTTGCTGGGGTAAGTTGAAGTCTGAAGAAGAATGCCTGTCATGTGTCATGTAGGCCCACATGTGTGACCTAGTTGCACTGCCAATGTGTGCAACACAAGGCCTTTGACGGAACAACTACACTACCCATGAGCCTTTGCGACAAAAGCCGCTCTGCCTGACGACGTGGCTGAGGGACGTTTGAACGGACCGGGTTGATTCAAACGAGGCAAACCGGCTTTTGTTCGTTCACTGCTAGGTCAGTCAGACTTTAGATGCTCGGACGAGTCTCTCCCTAAGTTTTTTTTATATATCATCGCTGGTTTAAACATGTCGGGGAAAATCAAGAGCCGCAGTGCCGCAAACGCAGACTCGATCACCGGCGGTGTGTCCTGCGATGAGCGCATCTTGCGGGATTGTCATCAGCTGTACACGGATCCCGACAGCGGTGAGTTGGCTGACTGACTGACTCAAACCCTACCTGGCCATAGATCACTGAAACACTCACCTGTTTTGTAATAATAAGACAGCAAGCTGTTTGCTAACCAGGCTAGTTAAGACACGTTAGCTTTAATGCTGGGGGCTAACTTACCCGTTAGCTCGGCTAACTGAGCTAATGGGCACGGATTTGGCTGACGTTGCGCTAGCCGGCGTTGATGCTAGTTAAATTAGCTGAGCACAGCTGTAATTAATTAATCATTGATGAGTCAGCTCACACATATCAAACGTTTTTTCGTAATGTTAGCTCTTAGTTATAAGTTGGTTAGCTCATGAGATACCGAGTCTATGAATTCTGGGTCCCCATAAATGTTACATTAATTTTTAAAATAATAATAAACAATACTCTGCTGCTAATACTGAAATGTGTCTCCTCTTTAACACTGCTCACACAGGCTGTAGTCTTTCTCTGTCCTGAGTCCAACAGGTGCCACCATGATGGCATCCTTGATTTTACTCCTTCAGACCAATGCAACCTGTAAACTAACCATCAGTGATTGTTAAACTGTGTCATCTGATCTGTTCAGGACTGATCTCTGTCGCTGAATCTGTTGGTGTGACGTTGCTGCCGCCCAGGAAGAAGATCACTGTGCTGCTGATGGGCAACCACTCAGCCGGGAAAAGCTCCTTCATCAACTGGTAAACAGATTTTTGTCCCAGTCTCTAAGGACTGAGAGGCTGGTTCATCTCTTGAGCAAGATACTGAACCCCTCACTGCTCCTGCAGAGTGCCGCTATGTTGCTGCCCATCACTTCCACCATCTCTCCACGTGTGTGTGTGTGTGTGTGTGTGTGGACTTGTATATATAAAATTTCATATTAATTCTCTTCTTTTCAGTCAGAGGGCAAGTCTGTCCACTCAAGATCAAACTACTCAACAACTGGCAAACTAAAGTGATGTTCTCTATGAAAGAGTACACTTGGTCTACACCTGCATGTACAGGCAATATCACATGAGAGGGTGTGCTTTACCGTCGTCATTAGCACATCAGTGATGAAGCCAGTTTACTATTCCAGCAATTAGTCCGAGCCTTAGTCACAACCTAACAACAGAGGCGACGTTTAGTCCCAGTCGACTAATGTTAAAGCTTTCTAGAGGTCGTGGAGTTTCCCTAAATGAATAAATACCGCACAAATAAACACAAAACTGCCTCGCTAGTTCAGTCTTCAGTCAGCAAGCCAGTTTTATTGATCCACAAAAAAAAATAAATTCTGGTGTTACATTTGTTACAACACAAACAGGCATAAGGTAGAAAGTTTAAAGTGACCGCAGTATAAATAGAATTAAAAGTCTAAGAGAGGAAGAACATAGAGCTGTGTCTGTGTAAAAAAATAAAATAAATAAACACATAACTCTGTATAATAACTGCAACTCCCCTCTGTGCAGAGAGAATGCACAGTCATTGAAGAGTTTTAAGGCAGTGGGCAGGAATGACTTCAGTTGCGAGAGCTGCAGCAGACTCGGACAGAACACACTTGGTTGTTTGATCTGTGATGGTAGCTTTCTGTTATCCCTCCTTTGCACAGTTTTGCAAGCAAAGTTTATAAATGCCTGCGTAATGAGTGCAGCAAAGCTCTTCACATCAGCCATTTTTGCTGAATAATATAGTTTTAATTGATTTAATTTGACTTTGTGGACAAAACTGACTTGGAAACAAACATTTCTGCTCCACCTGTGCGTCACTAACCTGCTTACCTGTTTCTTTTTGTCATGTTTTTATCAGGTATGTGGAAGAGCACATTCAGCGCACTGGAGTGGCTATTGAGACCCAAGGCTTCAGCTTTGTTACAAGTGGCCGCAAGAGAGAGTCTCTCACAGTGAGTGCAACAGTGCAAACACGATAGGTTGACATTTATTGACGTGTTCTTCATCTCTGAGTCAATTTAAAACTTTACACTTGAAGTCGTTTCTCGTGATAAGTCCTTATATACATTAACTTAGTTCCTCTCTAGTGATTTCAGTTCATCTTGACATCCTGATACCTGGTTCACAAATGTATCTCTTACTGAGCCGGTTCTGTTTTTCTTCAGGGAAATGCCACCCTCCACCTGTATCCACACTTCAAACCTCTGCAGCGGTTCAAAGGTGAGATTTCAGCTCAAATCACAGTCCTTCCCTCTTCTTTATTTAAACAGTCAACACAATGATGCACTTTGTCTCTCCGCCTCATTGATCTGTTCCCAAATTCCCAGCATTCTGATGGAGAGATTTGCTGCTTTGTTGTTTGTCTGTTTGCTGCTTTGCAGCTTTAGGATGCAGCAGCAGCAACACAGATCGATCTGCGTGGCAGCACCCTCACACTCCTTGTCCTTTTTGAAAACTGATACAACGACCAATCAGCACTCTTCTCTGATCTCTTTAAAATGTCTTCTAGGTGTCTCAGAGTACTTGAGCACAGAGATCTGCACGTCGAGACAGAAACGGTTCAGCCTGGTGACGTTTGTGGATTCGCCCGGGTTGGTGGACGGCGATATGAAGTATCCCTTTGATGTGGACGAAGTTATCCTGTGGCTGGGTGAGCTGCCCCTTACTGACCTCGTCTGTTGTCACTCCGTAGTTATCACGGGGTCCCCTGAGGCTTTTGGAGCAGCTGTTGTGGTGACACGGAGTTATTTTAAATGGTATAGAGCAGCTCTGTTGACGTCTGTTGAATCTGTGATGTCTCCAGTTAATGTGGCCTCTGGGACTGAAATATTATAAAGTACAACTACTTTCCATGCTCCACACTTTGTTTCATGATCTATCATCTTGTCTTTTAGAGGTTAAGTTAGAGCCACGTCTGCTGCAGTATTTCTGTGTGAGATCAGTGAGCTTTTTCCAGGTTAACTGTCTTTCACTAAAATCATATTAATACAGTGTGATTAAACTGTGACATGACACTAAATAATGTGTCTAAGTAAGAGCTACACTAACTCCTTCTCGCTTTCACTCTCAGGTGATCTCTGTGACCTGATCCTGGTCTTCTTCGACCCCATGGGTCAGGCCCTGTGCAAGCGCACCCTCAACATCGTGGAGAGCCTGAATGAGAAACACGGAGATCGACTGAGGTTTTACCTGAGCAAGGCTGACGAGGCCGGGGGAGAGTCGGACAGACAGGTATGAATATTCTGTCCATCAGTTGAAGTAAGCTTTAAACTTTGTAGACATTAAAGAAGCTTCCACATCAAAAACTATAAAAGCACACGCGGTGTGTTTCATATTGTCAGACCAGTAATGACCTAGAATAGATCCTCTTCATGTTAAAGTGTGTGGGTAGTTGAAAGCTTCCGTCAAGTGTCTTTCCCAGTGCGGCTTTAAAAGTACAGAACAGCGTGTAAATGGGTCTTTACTTCCATAAAACACACTTCTACTTGCAGTCAGGAAGTCACATCTCGCATACTCTTACTCTTCTGATTTTGTTCGTCTCAGAGAGTGATGATGCAGATCGTCCAGGAGCTCTGCAAGCGCCCAGGACTCAACAAATGTGGTTTTGACATGCCCACCATCTACATTCCTAATCCAAATAAGGTGAGACGCGCTACTTTCATTGAGTTTGAGGTGATCGTACACTTTCTAGGCTCCTTTTTAATTTCACATGTTTTGTTCCCTTCCCCAGCCAAGTCGCTGTGTCAACCAGATCGAGGAGGTGTGTCGCACCGTCGAGAAAACGATTAACCAAACCGTCCAGAATACACTCAACTCGCTGGAGAAGGACTGCGAGATCATCAGCGAGGCAATCACTGATACACTTGTTAACGATAGGTAACTCTCAAAACCTCTTTGTGCTACAGGAACTGCTGTATGCTCAGAAGTTTGAGGTTAATTTCTTTGCCTTCCTCTCGCAGGCAGACCAGTGTTGGGAACCGACGGGCGCGCTGTAAGAGCTGCTTCCTCACTCTGCTAGGCTTCAGCGTCCCCATGGCTCTGATGGCCTTACTGGTGCTGGGCACTCTGTCCAGGGAGCTGCTGGAGATGGCTCTGGGCCGTGAGGGCACAGAGACACTCTCACTCTACCTGGTGAGTGTTCAAGCCGCCGTTCACTGCTGTGTTGTGACATGTAAAGCCAATCAAGTCTAATTTGGTCGCTCTTGTAATCCACAGTCTCCCGTAGAGAAAGTATTCAACTCCCTCTCTGTGGAGCAGCGGTTTTACGGTTGTGGCCTCCTGGTCCTTCTCTCCTTCCTCCTGCTCATCATCGCACGCTTCTCCTTCAGGTACAAGATGCTGAATCAGCTGCTGTGCCTCCACAGTCAGCCTGAAATGTCTCTGAAACTGAGACTATCCAGGTGGATTCATGGGCTAAACTCTGATACTCTACCTGTTGTGTTCTGGCTTTGTTTATTTCATCTGCCCAGCTTCTAAATCTGAGTCTGGCTCACAATTTACACTGAAAAAATAGAAACACCAAGATAAGAGAGAGAACTGGTCGAGCGAGGTAGACAGTGAATGAGTGAGCAAGTGACAGTATCGATAAAGCCGGTTAATCAGTGAATCAAAAAGTTATTTCCTGATTGTTTCACAGCGGCTACTTTGATATCTGAATGTAACCTTACTGTCAGGTCACCATTTTAATTCATTGTAATATATTTGTTTTATGTAAACACAGTCCTAATTCACTGTTTTCCCTCAAGTGCAATTTAATTTCTTTTTATTTTAGTTTATTTATCTTGATTTTTTTTTCCCCAGTGGACGCATGCAGCACATACTTATTCAAGCAATAATAACTAATTCCAGCTGAACAATTGTACGAATTTGCTGATTTTCTTCATCTTGTCTTGTAATAAAATTAATATTTTGGGTTTTTGGAGCACAAAACATGCAATCTGACATCAGAAATTGGGACGTAATTTTGATATATTTTCTGATATCTTAAAGATCAAATGTCGGCAACCCTGTCATCCAGTTTAGTACCTACACATTTGTACTGTGTATGTGTGTTCTTACTCCACTCTTCTGTTTTACTGCAGCTCTGATACTTTCATTTCCCCTTGTAGAATCAAGAAGATAATCTATGTTGAGCAGCTGCATGTAAATTCAGGCCCAACGTCAGTTTGTATGTTTTAAATACAAGTCTCGTGTCATCTTTGCAGGACTCAACCCACTCTGTCAGGCAAACAGAAGAGACAGCTTCAGGAGAAGCTGGAGTACGTTCAGGAGGTGGTAAAGACCAAAAAGGTATTATGAGTGTGACTGACTCTGATGTGGTGCTGGCAGTAAAAAGGCGGTATTACTGAGGAGTAGTAATCTGTCTTCTTCTTTCCCTCTAGAAAAAGCTGTATGAGGATTATCTTCGGCAGAGTGTCAGCGATCAGGACATGGGCTTGTAAAGATGTACACAACGATTCAGCATCCCCTCACTGACGTCAGCCATCATGTCACTCTGACCACTCGATGCTGTCTCGTTGACGTGCATAAGCACACGGTACTCTCGTAAAAGTTCTGGTGCTTTGGATACTGTAAAGTCTGTTTACCTGTTAGATAATGTTACCTCTGTAAAAACTCTCAAATCACACTATCTGCAGATTAGTAGAGTTTGGACTCATAACAAATGAACTTTTGTTACTAATCATGTATTCGTTGAGCGTTTATATACATGTACTCTGTGCCTCTGCTCCATCCACAGGAACTCAGGCGTGTACCACTTAAAGATATTTAAAAAAAAAAAAAAAGACAGCTATTTATTATTCCTTTATCAGAGAAATTGTATTTTGGTTAAAGGGCATATAGCACTGTTTCACATGAGTCACTTTGTATGAGTTTTTGAAGACTTACACCAGCATTTTATACAGAACTCTGCATAGTATTATGAAGATACAGCTTTAGTATGTAATATGTAGAGTATTCAATTATCTGCACAACTGTTATAAAGCATTTTTAATCATTGACCAGTCCAACTTTTTGTATTTTCCTGTTCTACATCGTGACCATGTTTTTAACTACAATTGACTTAAATAAAAAACAATGTTGACTATTAGAGGCGATGCCTTTTTTTTTCTTGAGATTTAGGTCTGGTCCGAGCTCTTGGTTCCAGTTGAATAGTCAAAATGTACCTTCTATGTCCTTTCCTAACTACTTTAAGATGTGAAGGAGCGTTCATAAGGAGTATTAATATGAATGCCCAGGATAACGGGGATCTAGTTTCACTCAGTTAGGACTCTAAAGAGACTATTCGACCGGACCTTGTGTTGTGCTGGCCGGCCTCGTTTTCTTTCAGCTCTTCTTGGTGGTTTGGCCCTTCCCACCTCTTGACTGATCGATGTCGACTGGTTCCAGCCTTTATAAGCTGCATCATTTGCGTCTGATTTATTTGTTAACTGTCTGAGAGGAAACATCAGGAATAATTATTGAAAAAAACAGTTTATAAATACTGTGCCACCTAAGTCTATATATACCGTCTGGTCTCGGTTTTGCTGGTCTTGACTTCAACACTTATGTGTAACATGTAAAGAATTGGACATCATCTGTGTTTCTTCTTTACTTGTATTCTCTGCCTCACAGTTTTGTCTGTGCCACACCCTGTTTGACTGCAAATGGATGAGGAGGTGGAGGAGGAGGAGGCAGGATGGAAGGACGCATTCCTTGATATCAGATTTCTAGATAAAAATCGAAGCGAGGCCTTTAAGAGTATGAGGGCTATGAGGTCGAATCAATACTATGAATAGATCCACAGCATCTAAATCTAATGAGTCTGCTACAGTCACAAATTAATAACACTTTGAAACTATATTGTGTAGCATTATTATATCAAGTGGTGTCTACAGTCATTTGAGATCCAGTCCAGTTTTTATTGAAGTCCAAACACAGGAAACTTTAAACCCTGTATGGCCATGACTTTGTCAAGCAAAGGAAACAGGTGCAGAGAGACCCGCATGCAAATATGCTGCAAATAAAACAGTTTTGAGTTTCAAGGCGTCTGTGGCATGACTCTCCATCATGCCACATACACCACATGACAATTACTTCACATCATATCAGCATGCAGTATGAAAAGTGACCTGCTCACCACAGAGAGGGAGCGTTATACTGCAAAATGTGAGGGCTGATAACACACCGACAGACATTAACGCTGTGAGAATGAAGTAAAGTGTGCTGAGAGCTGGCCTGTTAAAAATTGTGGATGTTGCATAAGACTGAGACTGAATCACCTGCTCACCTGTGGAAACTATCAGAGAGATCAGAGAGGTAAAAGATCATATAAACTGTGACGTTGGACATTTTAACATGGGGACTTATGGGGACTGACTCACTTCTGTAGCCAGCCTCAAGTGGACGTTTGAGGAACTGCAGTTGCCGCTTATAAACACACACACACACACACAAAAGGGTCAGTTATTTACGAGCAAATCAGAGATATGAGAGTCAGAGTTTTATTATATATGATGTCAGGCCAGTTTGTGGTTCAAAATGAGGCTCACTGCCCTCCAGTGGTTTAGCACACAGTGGACATGACTGGACACTATAACGTCCAAGGGTGTGGCAGTTACAGAAAACAGACATATATGGACACTTTTCTCTGTGTTTAACCAACATTAAAGAAAAAGCATTAATATTATCACCAGCCTCAGGGCTGAGGGGGGGGAAAGGCGTTAGTGAACAGGAAGCAGGCTGACGTGATTTCCGCAGGCTCAGACCGGGGAAAGTTGTTTCCTGAAGTTGACACTGCGCCGATAATTTCCACACCAAATCCTCCTCGGTGCTTTATTTTTTAATAGAACAAAAATGACTCGGACAAGTTTGTCGGACTTTTTATAGACGTCAGGTGAGCTCCAATGTCTGGCGGGAAAATGAGCTCCAGGAGTGAAGACGCAGGTAATAAAACAAAACAACCCAGCAACGTTAAACTTTAATCCGCTTCATGACTAACGGGATTGGCTCTGAGGAGACACACTGACCTCTGTACAACTTCAAGTTTCACCAAACATTAACCTGTTACTTCTCTTTAATGTCAACCTGTTGATTTGAACGCAGCTCCGGTCAGTTAGTTAACCGTTAAACGGCCTGTTAGCACCGTTGACCATTGAAACAAACGGGCGATGCTAGCTGCTGGCTAACACTTTAGCTAGTGTCCAAACTGAAGGGAGAACCGCCGAGGAGGGTCCGGACCGAAGTGGGATTTAATCCGGCTCAGCAGTGAGACACACTCCGTTTAACCTTTCCCATTATCCTCGCTAATAATTAAGCGACTGTACCGAGTTATATTTGTTACATTCCTGCAGATATAAGCTGCTTTTTAAGACCTGCTGCAGGTTCAAACACGATTAAATACGCTGTATTAACAGCTGTGTAACTGTGACTGCAAATCACAAATAATTTCTGTTATTTATCAACTTTTTGTGATCTGTCTAACCCCAGACTTAAGTATGAACAGCAGGATAACATACTGCATCAAAGTCATATATGTTTGTATATCTAAATATGAAATATTTGGTGCAATGTCAATGTTTTATGGTATTTCGTCACTTTAAAGGTCCAGTGTGTCAGATTTAAGGGGCTGTATTTACTGAATTTGTCAGATATTAAATATAATATTCATAACTTTTATTCATTAGTGTATAGTCGTCACCTGTAAATAAGATTTGTTATGTTTTTATTACCTTAAAATGAGTCTTTAACATCTACAGACGCAGTGGGTCCTCTTCCACACGCCATGTTTCTACAGTAGCCCAGAATGGACAAATCAAACGCTGGCTCCAGATAGGACCTTTCATGTTTTTTCACATGTTTCGCAGCCGTGGTAGTTTCTCCTTAATGCTAGAAAGAAGAAGGTGAAGCGACGGGGTTGCAGTCAGCAGCTTCATGGCTAGATTTGATCCTTTTAATCAGATGTGCAAGTGTAGTTTGACAAAAAATGGTCAAAACTGTTTCCTGTTTCCAGTCAATATTACCTGAGCAGCTTTTAAATTTCTCATTGTAAAGATTGAGAAAGTATTTACAGGTGCTAGTAACACAGATACCTTTTAATCATGTTATTTATTATCAATATATTTTGTGTGACGCCATCCACACTGGTGCAAACATCCTAATGACAGGACACAGCATAATGAAGACACAACCTATTGATCATTTTCAGAGTCCAGCCTGCAGGCCCAGCTAGCCGAGTACCGAGCTCAGGCCGAGCACTGGCAGGGCGTGGCGACGATCTGCGAGCTGAGCAAACAGGAGGAACTGGCAGAGCTGCAAAAACAATGTGATCAAGAGATCCAGTCTCTGCAGGAGGCTCTCAGAGGTCTGTGTCCTTGTGTGTTACCCCGTGCTCTTTATGTCATTTTCAGATAAGTCAAGGAAGTTTTGTGTGAAGTTGCGAACTTTCTAACACAGTGCACTCTCTTAAGGAAAGGCAAATAGCTGTAAGAGAGGCAAATATAAACATCTCACGAGAAACTCCCTGTGGTTAACAAATACTGTCACAGCATACCATGTATCAGGTACAAGCTCACACAGCGTGTTCATACGTCACTCTTTAAAGATAAGTTTTTAGCCTTTGATAAGAAGTCTGATTCTATTGTTATAAGCAGCCATATCTTTGTTTTCACGCCTGTTCAGAGGCCCTGAAGCTAAAAGATTTAAATTAATCTAAATGATCAGAATTTGCATATTTTAGTGTAAAAGAAGTCATTTTTGTGCTCAAACTTTAGTTGCAGTTAATGTAAGCACAAGTAATGTCTGACTGTGTTGGGAAACTTCTTCATTTTATATGTTTTAATGATAAAATCTGTTGTATTGGAGCTGTTTCTAAACGTTAAAGACACAAAACTGATGCAGTTCTAGAGCAGTCAGGAGAAAACACAGAAACACATGTAGCATGTAGAGTTATGTATAGAACAGTGTTTTTTTTTTTTAATCCTGGTCCTCGGGGACCACTGCCCTGCATGTTTTAGATGTTTCCTCCTCCACCACACCTGATTCAAATGAGTGGCTCATTATCAGGCCACTGCAGAGCTTGATGATGAGCTGATCGTTTGAATCAGGCGTGGTGGAGGAGGAAACATCTAAAACATGCAGGGCAGTGGTCTCCGAGGACCAGCATTGAGAAACACTGGTCTAGAGTATGTTTTGAGCTAGCTGTAATAGCTGTAAATGGTTTCATCAGTATTTCATGTGTTGTTGTGTTTACAGAGACAGCAGCGCAGTATGAAGCCAGAATAGCTGTTCTTCAGTCTCAGCCTGTGGAGTGGAGGAGAGCGAGTGGACAGAACATGGTCGGTGTTTGTCTTTTTTTTTTGTTTTTACTTGTTTAACTTGTTTGTGTTTTGGACTCAATCCCAGCATTTATTTCCCTCTGCTAGATCAGTGGAAGGAGAGCCAGGATGGACGCAGAAGTCGGCAGTAATGAATCCCAAACGCAGATCACCAACAGCCAGACGGAGGCCGAGGCGACGCCGGACAGAAGGCACAACCAGTCGGCGGAGCTTGAGGCGGCGGCAGCAGAGGGAGAAGGGACGCCGCTCACAGCTGAAGGGTATTTTTCACTGCGAAACTGCGACTCGGCCTCGCTGTCCTCCTTCTCCTTAGACACACCCTCCCTGCCCAGAAAGCTCCACGCTCAGGATGACACTGACTCGCTGGTCTCCACGGGAACTCTGGTGCCTGAAGCCATCTACCTGCCGCCGGCTGGACACCGGCTGGTCACGCACAGCGACTGGGACGCACTCAACGCTCAGGTGTGGATTTAAAACGATGATATCAGGTCAAGATATGCACTTTAATTGAATAACACTGAGGGTGTGGTGTGCTGGGCAGGTGTCTGAGCTGCAAGGGGAGGTGAGTCGGCTCGAGGCGGAGAAAGAGGAGCTGGAGAAAGAACTGGAAACACAAACCAAGCACACACACAAACAGGTGAGCAATGCTGATCCGAGTATACAGCAGAAAGTGTGTAGAGTGTGTCACATGTTAATTTGTGTGTGTGTGTGTGTGTGTGTGTGTGTGTTTTCAGGTATCAATGCTCCAGTGTCAGGTCAAGACTTCAGAGGCCCTCCTCCAGGATTTGCAGAAATCTTTTAGCCAATCGCAGAACGCAGTCCAGAGTCGGCTGGTGAGTGATACGATGTCCATCCTACAGGGTGTGTGAGGCTCTGTCAGGGGTGGTAGACTTCAAAAATCACTTGATTCCTGTGGCATAAGGCGTTTGTGTGATCGCATACAATTGTCATTTGTGTCTCCAGGCAGAATTATCTTTCTCAGAGGAAGATGTGCAGCGAGCTGTCCAGACTGAAAGGAGAGGAGGTGAAGGACGAAGGACCAGAGTCCAGCTCATCGTTCCCAGCGACGCTGCAGGTACCATTCCTTCTAGGCTTTGACGTACAGTGTGTCTGCTCCACAAGAGCTGCAGCAGAGAAGAATAATTTCACATAGTGTCATAAAGGGAACAGAGACCTGTGAGTTTTGTTTCTGTGACTTCCTTTTGTTGCATTTCTCCATTTCAGTTTTGGGATGACTTTATTTCATTTTTCACATGATGTGTCAACCTTAATACGTGGACGAAGGTTTGGAAGTATTGTGACCTGCTTGTAGTGTCAGTGTGTGTGTATGCTGACTGTTGAAATCTAACCTACAGGGGGCGCACTGTGAGGAGCGACTGCGCATTGAGATTGTCAACCTGAGGGAGCAGCTGGGCAGCCGGTCAGAGGAGAACGGTCTGTGGATCATTAATATTATTATTTAGAGCAGATATTTAAACACTGACTGTCACTTAAACTGAAACTTTTTATCCTTTCTCCCTGTTTCCACTCACGACGACGTCATCAGAGGTATTAGAAGGTGAGTGAACGACTCCGTCTGACAGGACAGTTAATAGGTCTCCTTTAATAATCACAGCATTGTTCATGTCAGTGCTGCAGTGACTG
Organism: Miichthys miiuy; assembly: GCA_036365135.1. Classification (NCBI taxonomy): domain Eukaryota; kingdom Metazoa; phylum Chordata; class Actinopteri; family Sciaenidae; genus Miichthys; species Miichthys miiuy. The sequence continues at coordinate 7,631,702 of CM071622.1, read as the reverse complement.
AACAAGCTATAAGCAGTCCTTGTTTGTGATGCTGTGCAGTGCAGCTGTCCAGTCTGAAGACAGAGACGGAGAGGATCCAGGCTCAGAAGGACCAGCTGCAGGCTGAACTGCTGGCCTGCCGCACTGAACTGGAAGCCCTGCGGGTGGCGCTCTCTCATGTGCAGATCAACAACAAGGCGCTCAGTAATGACAAAGTAAATCCAACCTGCTTCTTTTTTTAACGTTGTTACTGCTGTCATTAAACTCGCATGGTTGGTCAGAAATGCTGACCCTGATCATTTCAAAAAGTTCTTAAGCAATATTTTATGTTATTTAAATTTTATTATTCTAACAAACAAAACTCGACACAAGGTCCACCTTACTTGTTTAAAAAGCTTTTAACCAACTCCTGTGGCTTTCCTCAGCGGATGAAGTTGCTCAGTTGTCATCCCTGGAACAGAAACACAAACTCGTGACCATGTGACTGAACTTACAGACTGAGATCAGTTTAGGGCGCATTCAGACAGAATCTGGTGCTGCAGCAAATCAAGAGAAATAAACTGAAATAAATTAAAAAAAATACACTTGGCATAAGATGTAAATTAGGACTGTTTACTTGAAAAATGCATTCAGGCAGGCTCTGTCGCTCACACTCCAGTGAATCACTACAGTGTGTGCAGGTGAGGTGTGTCTCTTTACTGTTGAATTCAACCGCTGTAAAACAATCAGGAAATAACTTTTTCACCGGCGCTCCTTCACTTTCATTCACACTCACTGTCACTCAACAACTGCTCTTTCGGGTCACTATTTTGCAGCGTAAATTGCGAGCCGCACCCAGACTTAGTAGCATCATAGTTTAGTTTCCGTGGGTTTAATTTTTCCACTGCAGTGCCCGATGACAACTAGACATTCCTCATGACAACTCAGCAACTCCATCTCCAGAGGAAGGTCAAGAGAAAGCTTTGGGAAATAAGTTGGAGTGTGTGTTGAGATTGTTTCTTTGATTTACAATATTTATGAGAAAACAAGTGTGACATGGTGAAGGGTGATATTATAATAATGACATTAAAATACTTAATGTTGTCTGTGTTGTTTGTCTGATCTGTTTTCTCTGTGGCTGTCAGGCGTCTCTGCACCAACAGTGTCTGGAGCTGCGAAGTCAAGTGATCAGTCTGCGCTCTCAGGTCGACACCAGCCAGACTGTTCAGAGAGACTTTGTCCAGCTCTCCCAATCGCTGCAGGTAAGAAACCACAGACCGTTGTAGAGGTTTGAGTGCAGAAGTGATGGATGAATCCTTGACCCGTCTCTCCTCCCTCCTTCAGGTGAAGCTGGAGGTAATCCGGCAGGCCGAGACTCTCGAACAAGTCAAAGAAATCCTGGAAGACGGAGTCAGTGAAGCTAGCTCCTCTCCTGCAGACGCCTCGTGAGTTATAGAGAGTCACACTGGAACCAAAGAGAACAGACCAAGAGAAAACGGCAACAAGAGTGACCGACGAGGACCAACTAACTAATCGTGATCACTGGGATTATCACAGCTCGCACTTTCCGATGGATTCTCCTAAAGAGACATCACGTTTTTGATTGTTTCAGAGACGATGGTGTTGACCAAAGTGATGTTTGATGAACCATGGGAACACTGTAACGTTTGTTCACACTCACTCTGTTTATTCCTCTACTAATTATGTAAATGTATCTGTAGATAAATCTGACACAGCAAAACACTCCACAGTCCCAACACTTGATTATGCACTGTATCAGTCATTAATATACAAACTATACGGTCATTTCCCCGTGCAGACTTTTTCTGTGAAGAAGGACGAATCACAGTGCAATAATGAAGTGATACAAACTCTCCTAAATTAACTTCATCTGGGAGGGTTATTTTTATTGTTTTCATTCATTTGTTGTGTCTTTATTTTAACTCAAAGTCATTAATTATTCCTGTTCTTACTACAACCATACCAGCTTTTTGACAGAAAGCAGATTTATGATTGTGGATGAGAAAAGAAGTAAAAAAAAAAATCTGAAGAAATGTGAACGTGACAGTTTGTGTTCATTTTAAGGTGAGGAAATGTTACTAAACCTCCGTTAAGAGATATAAAGTGAGCTGGACACTGACAGGTTTAATACATATCTTTATTCTTTAAGAATAGAATCAACACAGAATAGTTTAATAACTCTTACCTATATATTAACTTCAGTACATACACAGAAAAAATATGTTGCAGCTTTTTTTTTTTTCCTTTTGGTGTATTTTCAGGTGGCTGATGTGTTTTTGTTTTTGCATTCGTGCCACTTGCTGTTTTTGATCATGTCAAGTAGCCGTTGGCAGCTCTCATTCAGCGGGAGCGCTCAGCCTTTTCTCTCCATCCTCTGTCTCAGCTCTCTGCTTCACTTCAGAGCGACCAGGGCGATCTTTACCTCTTAGACTTTACCTGGAGAGAGAAACAGACGCCTGTCAGGGTGTGCTGAGGTTAAGTGACGGCGTTAAGAGTGAATAACTAAATCATTTTGGGCAAATGCGCAGCCAGCTATCTTAATTTAGCACAACCAAACAGCTAGCCAGCCGATCCAAACATAATCCTCCTAACACCTCTAAAACTCACTAATTAACATGTAATGTTTAAATGGACAATAAGTGTAAAAAACAAAACAAAACTGGGGGTCTCTTGGCTTGGATCAGTAACTCTGCGTGGGCTCAGAGCCAAGCTAATGGTCCAATGCAACAGCCTTAAAACATAAACAATTACTAAAGTTAAACTGACATGTTAGTGAGCTTTAGACAGAGCCAGACTAACTGTTTCACAGACAAAACAGCATATTTCCCAAAATGATGAATAGCTGAATATATTCATGTAAAAATGAAATTAATGTAAAGAGTAATTCCCAGTTAAACTCGATAGAAAACGTGATAATCACACATTTTTAAGCCATATTTTCAAGTTTTTATGTGAGCAATGTTAGAAGGCTGAACAGAACATACACGGTGTGTTTGAGGAATAATCCAACATAATCCAGCGATTATTTATCATGTTGCACCTTGTTAGCAAAATGCACAATGAACTGGTTCCAACAGTGATCAGCATGCACAATAGCACGACCTCCCATAAGCAGTATACAGCCATCATTTATACATCTGAGTCAAAACGTCTGCTGTGCAGCCAATCCATATTACCTGGATTACAGTCAAAGCGCACACCACATGTGCTAATCTGCATTTTACTATTTCTACTTTCAGACGAGAAGACTACAGAGACTACAAGCCACTTTAAGCAAAATGCTGAAGTCATACTTTAAAGCTTTTAATGAGAAACAACTATGAAATACTACGTATGATGCTGAGACCAGTTATTAGACTTCTACTGGTGCTTCATGTCAGAGGCACAGCCAGCTAGATTTACAGAAAAACAAACAAAACACACATATAACGGACACAGAGTCAACATGAAACTTTCCTACGACGTGCAAGATGCAGAAACCTTTAGCATGAGTGAGGGGAATACCTTGTTTTGTTACAGGGTGTATGGAGGAGGGGGAAACAGGTTTAGACTGGGTAGTCAGAAAAAAAAGGAGCATCCAAGGAGAGGAAAATTAGATAAATGTCATCAGAGTCATCAGAGGTTAGAGGAAAGAGGGCGGGAGAGAATTAAAACTGTGTCAGGGATAAGAAAAGAAGGAAGAGAGGCTGAAACAACAGACAAATTATTCAAAAACAATCAATTAATCAATCACATATTCCTTAAAAATCAACAAAAAGGAGACATTGGTGACACTGTGTTTAAACAGGTCAAATGTTGAACTTACCCTCCAGATATGTGCGAGCCACAAACTTGAGAACCTCATCGATGAGGATGACGGGGAAGGAGAGCTTCAGCACCATCAACCACTGCTCCACGTTCAAGTGAGTGAGCTTAAAGATCAGCTGTGGACGAGACCAGCACCGATCAGGGGGAGATACAAAAATAAGAGTTTGATGTGTTGGAGACGATTGTAGCAAATCATTGTCACAGATTCTGAGTCTGTCCCAAACTGAGCACAGTATTGGAGACTCTTTATCTGGGACATTTTGTTTCTGAAATAGAGGAAGGATACAAAGCTGCTAAAATACATAATATACATAATAGAAATGTAAGCTTCCTTGGTTCGATGGTATATACAGTGAGGATAATTATTTTATCCCTTGCCGATTTTGTGCAGGTCCTCTCCAAATCCTTAAGGTTTCAAGCTTCAGCTCCCTCCACAGATTTTCTATGGATTAACGTCCACTTCATGAACTTAATATGCTTTTTCTTGAGCCACTCCTTTGTTGGCTTGGCTGTATGTTTTGGGTCATTGTCGTGCTGGAAGTGGACCAAACTCCCTCTTGAGATGAACAGAAATGTGGTGACCAACTACAGGAAACGTCTGACCTCTGTGCTTGACAATAAGTTTCTCCACCAAGTACTGAGTCGTGTTTTGTTAGGAGATCAAATAATAAATAATAATTCACTCAATCAAATGCAAATTAGTTTATAACTTTTATATAATGTGATTCACTAGTTACTTTTTCATTCATTTGTAGTTCATTTGTAATTTACTGTGAGATGGACGTGAGAGAGATGACGCTATGGGCAGATTTAAGCAGATGTATAGTTGGATAAATATATCGGAATATACTTGGATATATACAATGGCAAATGAAGATCAGGGATCTTTTATGGAGTTACGGCCCACAAGATCTCTTGGATGTAAAACATTTCTGCATATATGCATGTAAATATTAGAAATATATAAATGTCTAGAGAAATAAGGAAAAGTTGTCTTGTGTGCCCCCTTAAATGCCACCTCTGTTAGTAATCTGGTCGTCTGTAAGTATTTAAGCGATGACATAATGTGAGAGAGAACATGGAGGTGGGAGAGGCGGTGTGTGAGGTGTGTGTGGAGGAGGAGCAGAGGGAGGTGGATGTAGTGCAGGAGGACTCACGGGCAGGGGGTCGACGTAGATGATCATGAAGTGAAGGGACATGGAGAGGCTCATGGCGGCCACCAGCCAGCCGTTGCTCCAGGGAGGCATGCGCACCAGGGACTGGTTCTCAGACAAGCTGGGGGAGGAGGAAGGAGGAGGAGGAGGAGGAGGAGGAGGAGGAGGAGGAGGAGGAGGAGGTTGGGTTGGATGGGGAGGCGGAGGGGTACGTTAATGCATACTGAAAATGTGTGAGGGCATATGAAAGAATGAATGTAGAAACATAAAGTGCAGAAAGTGTTTGTCAGTGGAGAAGGAAGTTCTCTGATCCTTTAAAAATAAAAGTACCACCTAATTAAAAGTTATCATACGTATACAAAGTAAAAGTACTCAATATCTGTAAATGAAGTTTTATAGTTACTGTTACAGTCCAGGCCTTGAACTCATCTTCACACCTGAAGTACTTAAACACACCGCGGAGCGACGAAGAGACGGCTCAACTACCTCCTGCTTCCTGCCACCAGCTGACACAGGCTCATCTCTGAACTCCATCCAACTACAACCCTGACTTCTCCTCTCATCTCTTAACCTCATCCCTTCATCCCTCGACTCTCGACCTTCATCCCTTGGATGTCAACCTTCATTATTTTATTTTAATTATTGTTACTGATTTAAATTGAAGCATAATTTTAGTTTTACTAATTTGAACGAGTATATATACGACGATCCTTCATTTAAAAAGTTTGAAGTAACAATTACAGCTAATGTAGTGAAGTAAATACTCAAGTACAATAAACCTTGAGTACAGTGCTAAGTAAATGTACTTTATACTCCACCACTGGGTCAAATATCATTTATTTTTCATCAGCAATATTGAGATTTAGTACCCACAATGCCCCCTGAGCCGACAGACCTGTTCAGAGCGTTGCACATCTCGATGGTGACCAGCACAGACAGAGCCATGGTCATTGGAGGAGCGGCCTCAAATACTTCGCAGTGGACGCCTTCAAAGTCCTCGTTGTCCTCACTGCACTGCATGAAGTGTGACTGATGGGGGGGGGGGATAGAAACATTCGTTATTCTTCGGTCTCTGAAGATCTTTCCATGAAGAGTCTCTGATTACAGCAGCTGGATGCAGCGTGTGATTGCATTAAATACTGACCAGCTGGTGGAAGGTGACCATTGGGCCATCATCGCTGTACAGGAACCACCAGGCAGCAGCTGCGACAGTTGCGGCACCGACATAACCTGGCAGAGATGTTGTATTGGTGCTTAATGTGTTGGCACGGCAACAACATCATTTACATGTAAATTACGGATGCATTTGTGAACGTCTGAGTCTCATGCAGCTGTGGAAGTGTTTCTTTAATGATTTATTAATTATCAAGAGTCGTTGGGCGCCATTTAAGACAAACTAAGCTAAAGTTAATGGACCACAACACAGGAGTGCTTCCTGTAGTGTCACTAAACAAGTCAAAAGTTTAATATAAAAGTTATAAGACACCTGATCAGACAGTAAGAGAGAGAGAGAGAACAAAGAGTGTTGTACCTCCGATGGTCAAATATCTGAAGAAAAGCCAGCCAGAGATGAGGGGCTCTTTGGGGGATCGGGGAGCTTTGCCCATGATGTCCAGATCGGGCGGGTTGAAGCCCAGCGCAGTGGCAGGTAGGCCGTCAGTCACAAGGTTGACCCACAGCAGCTGGACGGGGATCAGAGCCTCGGGCAGACCGAGGGCCGCGGTGAGGAAGATACTGAAGGAGCGAGCATAGGACATGAATAGTTAGTTCACAGTTGCGCTGCTTGACTTTCTAGTCTTAAGCAAAGACTAGTGTCTAAATATGATTGAATGAGAGTGTTACAGTGCGTTCATGCCTTGTTCCCAACCCAACATTAGGTGACACAGTTTCATCTATTTGTTTACAAATTTAGTTAAAATTCATTGGTGTCTACAGGAGAAAAAACACAGGATTCAATTTTAAAATGATTGATGGCTTAATTACATTTAGCTGCTCTGGTTATTGGTGCTATCATTAAGGACATTTATTTCCTGCTATGACAAGTCTAAAAAGTCTATTATGTTGAGTTATTGCTCAGTGGTTTCCAAGCCAAGGTTTACCTTATGCCCCCTTAAATAAAGCTATGCCCTACTGTGTGTAATGTAATAAATAATACTAACAATAATTCACAAAAAAACTAAGTAAATATTACAGGAAAGGCTGAAAAAATAAATGTTGTTTGGACCAGCAGAAATATGTTTTTCTTTTGTAAATCACTTTTTGAAGATCTCTGTCTCTTTTTGGAATTGACTGCATTTTTACACTTTTGTCTTGTATCAGTCTTGGACAAAGAGCTCAAGACTGGTTAAGACCACAGCTGTGAGGAACAGCGTCCAAAACAAAACACACAGTGGTCTACAACATTCAAACACTTGCGATGCTGGTCCCAGCGACTCATTGAGATGGATGAGACCACGGCTCAGCCAAAGTGATTGGGAAAAATTTTAGCTACATATTAGCTATACACTGTCTTGGTCTCAACTCAGTCTTGCCCTACCTTTGTCTTGGTCTCAACTCCTTAAAGTCTTGGAATTGTCTCTGTCTCGATACGCCATGATTTGGTCTTGGTTAAGGTTGTCTTGACTACAACCGTGCCTGTTATTCATCTTATGTTCCTCTTGCGTAGTGAACCACTGGTTTGGACTGTTTAGTCTTGGTTGAAATCACTGGTCATGTAGGACCATCAAGGACATTTTTGAAAGTGTTGTAGCAAATAAGCAGGTAAGAGTCAGTCACTCAGTGCGGGTAAGGATCCAGCGTTCATCTCCTAATCATATATTTATCTAATATCTCACACAATAAATAGTCATTATCAGACCTCAACTATCAAGCACTCACCAGACGACCTCGCCTACGTTGGAGGAGATGAGGTAGCGGATGAACTGCTTCATGTTGTTGTAAATGGCTCTGCCCTCCTCAACAGCAGACACAATGGAAGAGAAGTTGTCGTCAGCCAGGACCATCTCAGAGGCAGACTTGGCAACGGCAGTGCCAGAGCCCATGGCGATGCCAATCTCCGCCTTCTTCAAGGCGGGGGCATCATTCACTCCATCACCGGTCTTGGAGAGGATTAATGCGTTAATTCAAGTCAAATGGTTTCACTCCATATCAAAGCATATACAAGATCTTTTCTTCTTCTCACCATGGCGGTAATCTCATCGAAGCCTTGCAGGAACTCAACGATCTTAGACTTGTGGGAGGGCTCCACTCTGGCGAAGCAGCAAGCCTTTTGGACAGCTTTCTTCTGATCATATAGAGAGAGGTCGTCAAACTCACGACCGGTGAAGGCCTTGCCAGTGACGTCCTCATCCTCACTGAAGATGCCAATACGACGGCAGATGGCCACAGCTGTGCCTTTGTTGTCACCTGGTGGGACAGATGTGAAGATTTGATTGTTCTTGTTCAGTCTTTGTTAGATTTCTTACTAAATAAGATTAAAATTGTTGAGTACCAACCAGTGATCATGATGACACGGATACCAGCAGCCCTGCACAGCTCGATGGAGCCCATAACTTCCTTACGAGGAGGATCGAGCATGCCAACACATCCAATAAAGGTCAAATCAGTCTGGAGAACAAAAGAAGCAAAACGTTTAGTGACCTTTGGAGCTGTTTGCAAGAGAGAAACATTCAACACTCTATGTTGTCCTTAGTCGCCCACCTCATAGTCTACAAACTTGGTGGAGTCCTCCAGGTTCATCTCCTCCTTCTTCATTGGAGAGTCGCAGGTGGCCAGGGCCAAACAACGGAGAGTGTCTCGTCCGGTGCCCCACTCCTTGATAACGGACAAGATGTGGTCTTTGACTGGGTCGGTCAAAGGTATACGAGTGGTGCCCACACGGACATATGTGCAACGGTCAATGACGCCTTCTGGAGCACCCTGATGACACAGTCAACAAAATATAAAACGTCATTTTGTAGTAGTGTCATTTGATTGAACTCTATCTAGGACATTTCTTAGAAAACTTGAAGCTTTATCTTTGTGTTTATTAGCAAATGTTATTCCTGAATATCAGCATCTTATGGTCATTGTAACCATGTTAGCATGCTTAAGTTAGCATTTAGCGCAAAGCATCACTTGCCGAAGTGTACTCTGTGTGTTGTGTCACACACTCACTTTGACGAACATCTTGCTTCCCACTGGGGCTTTGGCAGACTTGGCAGGAGAGCAGTAAACTGACATGGACTTCCTGTCTCTGGAGAACTCCAGTGTGAACTCCTTCTTCATCAGCTGCTTGACCACCTGTTTGAAAATGAAGGAAAAGAATCAACAAACAAGGTGGAGTCTATTACATCTGTTGCTGTCATGCCAGAACCGGAGCTGGGCAAATGAAATTTGGAAGATAAATGGACCTCTTAAAAAATATATTATAATAATAATATATTTGCGTACAATCTTTTGTGGACTTACAGAACAGCAAGTGTTTGCTCTTTCCACCTTGGACAGGCCGCGCACTTCAGTGTTGAACACATTCATCTTCTCCACCAAACAGCACAGGGCTGTTTCAGTCGCCTCACCCACTTTTTCATAAATACCCTTGGACTGCATGGTGGAAAACAAGAAAAGCAAAAGTAAATTTTAAATTGGTATTCTGCTACATGTAACACATAAATGTCATAAGGACAAAATTGCAAACCTCATTGTAGTCCAGAGAAGAGTCATTGCACAGAGCGCAGATGGTAGCCAGCTCTACCAGTCCGTCGTACTGTCCGCACTTCACAGAACTGCCATTCTTCGTACTGGGAGAAAATGATTGACAAGTCAATGTATTGTTGTGTTGCGTGTTCTTTTAACATTAACTGTTAACTCTTCTGGTACTTACACTTCTCCCTCTGGGGTGTACTTTGAGCCTGAGATGTCAAACTGACTGAGGAAACATTGTCGCCATCGACTTTATCAATGACGAACATCTGCACAGAAACAAAGTTTCTGCATTAGGTTTGCTCTCATTTCGAGTCATCAGAGGACTTTCTAGATTGAAAACTCTCGTACTATGTATACAAACGTACCTTAGTGACACACATCTGGTTGGTGGTGAGGGTACCAGTCTTGTCAGAGCAGATGACTGACGTGCAGCCCAGGGTTTCCACAGAGGGTAGACTTCTGACGATGGCGTTCTTCTTGGCCATACGCCGAGTTCCCAGAGCCAGGCAGGTAGTGATGACAGCGGGAAGACCTGCGATGGACGGAAAACAGGAAGGACAGGTTGGAAGGTGAAGGTGAAACATTTAGAGGAACTTCTTAAGACAAAGAACCAGGTAACGAGAAAGGATGATTGGATGACCACCTGGACTTTAGGGACTCTGCCACTGGGCAGGCTGACAATAATGGAGGTCCCTTGACAGCCCTTAACACATCAGCTGGAGCACAAGGTATTCCTGTGGGAGGGGGCTGCTGCAAACCATTCACTCAGATCGGTGCTCAGATTCTTGGCAAATATCAACCCTGACAATGATGTGGAGAAGGTCTGGAGTGTGTCCAGTTTAGTGACATTATCGTGGCATCTGTGTTTGCAGATGATGTTGCCCTTTTGGCATCATCAGACTGTGGCTTTTGATGAGTGTTGGCACAGTTTGCAGCTGTCTGTGGTGTGACGGGGTGGAGAGAGCACCTCCAAATCAGTCTGTCAGACTGTTTCTGCACCAGAACAGGTGGCAAAAAAGTTGCTGTTTCAAGCATTTGATGATTTTTAGGTACTCATCACAACAGTGGGCAAACCAGTCTGACGTAAAGACAGAACTGAGTAACTATGCAAGCTCTTTATTTATGAACCAAACGTCTTTCCAACTTTCATCTATTCTTGGAGTTGGGTAGCAACCAAAAGAATCATATCAAGAAAACAAAGACTGTTTGGCTTCCTGTCTGTGACAAACAACTGCTTCTGCAAGTTAAGAGGAGTCAGATAAGCTGTTGACACCTGCTCAAGATGCCCCTTTATGATTATATCATAAAAACTGGGCAGAGATCCCAGGACAGATCAGGACCCACAGAAGTAAATCTACCAGCCTGAGAGCAGTCTTTCAAAGAAAATGGCTGCTCTGTTTGCTCTCACCTGCCACCAAAGGTGAAACAATTAAAGTGGATTTAGTTTGTTGCTTCAAAACATAACCTACAAGATAATGATAAACAAAGCTGAACAGTTCATACTTTGAGGAAATCAACTTGACAATGTCCAAGAAGAATGGACGTCATATTTGTGACATCACCCATAAGTTTGTAAAGCTCAGCCCATGTTGGCGGTACTGCCTCTGCCGCCTCCTGGCTGATTTAAAAATCGGTGAAGATGTCGAGTTGGGCTGTATGAAGCCTGAGTGCTCAAACAAGTCACCTGTAATGGCGCCTACCTGTCAATCAAATTTAATATTCAACTTCCTGGACTGGTATCTAAGCTGAGCTACACAAGATGAATCTCTGATATGATAATCTTTTTGGGAAACTGGATGGAAGTTAATTTCATGGGGGTTTACCTTCAGGGATGGCAGCCACGGCCAAAGCCACAGCGATCTTGAAATAGTAGATAGCACCACGCATCCAGGAGCCTCCATGGACGGGGTCATTGAAATGGCCAATGTTGATTATCCACACAGCCACACAGATGAGGGAGATGACCTGATGGACAGGCAGTCAGCAGGTGTGTGTCAGACTTTAGTTGTAGTCTGATTTTAAATATTATGGGTCTTAGTGTTTTTACTGTCTCACCTTGGAGAGCTGCTCTCCGAACTCGTCCAGTTTCTGCTGCAGAGGCGTCTTCTCCTGCTCAGTGGCAGCCATCTGGTCACGAATTTTACCGATCTCAGTGGAGACACCAGTTGCAACAGCAATACCAGTGGCTTTACCAGCGGCAATGTTGGTGCCCTGAACAGAGATTTAAGACAAGTTAGTTAATCAGTCTGGACCAAACTGAATGAAATATCTTAACAACTATTAGGACTGACACGACATTTTGAACAGAAATTAATGAGGTTGACATTTGTGAGTTTTGACACTCAGGATGAAATGTAATAACTTCCTCTGACTTTTCCTGCAAGTTTCATCTGTCTGATACTTTGGTAGATAACAGCAAAAGTACTGATGTTCCCATGAGCCTCAGCCAAATGTTATTTGCATAATTGGCTAAGTGCGTGTAATTGTGATGGACGGTGTAGGAGACAGGAATAACGTCGTGGGGGAGACAAAAGTGAATAAAAACACCCTAAATATGTTTAGAACTACAAATTAACTTTCTTCTAGGATCAGCCAGCGCGCTTCACGCAATTCATTTGCAGTCTGATAGTTTGATGTAAACGCAAGATGCAGGAGAAAGACTCACAGAGAACAGCATGTTCTTCTTGTCCTGGTTGACAGCTCGGAGGTCGGGGACGGCATCGGTGTGCTTGATCACACTGACAGACTCACCTGTGAGAGACATATAAGTTTAAATGGTCAGAGAAGGAAGCAGACATCAAAGTGACGTCCTATTTTTGTGACACCTACCAGTAAGAATGGACTGGTCCACACGCAGGGTGGTGGATTTGATGGAGATGATTCTGATGTCAGCTGGGACTTTGTCACCAACTAGTGACCACACAGAGAAAAGTCAGATTAATTTAAGGATTACAGTCAAACTTCATCTCAGTGTGTGCAGCGTTACAGCAGGATGGATGCAGGGAAGAGGTGTGTGTGTGTGTGTGTGTGTGTGTTGGTGGGTGTACAGGGTTGATTGACTGGTTTTAGCACTCTGGATGGAGAGTGTTGTTGTTGAAAACTGATACCACAGTCAGAGACAGAGGGAGAGGGAGACCTTGGGGAGATCATGAAATGAAAAGAACAGGTGTACAGCAAACAGAGGGGAGAGTCCGGCCGTTCATATTAAGTGTATTTATACTCAAGCTTGTTGTTTTTTTTCTTCCTGCAGCGAGTTACTTCAGTTCCCCTCCACGCCTGTTTTTCTGTGACTGCCTTAAAAGGGCCCATGTTCATTCTCAAGGACATCAAGAGCCGTGTACTCAAACACATGTGCATGTGACTGCTTTGAAGTATATGAGCACACGAGCCGAGCCGAGGAGCTTGATTTCTTTTTTATGTTCAATCAGGAGTCAAACAAAGAGAAAAAGCTTTCTGTCTAGACTTTCCAAGGTTGAGAAGATAAAACACTGAGACGAGCTCCGGCTTAATTATTAGTTAAAGTGTGTTCTGATTTTTATATTTTTATATTATTTGTACACATGGAAGTAATCTAATTCATGTAATTTAACGTCCTAATGTCCACTGCTGATTATGCATCAAGAAAACACAGACCAGTAGCTCTATTTTTAATATTTCTATATAGCCTCTGTTGTTGTGTACACTCTAAGAGTCCTTTGAGTCACAATTGCAGCACGTCGGTGCCTGTGTAAGGTTTAGAAGTGAAGTCATTCGTATGTTTGAGCGATGCAAAGCTGAGAAGTAAATGTAATTTATTTTTATATTTATGTTACACATTTAATATTTGCATATTTACATGTTTAAATCTTTATGGCTGCATCTTTAAAACAGTTATCATATTCTGTTGAATCTGCTGCTCTGATTCCTCTCAGTCCTAGCTTCTGATTGGACAAGGAGGTGATGTTGTTATGAACTGTATGAATCAGTGAAGTGATGCTCGAGAAAGTTATCCATCTCCATCCTGCTTTTTCTTCTCATCAAGAGTCATCCAACCACCACATATCAAACCCTCACGTTACACTTTGAAGAACATTTTTATGGTTACTGGTTCTTTAAGTCGACCTTTGTAACAGTGTGACCTGGTTTTGATAAAAACAACAACAAAGGGACAGTTTGAACACGGTTCATCTAACTGGGAAGATCTTCATAATAAACGGTTATTTGAAGAACCAGTAGGTAAAAGGTTCCTCCATGGCATCAACATGGAGAACCACTTCAGGTTCTAACTCAAACTTTATTTTAAAGGGTTTATTTTAAAGTGTGGGGGTCTGAGTTGTTTATTTCCGTAAGTTGAAGTCAGCATGCTAGTAGATTGCCAGGATTCCCTGTGCACTGCCTTATTCTTATGTTATTCAGCAGTCCACCACAGTGAACTCTCCTACATCAAATATGAACACCCCGTGACCCTGAAGCGTCTGAACGGTCTTATGAATCTTACCAGAAACCTCCACCACGTCACCAGGAACGATCTCCCTGGCCTTGATCCTCTGCACGCTCTTCCTGTCTGACCGGTAAACTTTTCCCATCTCGGGCTCGTACTCCTTCAGAGCCTCAATGGCACTCTCTGCATTTCGCTCCTGTTAAACAAATACACAAAGTTTCTGTCAGACTCTGTTGATCACAGTTGGATATTTGTCAGGTTAAAAAATGGCCAGAATACAATTACAATATACTAATATATAAACCAATTTGGCTCTATTGGAAAATGATTGAAGGTCCAGTGTGTCAGATTTAGTAAGCTCTATTAACAAAATGTGACAGGAACTGAATATAATATTTATAACTATGATTTCATCAGTGTTTAATCACCTGAAAATAAGAACCAAACGTTGTTTTTGTTACCTTACAGTGAGACTTTTAGATCTACAGATGCAGCAGGTCCTCTCCCTCAGAGTCGTGTTGAACTGCCGTGTTTGTACAGAAGCCCTGATCGGACAAACTAAACACTGACTCTACACAGGGCCTTTCACATGTTTTGCACATTTTCCCAGCCACCATAGTTTCTCCTTCATTCTAGCACCTTTCTATATAGCACCTAGCACTTTTACATTACATATCTCACTCACCCATTCACACTTACATTCATCAGTTTTTGGGAGCCAATCATTCACACACCGATGATGCATCACGACCAGTTTAGTAGGGGTCATTATCTTGTTCAAGTGCACATCAGTGTCATTAGTAGTATAGAACTGAAGCTTCAGTTTATCTCTGGTTCAACATGACTCTGAAGAGGAGGACCTGTGTCTGTAGATATAAAAGTCTCATACTAAGGTAACATAAACATAATGACTCTTATTTTCAGGTGATTAAACACTAATGAAAACACAGTTTTGCAGATTACATTCTGTAAATAAAGCCTCATAAATCTGACACACTGGACCTTTAAAGTCATACATACACCTCAAAGATCAGGAGTACAAAGACAGTAATACTTTACTTGAGTAATGGAATGTTAAATTATATTTACACTGCATGTGTTTGATGTGTTTGTCTGTCTGTCTGTCTGTCTCGAGCTTGAACAGCAGGTTGATGTTCAGTTCAGTCGGTGGTTTCTTCCAAGGCTGCCCTCGACCGCCTCAAAGTGTAAAGCCCAACTTATGCCAGCCGCCCTCCCTCTCTCCATACCGCCATGTGTGAATCCTTGTGCATAGTTTCCAAATGACTGCCGCAGGGTTGATATGAACCCCCTACCACACACACACACACACACATATACACAGCAGGCCTGTGGTAACCTGATCATCCCTCTGTATTTTTACTGTGGATTGCACAGTGTGGATTGTAACAAAGCAGACTGCAACTTTGAGAGTCCCAGTCCACCGTCACCTCCCGTTCCTGCTCGCCCCTGTCGGCTTAACCTTTCACCTTTTCACCTCCTGCTGATGTCAGACTCCTCTTTCTGGACTCCCTTGAACTTTGAGCTCTGGAAGAAGGAGCATGCGCTTGCCGTAGAGGACAACCTGAACAGGCCGCCGTCCACTGTGTGTGATTTATTGCGTGTGACTGTTACTAAGTATAAGAGTCTATTTAGGTGTGTGTAAAAGACAGCATTCAGGAGCAGGTATGTGTCCTTGTGATTGCAATTGTTCCTGTGTGTGTGTGTGTGTTGACTGACCTGCCACACTCCAACAACAGCATTCGCCATGAGGATGAGGAGGATGACGAAAGGCTCGACAAAGGCAGTGACGGTTTCCTCGCCTTCCTCGAACATAGCCAGAACCTGAGAGAGACAGAAGGAACATATGAGAGATCTGAAGTGTTAAAACTTCAGGGACAACATCAGGACTGCTAACATTTCATTATCAGTTAAAGTTTTATTCCATAAAATGTCAGAAAATAGTCACAAAATTCACAGATTGTAAGGCGGTGTCTTTAAATGTTTTGTTCAACTAACAGTCTAAAATTTAGAGATATTCAGTTTACAGTCACACAAAAAGAGAAAAGCAGCAACCTTCACACTTGAGAGCCATATTGAGTTACCTGGATGCAAATTTAATGTTTTCACTTATTAAAACACCAAATTTAACCTCCTAAAATCTGATTTTCACCTCAATTACTTTATAATTTAGAGAAATACTTGTAATGTGTCCCAACACTTCTTAAAGCTACATGATGTAATGAAACTATTAGATAATCAACAGACAAAATTTTGATCGATTAATTTATATATCAAAGTCAAGCGAGCAAAAACCCTGAATGTTTTCTGGTTTAAGTCGGTCAAATGTCAAGATTTGCTGCCGTTCTTTCATTTTTTATCACTTTAATTTAATTTTTTGGTGTTTGGGATCGCTTGTGGAATAAAAACGAGACATTTACTGACGTATATTTTGGACTCGTTATATCAATGTTAATTGCAGCCTTCAGAATTTTACATTATTGAGCTTAAGAATTATTTTTTTTATATCTATAGCAGCATTTAATCGTGGCCTGTAGCTGCCTTTTATCTCCAACAGTCATCTTTGTTTTTAATATTTTTAATGATGGATCCACTCGTGGCTCTGTTAGCGTTAAAGTAATGCATTATCAAAGTTACATTATCAGTAAACCTGTCTGGTGCAACAAGTGTCATGCACCTGTCGCTCAGGGTGTCCAGCATTCAACATAAACATAAAACAGTCACGGCGAGCAGCTATTTCTGACAGTTATGATGCTGCTACTGGATCAAATGACATTTCACTTTGTCGTCATCCCTTTGTGTGAAATCTCTACATGTGACTCTTTTCTGAACATATAGACGAACACGTGTCTGGGAGGGGAAGGTGGGGAGGGGGTTCATGTTGACATTGACACAGATTAGTTGCGAGCCAGCAGAGCGAGGAAGGGGGAAGAAGAAGAGGCCTCATCTTCCTCTTGTAGCGCTTCACTTTTTGCTTTTCATCTCACGCCTTTCACCCCCAAAATAGTCTTTGCTCTCTCCCCCTCCGGTCTGTCTTCACCCTGCTCCTCTTCAAAGACACAATCGATCTCCAGAACGAGAGTCAGAGCCTGTCAGCACGTCGCGGCGGCAGGACATTCCTGTGTGTATGAATAGGGCGACCATGTATTTGCAGCATTTAGTGTTCTCTCTTTTAGAAACCGTATACGACTCTGAATCTATTGCTCTCGTTTGTCATTGTAACAAACAATGCCATTGTGCAACCCAATCCCCGACTCACCCCCCTGCACTCCTCACCCTCCTCTCTCACTCTCTCCTGCTGCTGCCTCGTTCCTTCCATCCCTGACCTTTGTCCAAGGATACAGTTTCTCGTCCTGGCTTGAGACTTTCTTAAAATAAAGCTCCTGCCATGCAAATGTGCACACACACACACACACTCTTTCTGTCTGTCTTTGTCTTCATCTTTCTCTGTTTAACACACACACACACACACACACATATACAGCAGTCAGGCCTTCTAAGGCCATAGTGACAGCTGTGCAGAGAGGCCAGAGGGCAGAGATGGAGGATTAAGACAATGTGTTCGGCCTCCACAAAACTGTTTTGGAGAGAGCGACAGCAGGGAGAGGGGAGGAGAGAGAGAGCGGGATTCCTCGTGTAAATGAGAGTGAGGATACGAGTCTAAATGTAATTTAATAACTCGGCGATGTACCGCTCGTGTTTGACGGCGAAGGGGTCACTGTCAGGTTCTCTGTTGTCCCTGAACATGTGCTTTTCTAACGTATGTCAAGATGCGGAGACAAGACATCACCGTGTTTGCAGCGACTTTGAGCTGCTAATATGTGACTTATCAAGCAGCAGAGTCCCTAAACCAAACCCAAACATAACCATCTGGAGATTGATGTGAGAGTACTGACTCCAACGTCTAATCGGACGGTTATTATCAAATATGAGATATATGATCAAACATTGATTTGAGAGCTCTCAGGATTTCTACCAATGATCTTCTATATAATAACATAATCACCTATTAATTAATAAACTGTTGCCCATGAAGTTGTAAATAAAGGTTAATTGTGGTTTAATTTTCACTGTGATATGTTTGGAAGAGATCGATCGATAAGGTTTGAGAAGATACGCTCTATCAAAAATCACACTGTCACAATCATTTCATGAGATGAGGTGAAAATATTTTATCTCACCTTTATGGGCATCAGTGTATAATCAAAGATTGATTTGAGATTTTCCTACTAATTATTTTCTATTTAAAAATATAATACAATCATCTAATATTTCATAAATGTGATACCTGAAACACAGGAAGACGTGACGTGACAATAGAAAAATAAGTAATTTTATGAAAGAACCGTCGGACAACAGGCCTGACCTTTAACCTCAGAGTGTAGAGACGATTTCATCTCTACACTCAGTGAAGGATGTTTGGATTTCTATTGTTTGGATTCAGTTACTCTTTGGACTATTTATGTGGACATAATTAATATCTTACCAACATCCTAAGATCCTTAAATACATGAAACCTTTGCACATGAACCCAACTCCCACCTGGCTGCAGATACAGGCCGTAGCATCTCTTTACATGTACATAAGTATGTATGTATGAGATATTTGCTGTGTTGAATGTTTATTTTTGTGGTTGCGTTTTTACTTCTCAGACTCTCTGTATACTGTGTATCTTGTACTCGTGGATATTTGCATCGTGTAAAGAGAAAAAGTGAGCAAACTCACAAAAGAGATGCAGGCGGCCAGCAGCAAGATTCGGACCAACAGGTCCTCAAACTGTTCCACCACCAACTCCCAGATCGTCTTTCCTGTTGAAGAAAACACCTAAAATCACATCCAGTATTCAGGTGTGTGTGTTTCCTAGTTGTGTATGTTTATATATTTATATATTTACCTCATAAACATTTAAATATCTCAATAATCATGTGATTTTCAGGGTTAAATAGAAAAAAATGGTGTTCAAACTGTATTATCCTGCTCGTCATTGGGCCAAATTAATGCAGCAGATAGAAATGGTAAATAAAAATGCTAGTTTAGATTTAAAAAACACAATTGTAGAAGCTGTACATCCAATATCTCGGCTTTTGAAGAACCAGTTGCTTGAGTTGTGTGCGGTGTGAGCATGTTATTAGTAGTTTGGGTCACTATAATGAAGCCTGTAGCACACTGTGGGCCAATGGCAGGTGTTAAATACATGACTTGTCATCACAGGAAGTGAGGCGAACAGTTGTGTCCGGGAGTTAAATGCACTCTGATCAACGTGGACATGTGAATTAAACACAAATAATTAAAAAAAGCAGGTGTTTTAAGTGGACTCACCCTCCTCTGCTGGCAGCTCTGTGGGTGAAGAGAGACAAACGATATTAATAAATCACATCTGCACGCTTTTTAATGTCTGCAGCGTGAAAAAGAAACTTTACAGACACTTTAATCTAACATCCATCCCTGAACTGAACTGACATGTGGAGGAGCAGCTGGTTCATTCAGGCCTTCTTGTCCGCCTGCCAGTGCATGACACAAATATAGTGACTTTAGTAACCGACCTTTACAGTGACCCTAATTACTGTGTTATTCTAGTTTGCTGTTACTCTGTGTACATCCATTTGTCAGCACCAAATACAGAGTCGCTGCAGCCCATTGATGCCGCGATAAGACTCGCTCACAGAGATGCTTGTGTGTTACATGCAGGCCATCTTTAATGTTTTTAATTACACCTGCAAGTTTGAATGATCTGCGCAGCATCAAGGCTAAAAGGCTCATAGGTGGTAGGGGTCCACCTATGAGCCTTTTCAGCAGCTTTCAGCTGCATCTAATGGTCTGCCTTAGTGGATGGAGTTATGTAGTAAGTACTTTGACCTTGACAAATGAGCTGTCACACTTAGGTTTCAAAATAAAAGCATCTTCAACTCAAACTGAAGCCTGAAAACTTGAAACCTGAAGCTCTGATGCACCTGCTGCCTTTGTCCCTTAATTAGACTGTCATTAAAAAGTCGTACACAGTCATCCAGCCACTTCTCCGTCACCTCCTTCTTCCCTTAATGTCGTTTTTCTGTCTCTAAACCTCTCGGGTACACTTCCACTCTCTAAAAATCCAACTGAACATCCTCCACATCCTGCAAATCCTCAACCACTTCAGTTCATTACTACTCTTTCTTCACACTCTCCAATGCTCCATCCATCCATCCATTGTCCCTCACCGTTGAAGCCATACTTGTCCAGGTTCTTCTTGACCTGATCAGGCGAGAGGCCGTTGTCCTCGGTGACGCCAAAGTAGGACAGAACCTCCGCCGACTCTTTGGTGTGTGCGATCTCCATCCTCACTTAAACGGAGAGGCTTCGGGACAAAAAGGGGGATAGAAAACAGAAACATTAAGTCTGAGCGGCCCAGCTGAAGGACCCCCCCTGATACTGAAAGTTAAGACAAACTTGACCCACCACTTTCTTGAAGTGTGGGATTGGGATTAAAAACTGGCAACCCTCCCTGCTGTTCACACTTGCTCTCTCTCTACTCTCTCTCTCTCTCTCTCTCTCTGGGCTGGTGCTCTCCTCTCGGAGCCCTCGACTGACAGAAAGTGCAACCCGGCAAACTGTCCTGAAAAGTTTTATACAGATGAAAAAGCGGCCTCATTGGTGCTCTCTCACCATGCACTCACCCCTCATTGGCTGAGAACATCACAAATAGGTGGGCAGGGATGGCCCTGTGGTAAAGAATAGGCAGGGGGGCAGGAGGGTATGTGTGTGTGTGTGAGGGAGGGCGGTGAGGGGTAACAACTGCAGAGGGGTGGAAATAAGATGTGCACAAGAGAACATGCATGGTCAGGACAATGAGGAGGGGCGACATGAATGAGAGGTAGGGGACAGTGATGAGCATGTGACAGCACTACTGTATGTATGTGCACATGTTTGTGGACACATGAACCCTCACATGTACTGTACTTACTGTAAGTGACAAGTTTGAGGTACTCCACTCAAGTAGGACCTGAGGTGGGCCGAATGATGCCTGGGTGCTCTAATAAGCCATCTATAACAGCACCCACCTGTCAATCAAAGCAGCCACGCTGTTAATTATGCATAACTTTAAGTCTTAATATAATTTGAACAGGTGAGTTCTATATAAATTCACCCTCAGTACAGTTGTCATGAACGGGGAAACTAGCTGTAGAGACCAAAACTGTTTTTTGTACCAGGCTGTAAACATGTTTATTTCTGCTGTGAAGTTGGACATTTTAACATGGGGACTTATGGAGACTGACTCACTTCTGTAGCCAGCCTCAAGTGGACGTTTGAGGAACTGCAGTTTTTAGCACTTGGCGCTTGGTTTTAAACTGTTGATCAGTCCACCTAACCCCCAATTAAGATGATTTGGGATGAGTTGGACCACAGAGTGAAGGAAAAGACCATTTTCCAGGTGATGACCTCATGAAGATGAAGAGTGTACAAAGATGTTACCAAAGAAAAGGAGGCTACTTTGAAGAATCTAAAATAAACATATTCTGGTTTGTTTAAGAAGGTGTCCAAACTTTTGACTGGTCCTGCATATTGTTTGGAGGTAGATTGGGAACTACAATACAACATACATAAATACAATCGAAGAAAGAGTTGATTCATAAATATTAACAATCTTTTCTGCAGAAAAACTGCACCTAAGGATTTTTGTTGTATTGCTACTTCAACTTAAGTATCTGATCTGAATACTTGGAAGTGTAAGTCACCAGAAAAGTTAGAGGTCCGACTCTATTTCTCCTCTGCAAAGTCCTGAAGTCCTCTTGGTGACATAGATCGAGTAATTCCCTTATAATTACACAAATTATGAGGGAGAGAGGAGAGAGAGGAGGAAAGAGGAGAGCAGTGTATCATTGAGAGGTAGGGAGGCTTTTAGGATCTATGAACAGCATGTGAGGTCAGTTCACTTAAGCCCCGTTTATTGCTGTGGAAAGCATGTTAACGCTACAGATTATTGATAATGTGGTAAAAGAGGACAACCATTATAGCCGTCCCGTCTCCTATCCCATCATGTCACATCACATGAAACAACAAACAGTCTGAAATACATGTGAACATTCATGCTGAAGGCATTTTGCGGTTTCAAAGTCTGTAATAACTGATTTAAGCGGCCACTTGAGGGCAGCAGAAACAAGCTGTGAACACAACACAGACATATCATCGACTTTAAAGATGTTTATTTACACATCCAGCAGGTACGGAGTAACATCAGCATCAATTTGGAGACTGTTTCTGGTCACCTGATGAATGTACGTCTAATATAAACTCTCTTTAAGCTCTGATTTTGGTCTTGGCTTTAAAGCAGCTTTTCGGAAACCTGTGGGTGACATCCCGGATCCATGTTTTATACTGTCTATGCTCCGAATGTAAGTACATGGCTGCTAAATGCTCCACTTTGTCCACCAATTGGTTGCTAACAGTGTCTCTCTCTGCTGTTTAGTGCTGAGCAGCTCGGGTAAAGTTGTCAGGGAAATTATCTATAGAGACCAGGCTGTGAACATGTTTATTTCTGCTGTGAAGTTGGACATTTTAACATGGGGACTTATGGAGACTGACTCGTTCTGTAGCCAGCCTCAAGTGGACGTTTGAGGAACTGCAGTTTTTGGCTTCACTTCACAGCGTCGGAGGTTGCTGCTTGGTGATAAGTGAACTCTAGCAGCAAAGAAACAATGAGTGCCATCCTTCATCTTCATCTTAACTCCCTGCAGGTTTTCCTTCCCTCCACAGTATCTTTCTCTCCCTCCAGGCTGTCGTCTGTGTTTGAGCTGTCCTGCTGTGTGTGTGTGTGTTTCCCCTCTGACCCGCGGTGCTGTTGTGGGGCCGGCTGTAGCAGCGCAAAGCTTAAGGTGGCTCACTGACATTTAGCTCAATCTCCCTTTGGGATCCGGTTACTGCAGCTCATCCTAAGCACTGCGCTCTAATGCTAATAAAACACTGCAGTGATAATGCTGCACCACCCATGCAGAGACACACACACACACACACACACACAAATACATGTAGTTGAAACACTGGTTTGGGATGATTTGATGTGTGTTTGTGGTCTTTAACTCAACAAAATAAGAAGATTTAATCATAAATATAAATAATTTTATCTCCCTAATCTTAACATAAATGTACTTATCAAGTTGTTTCTGACATAAGCAATTAAATAAATAATTGAATTACATAATTATTAGTTGCCAAGCCAGCTGCTAAGAGCTGACAGGCTTGTTTGAGTCATGTTTTGAAGGAGCTATCGCTCACAGCGGGGTTGACATGTCCAGTTTCCTGTTGTGATTGTTGACTTAAGGATATTTAAGTCCTCAGACGCAGCGCTCCTAAAACAGGATGTCCTCTGTGATGACCCCTCAGTACTGCAGTACAGCGTTTAGTTCATAAATCAGATCTGGAAATGCTAATGTGTCCTCTTAAATATTGAAGATACAAATAAATTTGTTTGAACTAACATCCACCTTAAAGTTTTTGTTTGTTTGATTGTTCCGTCTATAAAATGTCATAAAATATGGGAAATCATCCCACCTACATTCAAGACCGGCAAGATGACAGATCAACAGTTAAAAACTGAAAACATATAAAGTTTACAGTAACATAAAAACCATTGTGTCTGTATTTTCTTTATATTTTTGCATATAAAATGTTAATTAATCCATAAAAATAACTGAAAAATATGATTCTGTCAACTGACTAAGCTGTTGCAGCTACAGAATCAACATAAACTCATGTTATAAAAGGTTTGACCATCATAAAACAATAAAGAAAACAAAGCACCCCATTGAAGTTTTCGTGTTTTTATTGTATTCAATTTTAGATTCACAAAAAACATTATTTAATCAAAGTGAAAACAGATTGTGATAAAGTAATCTAAATTAATAAGACTTGTTTTCCTCCGTTAAAGGTCCAGTGTGTCAAATGTTTGAGGCTCTATTTATAGAAAATGGCACAAACTGTGTTTTTATTAGTGTTTAATCACCTGAAAATGAGAGTTGTTATGTTTCTGTTATGTTAGAATGAGTCTGTCATATCTACAGACGCTGTGGATCCATCATGTTTCTACGGGAGCCCTGATTGGACAAACTAAGATGAATGTTTCGAGGGCAAATACAGGGGATGTAACTGTAATCACTGACAGTATAAAGGATGGACGTCGTCGTCACTCACAGCTAATCTAAAAATCGGCCAAGAAGACGTGGATCATCAGCGTCCTGAGACAGGCAGAATGACACCTGGTTGCTCAAACAAGCCATCTATAACAACACCTACCTGTCAATCAACGCAGCCTCGCTGTTAATTATGCATAACTTTAAGCCTTAATATAATTTGTTATATATAAATTCAGTTGTCATGAACAGGGAAATTAACTACACCAAACTAGACCAAAACAGTTTTTTGTACCAGGCTGTAAACATGTTTATTTCTGCTCTGAAGTTGGACATTTTAATGTGGGGACTTATGGAGATTGACTCGTTCTGTAGCCAGCCTCAAGTGGACGTTTGAGGAACTGCAATTTTTGGGCACTTCCATGTTGGCTTCACCTCACAGCCACAGAGGTTGCTGCTTGGTTTACACCTGTATCTGCAAGTTTGTCAGTGTCAAAAAGGCAGGTAAAATCTACTTTGATTCACCGTTGTATGACAAACACAAGTATTAGAGTATTTCAGATGTGTCTCAAGGATGTGTGGAGGCCGTCATGTTTCAGTGTCTAAAATCAAAAATCCAGGACTTCAACTTGTCACATCTCGACATAATTGTGTGTCTTTTCAGTTGGTGGATCTGTCACAAACACCCTGCCTTTCCTAACCCCTCAAATGATTATGTGCATAATGATTTGAAGCTGGGACGGGGACAGGCTCGGTCGTGATGTAACCAGTGTGTGTGTGTGTGTGTGTGTGTGTGTGTGTGTGAGGGCTTGTTGGCAGGCGGCTCTGTGTGGGAGGGTGGGCACGTCAGGACTGCCTGCCTGTGGCTGCTCATCACTGTGATAGATACAGGAAGCACTTTGAGGTAGGACGGACGGTGAGGGCCAAAAGTAGCCAAAAGTGTGTGTGTGTGAGTGTGTGTGTGTGTAGGTAGCTAGTGCGTATACTGCATTGTATTATTAGCTGAGGCAGGGCAGCTGGGGTTTGAAGTGCCTCACTGTAACTGTACCTATAGCAGCAGTTGTGCTCCTCTGGTATAAATAGTGCCGTGGGCATGTGGGCAGGCAGTTATGACACAATGGCAGAATTTCAGTGTTCTTTCAGGGAGGTTTGAGAATGTGACACCCTGCAGGCGAAGACCCCCCTAGATGCTACGCTGAGGCTTGAAGGTTACATCAAGGTGGGATGTGCAGAGTGTTCACATTGCACTGCAACGACCAGATTATTTCACCACGCGGACAGAAAACACAGAGTGTCCTCTTTTAAACGAGATCATGTGTGTATGATAAATATGAAGCTGCCGCAAGCAGCTTAGCTTAGCACAAAGACTGGAAACAGAGGGAAACAGCTAGCCTGGCTTGGTCTAGTGACGTTTTCTGATTGTGAAACTGTTTCCTGCTAACTTTTATTGTCGTCCAGCTCGTATCCTTCCACCTGCTGCCATCCAAACTATCTCTTGCCTGAAACCTCCCTCTTCTCTGTTTCACCAGCTCATGATCGCTGTCCTCTGCTGCTCCCACTTCATCACTCTGCCGCTGCCACGTGCCTCGAAAACTGTCCCTGGAAGTAAACCAAGAGCAGGAGCAGCTCTATTAAGTGAGCGTGTCCCTGAAAACATAACGTGAGGACACATTACGGGCCTCCTCGTGTTGCTCTGTTATGTCACCATATCTCAGGCTAAGACGGAGACACCACCCCCCCCTTCGCTCTGGTCCAAGGACAGACTAGAAACCGATAAAGAGCCACTTCCTCCTCAGAAGATCTTACTGGGATTTACAATGAAGCTGAGCCAACACGACCCAAGACACACACACACACACACATATATATATATATATATATACACACACACACAGAGTTCAGCAGCGTGTCTCCAAGATCTGTGTTGTGGTTTTGTTTACAGATGCCTGTCCAGTCTTTTATAAGACTTATGACATCAGTACATGGCTCTGTACCAACTACTGTACTTCTTGTGTTACACGTTTAAATCTCTCTGATTTATGACTTCTCAAGAAGAAGTCTGGGAACAGGTCGGGATTTGTTGTAATTTCAAATTATATAGCCACTTCAAATTAAAACTGTTGATATCAGGTCTCATTAAAGGCATTAATTCTGTTAGATAATTACAAAATGTGACATAAATAACACCGTCAGTCACGCAGATTCTTTGGATGGGACCTTCAGTTTGATTTTATGATGTATAAACAAGCGCTGTTCACACTTACAGAGCTTTATTTTAAACTGTAGTCAACGTGCCAGCAGGGCTGTAGATATACTGAGGTCCTTCTTTCTCAAGATTTGATTTTAAGATGTGTAACTTACATAGTTTACACATATGATATGAGCTTGTTGCAGCATTTTTACGCTAAATATGTTAAAATTTTACAACTTTTAGAACAACAAAATAATTATAAAAAATTAAATTTCTTGAGTTGGTTGCAAACAACATCTCCAGCAGAACCTCCAAACCTGGGTAAAATTCTCTCGTTATTCAGCCCCGTAAACTGCGTTGGCATATGCAGAAATCCAAAGACAAACCAGCTATGCCAAGTTATGGATGCTAAACTGGATTGGACCTTGTTCGAGGGAGGGTTTAGTGAACTGTCAGGTGGACCATCCAGAAAAGAGTCGCACCTGTGTGAGTGTGTGTGTGCATTATATCACTTGTATAAATGATTAAGTTGTGTAAATGTAAGATAATAATGATAATAACACTTTTCAATTAATGTATCCTCCTATTGATGATTACTATTATGGTGTGTGTGCATGTGTGTGTATACCCCAGGAATAGGGCTTGGGTTGGGACAGCACTTAAAGCTTAGCACCATTCCAGCTAAACACCTGTCACACACACAACACACACAAGTACACACACCCATGCGTGTGTGCTCACACTTAGATGCACACACACACACACACACACACACCTGTCTGATGCATACCATACACTCTGTCTGTCTGTCTGTCTGTCTCACATTCACACTTGAACATACTGTGACATGCTCAGAAATGGTGACGCTTGTGTCTGCAAGGTCACATTTCTATATTCTCTCACATGGCTACTGTTACACTTTTAATTACAGCTCACAATGTTAGCTTCGTCAGCTCATATGCTAATGTTAGCCTCTAGAGTTATTATGCTAACGTTAGGTTCTTTAGTTATTATGTGAATATTAGCTTCTAGAGTTCTTATGCTAACGTTAGGTTCTAGAGTTCTTACTTGGATTCTTTAGTTATTACGCTAACGTTAGGATGTTTAGTTATTATGCAAATGTTAGCCTCTAGAGTTCTTACTTAGATTCTTTAGTTATTACGCTAACGTTAGATTCTTTAGTCCTTATGCTAATATTAGCCTCTAGAGTTCTTACGCTAACGTTGGATTCTTTAGTTCTTATGCTAATGTTAGCTTCTTAAGTTCTGACGCTAATCAAAGCTTCTAGAGCCCTTTGACAAATGTTAGCTTCTTTAATTCTTACACTGTTAGCCTATGTTAACCTCTTGAGTTCTTGCTTGTTTTTTCACACTTTTTGACAGCAACAGCACCACAAAAACCATGTACAGTATGTTTTATGGCAGCATTAATATATTAAATTGATCAATCAAATGCAAGTCAAATGAACCTGCAACTGAGACGTCTTCTGACTGTATTCGTCCTATAAATTACCCAAAGAGATGACAAGGCAGAACAAAGAGTCTGCCACAGCTGGTCAATAAAAAACAAGCAAAGAGGTGATAAGCACCCTGCGTTACTGAGCTCCCTCGTCCTTCACAACCTCTCTCTTAACTTCTCCATAGTGGACTCCCTCATCTTGCTCAATACTCATCCATCATCCTGTCATCACTGCCCCATGCACCCAGTCATTCCCAGCCTGCCTGCCTGTGTTCAGGCCCGTATATGGCAGGTTCATCCGGCAGGGGAGCCACAGGGTTAAATATACTCTAAAGCTCCGAGAATGCCAAACTGTGCCAACTAACCTGCCAGAGAGAGAGCAGAGGGGGTCTAACACACACAACAATGGGCACATGTAATCATTGTCTCATTAGCATAAGCATTTTCTGCAACAGTTCTAACGAAAATGAAGTCCCGTCTATGAGGTGTGTTCAGGAAAACATTCACTGTGGCACGGCAACACTCACCTGATCACACAGTATGAAATAAACAGAAGCAAATTGAGTGAAACTATGGAATCACTCAGCGGTCATGCATTCATACATTTGATTTCCTCCATTTTCTCATGATAATGGGTTAATTTCATTTTTCTTCTTGAGATAACAAGATAATTGCTTTGCGTTCTCGGGATAATGGGATAATTTTCTCGAGAGTACAGGATAATTTTTCCGTGATCTTGAGATAACAAGAAGAGATAACGGGATAATTTTCTCATGATCTCTAGATAACAGGACTTTGTTTTCTTGATTACAGGATAATTTTTCGTGACCTCGAAGTAACGAGATGAGATAAGGGGATAATTTTCTCAAGATAATGTAACTCTCGAGATTGCAGAATAATTTTTTCATGATCTCAAGATAACAAGAAGAGATAACAGGGTCATTTTCTCGTAATCTTGAGATAACAGGATTTTTTTTTTTTTTCGATTACGGTATAATTTTTTTGTGATCTCGAAATAACAAGAAGCGATAACAGGACTTTGTTTTCCCGAGATAACGGTATAATTTTCGATGATCTTGGGATAATCAGACTTGCTTTCTCGAGATAACGGGATAATTTTCTCATGATCTCTAGATAACAGGACTTTGTTTTCTCGAGATTACTGGATAATTTTTTCGTAATCTCGAAATAACAAGATAACAGGATAATTTTCTTGCAATCTCGAGATAACAGGATAATTTTCTCAAGATTGCGAGATAGCGAGACTTTCTCAAGATTGTGAGAAAATGATTCCATTATCTTGAGAAAACAAAGTCTCGTTAACTCAAGATCTCAACACGGGACTTTGTTTTCTCAAGATAACATTAGCGTAAGAACACAAGAAGCTCTGCTACAGTTAACATTGTAAACTGACCACATAAGTCAAGGATAAATATCGCTCAAGATGTATGCTAACAAAGTAGCTAACAAATAGTGCAGTATAACACTTGTGTCACAGTGTGCGTACATGTGGTCAGACTGTAGCTGTCAGGGGGGAATAGCGGAAGGCAGGGCTACTGGAAGGCAACCCCGGGACCTATAAATCATATCCAGTATGTGTGGCGCTCCATTACCGCTCCAGAGCTGGAACCAAAAGAGCCCAGTGCTGAAAGAGGAGCCAAGTAAATAATATAACACTGAGTCGATCACTGCTGCTCTGGAACAGTTCTCTGTTGGAGCCTATGATGGGCACTTAGAGAAGAAAACAATGCCTATAGCCTTTTATGAAAATACATGCAAGGAGATTAAATATTTTAATGTTAGAATAAATCAATATTATAAGAGTTCTTGAGGGCATTATGGATTTAATCTATAAAACCAGCTTTTGTTGTCTTTAATAATTTGGAAAATTAATGTAATTAACAGTGTAAGGGGTCACGGCTACAAAGGACCGCAAAAATAGTTAGCTGAACAGAAGGTCTCATTTCTCCGGAGCCAGTTGACAACACTTCCTATTAATAGTGAGGATTGTCCTTGGGTATTTTTATAAAAGGAGATGGGGTGTGTATGAAAGTGTGTGTGTGCATGAGGTAAGTACGGCAGAAAGGGATGAAGTTTTCTCAGAAAACGCATATTTGTCTGCTTCAAACATTAAAAAAGTCAGCTGGAGATGTTATTAACAACCAACCCAAGAAGCTAACATTTGCATAGGAACTAGGGCTGTCAAATGAACGCGTTAATTTCGATTAAATAATTATAGAAAAAAAGTGGAATTAGCTCCTTAAAACGCTCGTTGCCGTCCGCCATTAAATAAAAGAAGAAGAATCAGGCCGCATGGTACCTGATGGTGCCACCTTTGAGTCGGGAAAACGCTCCGCCCACACCTGCTTTGTAAACATGATGGAGGCAAGCTACACTCGACCTCGACCAGATATTCAGATCCAAACTGATGAACGACTGATTAACGAACTGCCTCACTAAATGGACTGCAGGTCAATGTCAGTGTTAGAGGACAGGCAGAGGTTTTACAGAGAGCATCCTCTGAGCTAACTTAACTTTATTTTGACACATAAGATGTGTCAGTAAGTCCTGATGTCAAAGAGACTGTTACTGTGCTGTCCTGAGATGCTTATATTGAATATGAACAGTGAAAACTTTTTTTAGTTTTTCATATAAAACATATTGAACTTTCATATTTAAACCGTCTGTTTTTTATTGATTTATTCAGCCACTAAATTCAGTTTGATTTGAAACATGTTTGAATATGTTTGGATGCTTTTCACAGAAAAGAAAAACTCAAGAAGCTAACATTCATTATGTCTTCTGCATAGATCAACTAGTGAGGATGCTAATTTTCTGCTTGGGACATGTAGCCTTAGCTTTAGCCTCAGTCTTTTTTTAGCACAATATACATTTAGCACATCAAGTCAAGTATGAATGAGTGTGTGTGTGCATGAGGAAAGTAAGGCAGAAGGGGGTGAAGCTTTCTCGGAGAAGACAGATACTCCTCGTATTACAGCAGCTTTACGCGCCGCTCTGCTAATGCGTCAGTACTTTGTCTTCACTCATTGGCTTGTAGCTCCTTCCCTAAATCTTCTCCACTTCACACACACACACACACACACACACCACTGGTCTATTTTTAGCATGCTGTGGGGTTTCAAGGTAGAGTTGTGTCGACCCCCTCGTCTCACCCCCAGCTCCAGGCCTTACAAGGACCCCCCCAGTGGACACGGTTGCATAGCGACCGGCTGTGTTTGCACCTAAGCTGTGAAGGTCCATCGCACGACCCGGCACCTGCCCTTCATCATCTTAATTATCAACATCATCCCCCCGTTCTCCTTCACGTCATCATCTTTTATTCATGCGCTAACAAAGAGGAGAGACGTTCAGCGGTGTCTTTTCATTGTCTCACCGTTCATTCTTTACGTCTAACTCAAACTGAAGTTGAATCAGTTGAATCAAGTCTGATGTTAATCACTGACAGTATAAAGAACATTGTATCCATGACCCACAGGTTGGTGGCTGTGGCTGTCACCATCTTGGTAGTCTCTTCTGCCTCCTGGCTAGACCTGAGAGCTCTTCAGAAACCTGTGTTACATCACAGATACACTGTCCATTCTTTATACTGTCAGCAATATTTTTAGCTTATTTAGCTTTTAGTGTTCTGTCATGCCTCTACAGCAAATATGGAGCTACTGCTAGCAGCCTAAGGCTGGATTCACACAGGTTCAGGTAAAAACTGAGGTTTGAGTGGGGGTAGTCCGTTTCCGCACCGGCAGTCCGCAACGCATGGGTGTCAGCAAAAATGCGCCTTGCAGGAGAGAGGTTGATCCAGATCCTACATATGGGAAAACGGAGCCCGACGTCATGCTCAGATCGGTCAAACCTCCACAGACAGCCTGAAATGTCTCTGAAGCACAGACTATCCAGGTGGATTCACGGACCAAACTCTGATCATCTACCTGTGTGTGCGTTCTGACTTTGTTTATTTCATGTACCCAGCTTCTAAATCTGAGTCCGACTCACAATTTATGCCGCAAGTTTAATTTGATTTGTGTCCAATGATCATGTCCTGTGTGAATTCACGCTAACTGTGGCCTAACTGCTTCTAGTCTTTGTCTTTAGTGTAAGAAGTAGAAGAAGAAGCAAACACTGACATAAGAACTGTCTTTGTGCTAAGCCAAGCTAACTACAGGCTGGCTGTAGCTTTTGAACATCCTTACAATTCACTATGAGTCACGCTGACAATTATATCAACCATCATCATGATTATTATCTTTCTATGCCGAGTCACCATTTTACCCAATTTCCCCCCTTGATGTCCATCAATGTCATAAAGTCCAATTATGTGAGACGTCGAGTGAGCGGCACAGATTGTGACAGTGAGCTGTGATAATGATGGCGAGGCTCGAAGGAGGGTGGAGGAGGAGCGGAAAGGTCGAGGCCATTAGTAAGAGACAGCTGCTGGAGACAAAGTGACATGTTGGAGAGCAGAAGAGGAGCACAGACACCACTCGAAAAATAAATATCTACACTGTACGAGGGCGAGCAGGAGGAACCGATAAAATATGACAAGGAGGCTGATATTTACAATAACACATACTCTAAACTATGTTATACAATGTTGACTCAACACTAAATAACTCCTCATTTGGCCACTTGGGGGAACCAGAAACATGCAAACGCCTGCGTGGTTACACGTCCAATATAAATAAATATATGTAACTTCATAATAAACTTTTTGGTTCATCAGCTAGTTGCTCATGTCGTCTGTCTGCTGTTTGGTGCTGAGCAGGAAACATTGTGGGTGTTTTTAAAACAGCTGCCTGATGAGGCTAAAAACAACTTTAAATTGTTCAGCGTGAAACAAAACAGTGAAGTAGCACAAAAATGTGACCTCGCAAGTAATCAAGTCATCCTTTGTTGATATATAAATACTGATCATAGCTGCTTTAATGCAAATCATCTGCAGAACTACAAACACAAAGTACTTGGACACAGAAAGGGAAAAGTCCACGCCTTGAAGTCATCAAATTTCTTTACCCAACGTACTGAAGCACCTCGGCCCTCATCCCTTGACATTCATCCTTTACCCTCCATCCACCTACTCTTCATCCCTCTAGCCTCTTCCCTTCATCCCTCATCCCTTATGCCTCGATCATCATCCCTTCGTTCCTCAACTCTTGACATGCATTCATTCATCCCTGATTGCTCGCTTTTGACCCTCATCCCTTCATCCCTTGACCCCCTACCCTTGACCTTCATTCCTGATTGCTTGACCTTTGACCCTCATCCCTTCGTCCCTCATCCCTTCATCCCTTGACCCTCATCCCTTCATTCCTATTCCCTCAACCCTCAACTTTCATCTCTTCATCCCTCATCCTGTCATCTTGGTTCCTTTTTATTCACATCTAATAAACTTGAACTCCATATTTGTGTACAATATTAATATGACCACATTACATTACTAACAGTCTGACACACATGAAGTTTCAGTTAAATGTTTGGATTATATATACATTAAATTATATATGTATATATAATTTAATACATAATATAAAAAACTGAAGCAGTTCACATGCAGACCAAAGAAAATGTCTTGCATTCAATGCATTTAAATGAAAATACATGATGAATATACTACTTATATTTATTGCTGCATATTTTGTTTCCACACAAACCAGAGAACATCTTTAGAACATTGGACATTTTTATTCATTCTCACATAAGTGAATAAAAACCGACATCACAGACATGTTTTTTTGTTGACTGATTTATTACAGTATAGAAATCGCTCACTGCTGACACAATCTACAAAAAAACTCTTCATATCATTCGTCTCGAAAAATCATCACTGTTCAATCAATACTGGACAGATGCATCAAATCTAGTGAAGCACGGACATTCGCTTTAGAAATATCTCAGTTACATAATTATTGTTTTTTAAAGACGTTGATAGAAATGTGTAAAAATCTCACAGAGTGATAAAAAATATCTCATTATGCTCAAAATGTGAACCGAGCTGTCACAAAGTAAGGACGGTATAAGTTACTCATAATAAACTAGTTCACATTTAATAAAAGATGGTATCACGTATACGGACAAAGTGTGGATACACATTTTAAAGAGTTGGAATTTATGTCGGAAATGTAAAAATATACATGACATTTGATATATATATATACATACATTATAAGAGAATCCACTTTAAAACACAGTTCTTTCCAGTTTAAAGCCATCAGAAATTATTTTAAAAAAAGGAGTTTCAGGTTAGAAATAATTTCAGGAAGAAAGCAATGACTTATTTTGGGGTTATTATACCTTTTTAAAGGGCTGTGACGTGTAATCTGTTTGATAAATTTAACGTTTGATCCCTAAAAAGCTAACGCCAAAGTCAACTAGTGATAAACGATGAACTGATTGTCAGGCTGGTTTTTAACGTGGCTGGTCCCGTTGTCTTTCGAAACAGAAGACACTTTAATGTTTTAAACGTTAGTATGAGGGCGTGTTCAGACAGGATCCGACGCTGTTGCGTGAACGCAGGTTTTTCCATTGATTTGAATGGAGGTAGTGCGTTTCTGGCCCAAAAGGTGGTTTAATGGACTAAACTCTGATACTCTTACCTGTTGTGTTCTGGCTTTGTTTATTTCATGTGGCCAGCTTCTAAATCTGAGTCTGACTCGCAAATTTACGCTGCAAAATATAGACACGAAGACGTTTAATTTGGTTTGTCCGATGACATTCAGATAGACAGTGAATGAGAGTGAGTGAGCGCGGCATCAATAAAGCCGGTTAATCTGCGAAATTAAAAGTTATTTTCTTTCAGCACAAATAGACACACCACCGCACAATGCCAGATCCTGTCTGAATGCGTCCAAAACCTTTAAAAGACACATAAGCAAACAGCGTTTTGGGTCATTTAACTCATTCACAGGCACCAAACTGACCACACACACACACACACACATAAAGGATACAAACACATATTTTCAACATGATCCAGTTTTCTTCATCGGCATATGCATCTTTCTTGTTAGTAGCACATTATACATACAGTATATCTGGATTATGATAACATGAAGAGTAATAAGAGGAAGAATACTATATTTTACAGATCCAGTAGTTAAACTGATCGTTTAGTGTCTTTCTGGTGTCTCTTTGTAAGAATCACTATAAAATCTGTGTGTGTGTGTGTGTGTTGGTGTGTGTTTTTGAGGTGAGGTGCCCTATAGGTTGCTGAAGAGTTCATTTTTCTTGGTCCAGTCCATGGGCGGAGCTCTCTTGTTGGAGCGTTTCTGGTGGGCGAGCTCTTTGACCTGCTGCAGGGACAGATTCAGTGCTGGGATGGTGTCCATGTTCAAACCCTGGATAATAATAATAATAAAAAAAACAGGATGATCAACATATTTCTGTGACATGTTTAATGTTTAGTTAAAGATTGTTATGCTGTGATTGTTGTGCTCCTGTGACATACTTCATGTGGGGTATTTGTGGGCGGGGTTGTGAGCGAAGTGTTGGACGAGGCGTTGGATGGAGAAGGACTGACAGACAGCTTTGAGTCCCTCTGCTCCTCTTTGGCCGCTCTACCATTCACCTGAGGACACAAACACTCATCAACATCACCTTATACAGACTGATAAACCATTAAATGTGACAACAGTATGAACATTTTGCCATGAGTCACATTTCAACAAGTGTAATTTGGGTTTTTCTCCAGCCTTTGTACAGTATCAGACCTCGCCACAGGAGGCAGCCTTGGATTGAGGTTTTTGAACACATCTCTTGACACAATAAGTAAAAAAAGCAAAATAATGTGAAACTTAAGTAAAACCCTAACCCACACCTAAAAACAGAGTAAAACCAATTAACGTCAAGTTCTGAGTTTCATTCTTGGTAATTTTACTGTCAAACATGTGATTTATTGATCTAAAAAGAGGTATTTAATACACGTAAAGGGTGAGAAGGTCATGGGTTCAACAAAAACAAGAGTGGTGAAATGTGCTGAAAAGGTTGCAGGATGGTGCATTTAAAGCTCCTGCAGCCCACAGTCTAAGTATCAATATTGGTATCTGAACATAAGCCAGTAAAACCTACTCCATACTCAAACCCACTCCAACCCACCAACCAGCCTTCAAAGACGACTTCTCCCTGACCTCTCGCACCACCTCCCCCTCCCCGTCAGCTCTTCAACCTTTTAACCAGCGCCTGTTACGCAACAATACGTGGAACACAACTTCCCTGCTACACATACTGTCCCCGAGTAACGGGAAGCCCGGGTCAAGCTTCACTTTGCATATTTGGCCCAACGCCCAAGCAGAAGGCAGCCACAATTGGCACGGTAATTTTCTTTTATAGTTTGTGTGCTGGTGTCTTCTTCATGAAGAATCATCTCATCCATGCTGATTTACATGAAAGTCCACCTGGGAACTTGACGCTCTGGTAACCTGAGAGACCCTCAGAAAGCATTCCTGTGATGACTCTAACAAGGAGAGGTTAAATAAGCATGCACACTCAAAGAGTTTGTGTTTTTGTTGGAATATCTGTACTGTGAATATAAAACTACAGACAGCAGCTGTTTAGCTTAGCTTAGCACAAAGACCAGAGGTTAAACAGTTAGCCTGGCTCAGTCCAAAGGTAACAAAATCTGCACCTCCAAAGCTCACTGATTAACTTCTTATTAGTGTTTAGTATACACACACACAAAAAAGCAAAGGGTAGTAACAATTCAGCGTTTCATGGGGGCGTTATGTGCTGGACTATTTCTTGGCTGAGAGCAGTGACTTCCTGGAGACTCTGCTGGTTGCTTAGCAACTACTCAGACCCAAGAAATACACAAAATGGTGATTTGATGTTTTTAAAGTCGCATTTTGTCGTTCACATGAATTAAACTGATGCTGATTGTTCATATTTATTCACCTCAAACAGCCAATATGCTAACTGTACAGCTGTAACTTTAGCTACAGCTAGCTAGGTAGAAACTACCTTTTCTGTTATTTCTCACGAGGCTCGTCAATGTATCCTGGGTAAATTCAGGTGTAATCTTAGGCAGTTCTGTCTAAACAAACAGTTAGTTCATTAGTTAGCTTTA
Source organism: Miichthys miiuy (assembly GCA_036365135.1). Lineage (NCBI taxonomy): Eukaryota > Metazoa > Chordata > Actinopteri > Sciaenidae > Miichthys > Miichthys miiuy. The sequence goes on along the minus strand of CM071622.1, from coordinate 7,594,819 downwards.
GAGAAAGTGTTAGAAAACAGATATGCTTACTTTGGACAGAGCAAGGTTAGCTGTTTTCCCCCGTTTCCAGTCTTTGTGCTAAGCTAAGCTAACTAGCTCGAGCTTGATATAACTAATTCCATCTTTCCATTGACTTTGTATGCAATCAAGCTAAAATTAGCTTCACTTTCTGTCCAAACAACCAGTTACTCTTCAGTTTTTGTACCACCTTTGGACATGCAAGGTTAGCTTAATGAGTTAGCTTTAGAGAAAGTGCTAGAAAGCAGATTCTGCTACCTTAGGAAGGCTGGCTGTTTCCCCCTGTTTCCAGTCTTTATGCTAAGCTAAGCCAACCAGCTGCAGCTTGATATAACCGTACAGATGTGAGAGTCCCATCTAACTCTCAAATAACGCAACATTAAGTCAAACTATTCTTCCAAGGTTGTGTGTCTTTTTAGGATTACGTCCAACTACTTTATCAGAATTAACACAAAGCTGCTAAATTCTTCAGCTCCATTTTTTATGTTGTATACACCATCTGTCCTTGGTCAAACAAATAATTCAGCGTTAATGGAGTACTAGGTTGGGTGTGGTTTTCCACATAGCCTTAACAATGAACACCAGAAGGTTTACACAATCACAGGAAAGCCCGTTCAGTGCACGTCTCTGTGATTAATAACTCAATTCAGCAGCCGCTTGAATTCTCTGATGTGGCAAACCACACCTGAGAAAACGCTGCAAGTTACTTGGAAAACATTTGACCTTGGACTGCAGGGCTGGGTGTGCTACATGAGGAGCTACAGAGTATTCAATGCAGAAGATTGAACTCTTTTCCAGGGAAAGAGAAGAGACTGACACACACTTCCAGCTTTTGAATCCCACTAAACCAAATGAGAGCTCTTGTGATGTATCTTGTGCTGGTGGATCTTACCTTCTCCTCCATGCCTCCATTAATGACAGGCTCAGGCAGCGGACCTGTAGGCATGAGAAAAATCTGTCATTAGCCTCCCATAAAAACTCTTTGTCATGTCACGATAGCTTCGGTCCTGCACCATCAGAGCAGGGAGCTCCACTCTGCAAGATCAAGAGTCTTTCTGCAGCTCACCTTTCATTCCTACCAACACCTACTCTATTACATAGCACAGGTATGAGCAGGTCATCTATTATTCACATGTGGTTCATCTTCTATGAGATGGTCCTCCTGAATGCATCCCTCTACATGTCAGATAGCTGTACTGGAACATTTCCTTTCAGCCTTTTCCTCATAAAAACACAGTTTGCAGACAGACATCACCACAGAGGTTGGACACCTCCCTTACCTTCCATTCTTCGGATCCTTCGCACGGCTGATAAGTGTCTTTAAGTTAATGATGATTATTACAGCAGATAGCAGCTGCTCCTCCTTCAGCGTTAATCTGAGTTTTGAGTTCCTCCTCGGGTCTTTATGTTTGTGTGTTTGTGTGTCCCTGACTCTGAGAGGAGCCCCTCCAAGTCCCCAATCCAACTCCAGCTCCAGCCTGAGAGCCCACTTGGAGTGAGCGCCTTGGAAACCAAACAAAGCTGCTGGCCAGCCGGGTGTGTATGTGTGTGTGAGTGTGTGTGTGCGTGTGTGTGTGTGTGTGTGTGTGTGTGTGTGTGTGTGTGTGCGTGTGTGTGTGTGTTAAAGTTAAGAGTCAGTGTAGGCAGGTGTCCTCTGAGTGGGCAGCATGTGAAGTGCAGGCAGTTACCTGGGAAACACCTCACAGGAATCTGTCCTTTAACGGAGGTTTCAAATTATTAAACATAATCGCTCGTCACCCGCGTTCTTACTGATAAACTCAATTAATCAAACTGTAAATACGTGTAACATCTCAAATATTGAGAAATACCAACTTCCTCTGCATCCTCTCTACCGCTGTGCACCGTCTGTTGCCATGCCAACAGCTGGCAGTACCATGATTACATGAGGGCGTCTCATGCTGCAAAGTGGCACTTATTTGGCCAACACACACAGAAATACACTCATGACCACCTCCCTGAGGATCTGACAGCCCTCAAACACGAGAAACCAAATCACACACTGTACTAGAGCTCCCCCTAGGGGCTGTGGTAGATAGAGCAGGGCCTAAAGTGCCTCAGAGCAAGGTGGTGAATCATTACCAGAGGGAAAGAGGGCGAAGAGATGATCACTTAGTGAGCTTATTATTGAAGAAAACAGTCCCCATTTTGGAGGTTTTCTGGAGCTTTCAGTCACATTTGAGGCGGTTATACACTCATATGTTATCAGAGGGTCAAGAGATAACAACCAAATCATCTCCATGACAACTGAGCAAACTCTGTATACTCTCCCCACTATGATGGAGGAGGCTAACAGTGCTAACCGGGCTACGGAGTAGCATCACAGAGGCTGAACTGACTCACTGATAATTCGGGTTTCAACTTGTGAGAGCCGACAGAAGAGCAAAGACCAATTTCTGTGAATTTCCCCATGTGTGGGATCAATAACGTCTATCTTATCTCATCTTATTCATGCATCCAACTAGCATTTTGTTACACAACCGTGGCGGGAAGTTAGCACCACCGATAAATGCCGGTAAAATATGAAAGTTTCTGTTAGATTTTAGACACGATATGATGATTTACCGTAAATAAAGTCACTGTTCATCCAGGGAAGATGCATGTGTAGGACGTCGAAGGCAGAGCCAGGAAAATGGACGCTGATGATAGAACAAAAAGGTCAAACTAGACATCCTGAAGTGGACTCCTTGGGGTGTCTGGCAGTGGTTGAGTTTCTTCCCGGCCTTACCTTTCCAGTTTGACCTTTGGCTCTATCATCGACGTCCATTTTTCCATCCTTTCTGACAAAGGAGACAGGGAATGATACACAGCAAAGGAAATGTGCTGCAGGAAGGACTCATGGGGAGTCTACTCTATCAGTTGAGTATTTTTCTTATCCGCCTTTTACGTTGTGAGCCGCTGTGTGGGATCAATACAGTCTATTTAATCTAATCTTAATTATTTGTTGTAATATTAAACTTCTCTGAGAGAGAGATCTGCGTTAAGCCTTCCCTCTTCACAAACACAGACACTCAATCCGACTCTGATCTGCCTGATCTGATCTATTTATGTCTAAAAGATTAACTTTCACCACAGGCCATCATGAGGTGGTGGTGAGGGCAGGAAGCATCTCTGTCTCCGTCTGTGTCTGTGTTTCTTGGCAGAGAAAACATCCACGAAGGACAGAGCGACTCAAAAGAAAAGAGATAAAAGGAATTAAAGGAGCCAAGAAACTCCTCCTTCGTCTCACCGGTGATGTGGTCCGAGGTTGGGGCCACACGGCATCTCTTGAAGAAGGCGTCTGTGCCGGGGTCCACCACCAGCAGACGGACCACGTTTCCGCCGACTTTAATGGCGGCAACTACTTCTGAATGTGTCTTCCCTTCCACCGACATGCCATTCACCTGAAAAACAGATTATTATACGTTTTTTTTAAACATTAAAAGAAGATGTTTCTTTTTTGTCTTTGTTCCCACGCAGAAGTGAACAAACTGTTTTTGTTTTATCTCTATCAGGATTTCTTTTTCAGTATTATCTCTTTGTCTGCCAGGGCAGGAAATCCTGTGTGTCCTCACACAAAGACACGTACGCACACACACATTCCTCGGCTAACTTACAAAACAATCCTCAAAAGCATCAAAATCATGATTTTCTGTCCTTTAAATCAACTTTTTATCCGCCGTGTTTACATGTTTTGTGGCGTTTGACTGTGTGACAGCTGTACTTTAACTCTCTGCTATACAGTAACTCAACATGTCAGGTGGCTCCCGCCCACACCAGCTGAGACTTCTGGGATAAAATCACCATGGGAAAGCATGTTAGAAATGTCTGGAAGGGTGTGTGTGTGTGTGAGTGTGTTTAGGTCCTGTGTGGGACTGCATGTGTAAGCCAGTCCCACAGAGGAAGCTGGACAATAGCTGCTTGGCCAGTAACAGCAGTAACAATGGCTGTCCGCTCCCTACAAAGCCCCGCTCCTCAGTGGGTGGTGTGGCTGTCTGGAGGCCCTCTGGGGGACTAGAAACCCCTTACTAGACCTCAAACTCTCTGCTACTTTTAATCCATCTGTCCTCTTTCTTTACCCTTGTTCTTCTCTGTTACCTTAGAGAGTGAGTGAAGGCGTGTACGGAGCTCTGATTTGACTACATGTGCACAAAAATGTAATTCACAGATGAGTCAGAGACTTTTATTGTGAGATGCTGGCTTGAAATAAACGGAAGTAGGATGTATGATATTAAAACCACATGGTTTTATGGTTGTAATATTTATTTAAGGACAATAAGGATACATGAGGACACACTGTGCTGTGAAAACTGTGATTTTTAGCTCCACAAAATCAACTTTTATCAAACATTTTAATCACTTGTATGACACAGTTTATTTTAAGAAATCTACGTCGCAGCCACACTTATATGAAGTGGAAATTACAGGAATGTACTCTGTAATTTTATATATTTATTTGTTTTTATGCATCTCTGTAAGCCGCTGTATACTGGAAGGTGGTCAGAGCAGACCCCAGACCAGTTAAGAAGCTGATTATTCATGTTACAGTCCTCTGAGGGGGGATTTAAGACCCCACACAGCGGCTGTTAGTTCACTTCACATTCCTCTGAGCACACAGTTAACTTTGGGGAAAGAGTCCAGAGACCACCTGCATAACCGGAGAATATTTCTAATGTGGAACAGTCAGATTACTTTTCCTGCAGCGGAGGAGGAAGAGATTATTTACTTAAGTAAAAGTACAACAATGTAAAAATACAAGTAAAAGTGAAATATGTGAGTGTCATCAGGTAAATGTTAAAAAAAACATTAAAAAAAGTTAAAAAACGTCCCCTGTGACTGTTTTAATATTATTTCACTAGATTATTATTACTCGTGCATTAAAGGTCCAGTGTGTAAGATTTGTGGGGTCTGTTTATGTTTTCATCACTGTATAATCACCTGAAGGTGAGAGTGATGTGAGGAGATTGCAATGTCACATGTAAATGTAACATGTAACATGTAAATTTAATGTAAAGACAGGATTGTAGTTGGTTAGTTGTTGGTTGAGGTGAAGCTGACTTGTGAGTATTATTATTATAGATTAATCTCACTATTTTAGTCAATTAACTGATTGTTTGGTTTGTAAAAATTCTTACAATAGTGAGAAATGCTGTCACAAGCTTCAAATCCCGAAGTGACACCTTCACCTTCACCTTCGTCACCTTCAACACTTGAGCTGCCCAAATCTCAAAATTATTATAAATTAATTTGGATTTTTTTTTAAATAATTAAAAGGAAAGCAGAAAATCTTTACATTTGTAAAGCTGGAATTGTGAAAAATGATTTAAATAATTATCAAATTAATTTCCAATTAAGTTTCAATCGATTAATCACCGAATCACTTCAGCTTCATTTGTACATTTTGTGAATTTGTAACTAGTAACTAAGCTGTCAAATAACTGTGGTGAATTAAAAGTGAGAAGTGATACTCAGTATTTAACGTACTTCTGTTTTTTGCTTTCACATATCTGCAATCTTTTTTGTGTTTTTTTTTAGGTGTTTTGTTCTACAATGATAAACAGAAATAAACTTTTAGTATGAAGTCTGTGGGTGACGTCACGGATATAATGTGCATGTTTTACTTTCAGTTGTTTTATGTTAGTAAATGCAACAGATAAATAGCGATCCTTAAATTAGAGTCCCTTACAGGCCGTTTCTGTTTTCAGGTAGAGAAGCTTTATTTTACAAAAAAAGTCCCGTTTGACATTTTGGGAAATTTTCACTTTCCCTCTTTCAGCATAGCTCTGTTTCAAAAGGAAACAAAACACCTAGTTTGTCCCGACCGTAGCTCAATATTTAACATGTTATATCTAGTTTGTTTAATCCATACAAAAAAGTGTCAAACCAGTTGCCTGGCAACCAGTGGAGACTTCAGGAAATGACTGCACCCGGACAAGAAAACAGTCCAGCACCTACACTCGGTTTTTGCATGAATTAAACAAATGAGTTAAGTGTATGAAGTGAGCTTTAGAGGTGCTGGTAGACAGGTGTGATAACTTTGTACAGAGCCATGCTAACTGTTTCCTTCTGTTTCCAGTCTTTATGCTAAGCTACGCTAACTGGCTGCAGCTTCAGAGTGGTGTCAATCTTCTCATCTAACTGTCAGAGTTAAAGCTAATAAGTTTATTTCCCGAGATGTCAAAATATTCCTTTAAACTCCTGTCACCGTTGCTTTTTTCCCCACATGTCTGCGATACTTTTCTTGTTTTGTTTTTGGGCGTATTGTTCTACAAAAATAAACGCTTTCTCCAGATCGTCTTTTGGCTCTTCATTTTTCACCACCGCATTTTAAAATTAACTTTTTATATGATGCCACTCCCTCAATCTGGTTACTTTTGTATTTAATCCAGAAACCGTTTAGGATGTCTGAATATTTATTTTGAGAGCTGATATTGAGATTTAGCCTCCAAGGTTACATCACACCAAATAAAAATGAATTAGTGTAGCTTCGACCTGAGTTTTTTTTTCTATTAGAAAGTAAACAGACCCAATCAAAGCTGCACCATTCTTCTTTATTTTTATCCCTGCAGGCTGCCTGGAGCGGAAGTATGGCAGACTAATCAGGATACACTCTTTGGATGGATATTTTTGTGTCGCTTCTCATAAAGATTAGCTGAAAAGTCAGTTTCCTTAAAACTGCCAAGGACTTGCATTAATGCTTGTTACATAAGACCAAAATCTGGCAGCCTGTTCGAGGACTTTCTAACTCACCAGAACATTAATAAGTTTTCTAAATGTCCCCTCTCATGCTGAGTATGCTTATTAAAAAGTACCTGTACTATCCTGTCCTTGGGCTGCAGGCCTGCCCTCTCTGCTGGAGAGTCCTCATCCACAGCTCGGATGTACTGACCCGGCCGCGCCCGCTCGCTGTGCAGGTTGAAGCCATACCCGTTGGACCCTCGCTGGATCACGCAGAGACGTGGTCGCAGTTCAGTACACACCTCCTGGAAGAGGCCAGAGGAGAGAGAGAGAAAGTGTCAACACACTCGATGTGACATGCATCAACAGACCAAAACTTTACCATACCTCCAACATGGTTGTCTCTTCAGGAAGTACGAGCGGCACAAAGATTACGGAGAGCTCCTGTGAATCGTTAACCATGAATATAAAGCCGAGGTTGAACATACAGGTGGCTGCTGCATGCTGATGTGTTGTGCAGTGTGTTTTTGACAATCATGAGTAAACTTGGGTCTGCTGTTTGGACTCCACGTGACTCCAAACAGCTCGCCAGGAAGGAAGAGGGTCTCTGAGGCATGTGATTGGAGGTCTGCTGGGAAAGGTTTGTGGAGAATTTGGGGAGGGGGGGGGAGGCAGCCGGAGGCAGTCAGCTCGACTCGACTCTGGCCTTGTCGGCTTTTGAGGAAGGGACCAAGTTCCGGTGTGGTTCGGGAGCCCTGCTCTCTCCAGGCTCCGAGGAGGACAATGGAAGCTGGGCGTTGACCTCTGACCGCCTCCCCCCCATCACCCCGTCGCGTCCAGTCCCGCTCTGGGATGGCAGGAAGAGTTAGAGCTGTATTGTCATCCAGGAAGAAACTGGAGCTCAAACCAAGAAACTCCCTTCCGCTGTATGGATGAAGCAGTTTCTTTATTTAGCGGAGGGGTCTTTAATGGTTTGGAGTTAAATACAGGAGAGACTGGTCAGGATAATCTTTGTCACGGTGACAAAATGTGACCTGACACTCCCTCCACATCACTCCCTGTTTGCTCCCGCCTTCTGTCAACCGAACACTTGAAGACAATGAACAGCTTCTATAAATAAGTCAGCGTGAATGACTCACTTTCTACATAAAACAGGCAGGAGGCTAATTGATTAAAGCTACGTCAAATCATCGGTGGACATAAATTAACTGAGACTGTCTGACTCGACACTTTCTCTCATATTTCCAGCTCTGAGTTATTGTCACTTCCCTGCTTTATGTAACATAACTGTTTCAAGCTAACACCCCGCCCACCTCTGCCAAGAACTGACTGTTTTCTTCTTCTCAGTAAAGCACCTGAAGAAAAACAACATGATGGGTCACCTTTTCCAGGAATTGCAGATAAGAAGCACGAGCAGGTGAAGAGTTTTATCACCAGTTACAAGGAAGAAACAATGAATGTAAACAATGTAAACTTTTTACAAGAAAGTGGCTCAGGATGAGAGTCAAACTGTGAATTTTCATTTCCAAGAAATCGTGTGATGTGACAACAGTGAACTGCACGCAACATCGCTTGTGTTTATCAATCCAGCCAGTGAAAGAGGGACTTAGCTAACAGGTATTATGCAAGCGGAAACCTCTGTGGCTGTGAAGTGAAGCCAAAAAACTGCAGTTCCTCAAACGTCCACTTGAGGCTGGCTACAGAACGAGTCAGTCTCCATAAGTCCCCATGTTAAAATGTCCAACTTCACAGCAGAAATAAACATGTTTACAGCCTGGTACAAAAACTGTTTTGGTCTCTATAGCTAATTTCCCCATTCATGACAACTGTACTGAGGGTGAATTTATATATAACTCACCTGTTCAAATTATATTAAGACTTGAAATTATACATGAGGATCGACACCGCCAGCAGCCAGTTAGCGTAGCTTAGAATAAAGACTGTGAACAGGGGAAACAGCTAGCCTGGCTCTGTACAAAAGGAAATAAAACACCTAGCTTGTCCCGACCTTAGCTCGACCTTACTTATAAATAGTTTGTTTAATCCATACAAAAAAGTGTCAACAAGTTACTAGGCAACCAGTGGAGACTTCAGGAAGCAACCAGTCCAGCAACTACATGAATTAATATCTCATTTGTATGAATTAAACAAATGAGATTGAATGTATGAAGCAAGATATCGAGGTGCAGAGAGGAGAGCCAGGCTAGCTGTTTCCCTCCGTTTCCAGTCTTTATGCTAAGCTAAGCTAATCGGCTGCTGGCTGTAGCTTCATGAGAGCGGTGTCAAAGCGAATAAGTGTATTTCCCAGGATGTGAAAGTATTCCTTTAAACTCCTGTCACTTCTTCAGAGGTCCTTTCGCATAACGTCTACATGTCTTGAACAAAAAGATCAGATGTAACACATTAAACGCGACGTGAGTGTGTTCTCATCAGGGATGCAGATTGGACGTCTTTGTGCTCATCCCTGCTGATCCTGATAAGAGCTCTACATCATAATGGTAACTGATTACACAAAAACGCCTTTGATTGCACGTCCTTCACACTCACTCAAGCGTTACACCCAAACCTCAAATAAAACAACCTTTTTTATCGAGTTCCTTCAAAGTACAGACTGTCTCTGCTCTCTTTTCTTTTGGTACACGGTTAGTTTAGCTGCTGTCGGTTTGAACGAATGTTTCAGTGTTTCTTATGACTGACCTTCCCTCCTCTGAACTCACGAAAAGAGCTTCTATCTTCACCATGAATCAGATTATTGCAACAATTTAGGGCTCTTCAGGTGTCTTGTGTTGGACACTGAGTGTCATCAACACACACTTGCAGCCTTGGCATCAGACTCCTCAACACTCATCAGGCACTCTGGTTGACGTTGGTTGTCCCTTTGCAGGGAGAGAGAGGGCACAGAGAGGCTCTGGCAGGGACAACAGAGGAGGGTTTGTGTCTGAGAGGAGTGGAGGGCCGAAGAATCTCCACACGGGGCTGAAATCTGTGGAATCTGCTGAACACACACATGCCAGGAGGGGAACCGAGGACCTGGACGACTTGAGAAATGTTGCATTGCTCGTGTTACGTGTTAACAACAATGTAATGTTGCGACAGAAGATGAACACAGCTGTCTGAGGCTTGTGGCTAAAACAGCAATGTGAGCTGAGTACAACTAAATATTTGTGTCTCTTGGCCTTAGGAAGATTTGTATACTTCCTCTCAGACTCTTTATTTTGTTTAGAGTAGTACCCAGTCCCTAAATCATCCACAAGCACCACGCGATATGTGGAAGGAAAAGCCATCGACTTCCTCAGATTTAGTTTGTGGCATTTAGTTCAACATCATCTCATCTGTCGCGTCTGAATCACACTCACACTCATAACCTCATATTTCTGACTGAGTATCACGTTTTCTATTGTGTGAAATGTTCCTGTCGGCCCAGAAAAATAGTGAACGCACTCAAACTTTCCTTTGAGGAGGGAAGTGTTGAACAGGAACTGTTGACACATCTTCCCTCAATATGCTTCCTTCTGCGCTGGCTCAATTTCCTGACATGAAAGAGAAATCGATGTACAAAAAACACACCCAAATATATGCAAAAAACACACACACACATGACGAGGGGAAAGGGAGGCTTTCATGTCTGTATTAGAAATCTAATAAAAGAGGTCATGCATCAACAAAAACGCTGGGCAGCGTGACCACGAGGCAAAACTGAACTCAGCTCGTCACCCATCATAAACATGAGATATGACTCTGAAACAGACTGTTAAAAAAAGCTGAATATGAGGGAGGAAAACCAACAATTCAATGTTTTACAGCATCTCATGTGCCAGATTGTTTCTACATTGAGATGAGTAACTTCTTGGAGTCTACGCTGGTTGCCTGGCAACTGCTCACAGCCAAAAAATAGTCAGTCCACCCTCTAAAATGGGTGAATTGTTGTTTTTACACTTTTTTCTTCATACAAAAGAGATATAAAGCAGTAATTAGTGACGATGGCGGCTTCAAAAGGCACTACGAGTGACGTCACTCTTTAAAAACATAATAACTCCTAACACTGGACATTTAAGGCCTCATTTTAACATTTACCGGTGTATCTTTCATCCGCTGCAGACATTTTACCTCTTGAACTGTTCAGCCGGTGGTTGTTTACATTTTGAACAGCACGCGTGAGTGTTAAGGCTCATCGGTTTATCACATTTATCTAATAATGTTGTAAATAAAAGTAAAGGTCGTACACAGTTTGTTTTTCTCTTCATAGACAGATTGTGATGTGCTGTAAATGACTGCCTCAGTACATGTACACTGTGTATCATGATGTTTTCTTGAAGTAGTTCTGGCCCTAAAACATTGATATAAGTTGTGGCACCTCTTCGTATCATCAGTTAATACCATGTTGTTGTTTAGCACCAACTGAACGAGTGTTAACACTGGTTTGGGTGGACACAAAGTAAAGTAACACAGGGCAGTCCAAATGTTGAAAGCAGAGTTGCGTCATATTTGTTTCCACTTGTGTCTATTGAATCAGCTTCACTGCTGCTGCTCTGCTGCTCAGACTTCAGATGGCTTTGAATACCAATCACTCCAAAACAAAACCAGGACCAGTGTTAATATTCTCAAAACACACTTCTGAGTCACACGGCCGCCTCGTAAATCTCACTTCATCTGCCGCTCCGGCACACAGTTGTTGTTTCTCTGTGTGTTTTTAAGCGTTTGCAGGTTCCGCTCCCAGACTCTGTTTTAGACTCGTCCTCAGGAAGCTGTGAAAACCGAGATAAGATACTTGAGATCAACTTTGAGGCCTCTGATGCAGCTGCAGGCAGCAATGTCCATGAGTATGTGGAGCTGCTCTTAGTTACTGAGTTGCTGAATTCCTAAAATCCTATAAATAATAATTTGTGGAAAATCTTTGCTGTCTGGAATGTAACTGTGAATATTTGAGCTTTTTAAGCTTTGAAAACAGTTTTTACAGCTCAGAGATCACACATGTTTTCATGCAAAAGATTGTTTGTTTTTTACGTTGATAAGAATAAAATGAGTTTAGTAACGAGGGATGACATTACAAATTATTCTTTTTAAAGCAAAACATGGCAAGAGCATGCTGTCTACAGAATGCTGTCTATATCTCCACTTTTTATTATTTTGATGAAATGTGCAGATTCTCTTCTGTCTATAATCAGCATTCAGACACTTATTGATCAATAAAAAGATGTTTTGTTACATGTATATAGGATAGCAAGAAGCTCTCTGAACTGAGTCAGACTGATGCATGCACATTAGTGTCAGATTAGCCTGAATTATGTTGATTTCAGTGGTTAAAATGGCTGAAATAGCTTTATGTAGGTCAGTGTCCTTCACATGGAAACATGAAGGACAACCTTGCTATTGATAGTTTACCAACTGAGGGGGACTTAAGCAGCAGAGCTACCGCTTATCCTCATCAGGGTTGTGGGCGTTTGAGCCAAACCCAGCAGGCTTTGGGCGAGAGGCAGGTACACTCCGGACAAGTTGCCAGCTCATCACAGAGCACACAGAGACAAACATGCTCACATTGACACCTACGGGTAATTTAGAGTCACCTATTAACCTGTTAAGTTCATGTCTTTGGACTGTGGGAGGAAGCAGTTGTTGTTCCCCGTTGGTGGAACGTCCTATCAGTTCGTACCAGATCAGGGTCGTCCCTCTCTACCTTCAAAAAGACCCTTTTTCTTCAGAGAGCACCTCCTCTCCAACACTACCAACAACTGGACATGCTAAATCTATCTTTGAGTAATACTAACATGACCATTGTCGCACTGTAGCTTGATTGTTTTCCATTTTGTAAGTCGCTTTGGGTAAAAGCGTGAAAGAGAGCAAACACAGACATGGAGAGAACATGCAAACTCCACACGGAAAGGCCGAACCAGGAACCTTCCTGTTGTGAGGCGACAGTGGTAACCACAACACCAAGGTGCCGCCCAGGTTTTGTCATACTGATGGGTCATGAAACGTCACCAAAAGTTGTTACAGCTCATCCTGAGAGGAACATGGATGTATTACATTTCACTCAAAACAACAAATGGAAGAGAAAATGTCACGACAATCCCTGTGGACTGACCAACAGACATCTCTAGAGCCACGCCACCAGCATGTTAAAAAATGATTAAAGGTCAGCATTTATGTGCACATTACAGCACATAAAGAGCCTTTGAGGTGCCCACAGGTGAGCGTTTGAGAAGCCAGATTGATTTCCACCTTTCAAACCCTCTCAGAGAGTGTTAAAAAAGCAACCAACCACCTCCATAATAACCATCCATCATGTTTATCACCCGTTGCCACCCTCTGACTCAGCCACTGTAGATTTGCATCTGTCAGGCTCTCCTGCTGACTCTCTCTGACAGAGGAGCGCTGTAGCTGCGAGCGATTCAGTCTCTGCCACACCGGCCTGCCAGTTACTTCATATTTTCCTCACACTTGGCCAGCGGACTGATGTGTAACTACAGGCCTTTACTAAAGGAGCACACATACAGTCTTAGGCATGTGTCATTCCTCTGTGACTCAACTACTCTTTTTGTTTCACCCTGGAAAAAAAAGAAGACTCCTATAATTACATAAACATCTCACTGACGAGTCTTTTGCAAATCAACAACTGAAACCTGTCACACTCAACTGAACTGTGTATGCAGATACGACCTCTAAATCAGCCTCCACCCTTCACCGTCGCCGCAGAGTTCAACCTCTTTGATCAGCATAAAGAATAACCACTGAAGCGACACCCAGCCAGGCACTGCGGTTACTCAGTGACACGACCAACTGTCGGCCTCCCCTTCCTCGTTCCTTGTGATTGTCATGTGTAGTTTTCTTTTGACGGAGATTAACGGGCTCAAGGGCAGACTTGATAAATGTTTGATGTAAACCTGGTGCCTTTTTAACCAGCACAGCACACGTTTTGTCCTCTTTGAGCGTGCAGAGTGCACCACTCTCTCAGAGCAGGATGGGGGTGTTGGATTTCAAGCTGGACCATTGAACCAGCTGCGAGGCAGGCGGAGGGGGGAACAAAGCACCCTACTGTCCCCCCACCCAACCCCAGTCCATTTGAGGATGGGACAAACCGGCTCTACAAAAGACACCAAAGAAAAGTTTTGCAGAGGGTTCCCGTTACAATAGACTCTTTAGGGGGAAGTCCTGAAAATAGAAAAGTAACGTCAGTCATCACAGCAGGGAAACAGGCGCTGATAAGACCAAATGGAGAGGTTTGATTACCACAGAGAGGCCTCGGCAAAATGCCTTTTCTCAAGGGTCTTCTGCAGCCTCCATCTTCAGTTTGTCTACATGCAGCCAACCACAAACCAGAGTCAACAAGTTTTATCTCCTCGACCAGTCTTCCTGTCTCTGACCCGCCACCCTTCAGACCTGAAACCAGCATTAGCTCCACACAGCAAGTCCTGCAGTGTCTGATTTATTAAAATTGCAGTAACTGACTCTTCAGTGGACTTTGACCTGAGTTCAGGAGTTTCTACATTTTTCCACAATCCCCACTTGTTGTTGTGTGCAGCCGTTAGTGGAGCATGTAGGTGGCGGGAAACAAAGAAGCCGAAGGCGTTAGCAGGGTCGAGACACTGAGAGTTACTACTAAAGAGAAAGTCGTGCCCTTTACTTGTATTATTGAGGCTACTCTTACTGGAAACATGTGTGTCTAATCTGTGGCCCAGTGCAAGTAAAATGTGAGGTAATGAGTTGATGGTTTACATAATGGCTGCTCATCTACTGTATGTTTTTTAAGAGTCTACAGCCGTGCTTAGAAACAGTGGTGCTTTGAGCTAATGCTAATGTCAGCATGCTAACATGGTAATGCTAAGCAGGTATGTTTACAGGTACCTTTACCATGTTCACCATCTTAATTTAACATGCTCATATTTGCTTTATTAGCACCAAACGCAAAGTACAGCTGAGGCTGATGCGATTGTCATGCTCACATTGAGAGCCAAACAAGAAGAGTCTACACCTATGCTAGCAGCTGAGGCACAGTGATGATTTGAGCTAATCTGTACTCTACTCCGATTTCCTAACCCTATCTTTTGGCCACGTGCGTCCGCGATCGTAGATAGGCTGGAAAATCGAGAGTTTTGTCCTTCTTCATCTCACACTCCTTTATCACTAGTGAATAAGATCCCAAGACACTTGAACTCCTTCGCGTGGGGAAGCAACTAACTCCCAACCCGAAGGGAGCTTTCCAGAGAAGCCTCAGACTTGGAGGTATCAACCACTCAATAACAAACTGGAGCAAAGAAAGCAAACTAATTAATCACAGATTGTTGACTTAAAACAATCTTAAGTATTCCAGGATTTATTTTCTTACAGTTCCTTAGTTTAGTACCATTCAGTGTTCATAAATAACACCAACAATATACATTCATTTGGTCTGTCTTGGTTGTCTCTGTGTCGTACGGTGGGAAGGGAGGTGTACAGCAAGGGGTGAGTCTATTTCAAGGCAAGCAGCGAGTCATTTCCCACCCCACTCCCGCCTCCCACCGGCAGGGCGAGGCCCTCCGGCTCATTGTCCGACCAGGGGTGGTGAACCTACAGCAGAATGTAGAGGGAAATGGAATGTGGCATTGTAGAGTCCGCGTCCAGAATCCCATGGGACCCAATCAGCAACTAACCCCCACCACCCCACCACCAACAACCATCCGCCACCCACCCACACAGACAGACAGGGTTCAGGTTCCACCCCTGGCCTGGGCCACGCTGGTCTTGACCGTGGGGACGGGACAGTGGTGCTGTTGTTTGGACTGACGTCACTGAGAAGTTTCAACAAGTGGCACGAGCTGCAAAGACGAACATTATTTGATCCGGTCTTAATCGATAGAGCGCGATGTTTGATGAGAAGAGGCCGAACTGTACCCTTCATTACCATTTAAACAATGGTACACAAAGCAAGAACTTGTTTTGTCCTTTAAGACTCTGACCATGAAATTACAATGTCTTGGTTGCAGACCTTTGATGAATGTCTTCCCCACTCGTCTCTCTCCCCTTATTTCCTGTCAGTGCTCCACTGTCTACCAATAAAAAGACAAAAAACTGGCCCCAACATACTTACTTCAAAAATGAACTTTGGCACTCACAGTTTCTCTTACTGATACGTATGTTTCCATCGTTTGTTATGCTCCCCTCGCCTCTTTCCTAAACAGATATTGTAATCAATTGTATGTGACCGTCTTTCAAAACACTGCTGGTTATCTTGAGCAACGTTTTGTTGATAGTATTGTATCATGAGTTATTCTGAAAATTCCCGCCCAGAATACACACAAAACAGAAACTGACCAGAGAAGTGTGTCAACGTTTAAAGACTGCCAGTGTCTCGTGGTGGTGACTAAAACACAACCTGAACAGGTAGTGATAACGACACAGCATGTGAGAGCGTGGTTTTGTTTATCTTAGTATAGATTCATTGTTACTGTATCTGTGCTACATAATTATAGAGCATATCTATATATCTGTCTCTGAGTTTGTCAGCCCAAAGAATAATTATTAACCACCCAGCCAAATTTAACTTTTTAAAAATATCGACAAGTGTATGAAATTAGTGGTCAAACCTGGTAAAAGTGCTGGGGGCGTGTCCGCTGAAGGTGCTGAAACCAGTCCTGCCTCCTTCAACAGTCAAATAATGTAACCATGACAACCTTAATATACAGGCTACAGCTAGCAGCTGAATCTCATTCATGCTCAGGCTGGCCTGACTCCACATGTCATTACGACATTGTTCAAAGTCTTTTCACATGTTTTCAGCAAGAAATAAAGGATAAAATAAAATGTAATAAAATAAAAAACCTGATAAATCAAAATCAACCTTTGACATCAACCTTTAAATCCAATAATTGGCCTTTTCCACTCAGTGTTTTGGGACTCATTAACTTATTCTGTTCACACGTCACACCTGCTGATCACCTGAGATTACACTCTTACGCCTACGAAAGCACAAATCCTGGATTGGAAACACAGTGGAGCCGTCCCTCCATATCTTATCATGAGGACCATTTCCCCCGGCACACACTGCCCAACAATCAACAAAGAGCACGAGAGGGAACTCCCAAACTTTCTCACATACACACACCAGCCAACACATGCACATACATTAATGTGAAAACTAATATAAATCCAACGCATGGAGAGCAAACGTCAAGCAACTGCATGCGGCCTGGACTGAATGAATCATGGGAGGACATCTGATCCTGTTGGACAAACACAATGACAGCATTACCTCAACAGAGCAGGGACAATACCTGGATTTGTCACAATGACTTCAATGATGATGAAACCAACAAATACTGTTTGCTTTGAGCCATGATTCAACGTCTGTTTCATTGCATTATCATATTTTAGATTCTGTTTTCATTGCTGCTGCTTTCGCTCAGTCGTGGTGAGACAGTTTCTCTAACCTTCACGCTGGAGTTTACCGTCCTGCTATGAGCTGCTGGGGGTGGGAGAAGAGGATCAAGACAACAGGGTGGGGACAACAATGACAGGAAACAAGCACAAACGTCCAAGTCTCCCACAGACAGCAGCAGGCAGCCAGAAAACACACCCTTAAAACCATCCTGGCTCGAATACTTAGTCTAGGTGTGGCTATTTCTGCCTCTAATGCACGAAAAATAATCAGCGAACGCTGACGTTTATTCTATAAACAGAGAGTCTATTCCTGAAGGCATTACATCAATAGACGCGATAAAAGTTGGAGGTGAACTCACACAGATAGGATGTAAAGTAGCTGAATAAATCCTCTAAATGTTCAGTAAATGTCATGGATGTGAAAACATGATTAACTTCAGGTGACACGCACAAAGCGAACTACACTAAAGCCAGTAAAAAAAGAACCATTGTCATGCACCGAAGGCCGTACAACACTGTGCATACAAATATAGCCTGAATCCTCCCACACAACAGCTCGAGGATGATTTGTTTAGGGAAAACACGTCGTCCCGTTCAATTAAAGGACCTCGCTCTCTCCCAATGTACAAAGTCAAGCATGTGTGGTGAAAGCAGTGGGAGACTCGAGGCTCTTTAATAAGCAGGTTTTATGTGAATGTGCAGATTAGAGGAGAGGCACTTCGACATGAAGTCGCCCTCTTTTTTGTCTCATTCCTAGAGTTTGCTGGAAGTCGACACACTCGGAGAATCACACCTTCTTCAGAGACATCACACACTCTTACAAACAGCAGATCTCATCAAGCCGTGGTCAATTTCATCTGACACGAGCGCCCTTCCTCTCCTGTAATTAGTGTTTAAACACGGACTTATGTAAGCAACCATTCAGGAAGACTCCCAAATAATATAAAAAAACGCTTCTCACCCTCACACTCTGCCTCGCTCGCTTCAGCCTGAATGAATCACTGTAGAAACAGCGAGAGTTCTGTGGTGACGCAGATACATTTTAATGTGTTTCTGCATTAAATAAACACTCATTTTATGGAGTTGGACATCGACAGATGTAGTAAAATCACCTGTTTTTCATTACAGCTGAAACAACTAATCTGTGAGTTGTCATTAATCAAGGAACATGATCTGTTTCCACCCTCTCAAACATGAGTTTTTCTCTGCTTTACATCATTAATGACATGTCTTTGTGTTTTGGACTGCTGGCAGGACAAAATAAGAAATCTGGCGGTGCCTCTTGTGATTCAGACGTTTTAAAGACAATTAAGCAGATTAAAGGACGGGTTCACTTTTTTACAACACCAGCAGTGAAGTTTTTCTTGCAGCAAAGTGCCAAAAAACTGCAGTTCGTCAAACGTCCACTTGAGGCTGGCTACAGAACGAGTCAGTCTCCATAAGTCCCCATGTTAAAATGTCCAACTTCACAGCAGAAATAAACATGTTTACAGCCTGGTACAAAAAACAGTTTTGGTCTCTATAGCTAATTTCCTCGTTCATGACAACTGCACTGAGGGTGAATTTATATATAACTCACCTGTTCAAATTATATTAAGGGTTAAATTTGTGCATAATTAACAGTGTGGATGCTTTGGTTGACATTAGACATTTGACATCCATTCTTTATAGTGTCAGTGGTGTAAAATGCCAACAGGAATCTGTGTGATTATGTGTACAGCACATAATAAAAATCACTTATCTAAGGCTTGACCTCGTGTTTGTGATGAAACAGTCAGCATAAGCTCGACCCAGTGGCAGCAGCGTGCTGCAAATCGACCCTCTTCTCAGGAGCCTTTTTTTTTTAATCTAACTCCTGATAAATGAGTTTTATATGAACAATCAATACAACTGTTGATGTGGATAAAGCAGGCGTCACCACACTGAGCTCTCTCAAAACTGCTCTGTACATGACGCTGTAGTCCTTCATCCTGTTCATACTGGCCATTAAAAAATCATTTCCTAATGTGCCTTCAGTGCAAACGACCTGCACGTCTCTCTCCTTACCCTCCTGTCACTCTTCAGCTGTCACTATCAAAATCTCAAAATCTTAACAAAAATGTGAAGCTATTCTTCAATCTGTAATGAACCAAGGGCATTTTTGATCCCTTCACACTGATTTTGACTGAATTAAATGAAATCACAACACAACCTGTTTCCACAAGTTTCTGGATAAATTGACCTGACGTACATTAGCAATGCTATCTGAGCGAGAGAGCATCCGCTGTTACTTCACTGCACTCCACAAAGGCTGAGTAAAAATTTTACCGCCTGGTAAACAAAATGTCGACCTTTGGAACCGAGTGTTTTGTCTCCGCTGACGACAGCGCCGAGCTCCGTGTTTTTTGACCTGCTCGTTCCATTTTTTCACACCTCCTCTGCATTGTCTCACTTTTTTTTTTTTTTTGGCTGCCTACCTCCATCTTCACACACACACACACACACACAAAGATCATCAGCATAACCATGGCAACATTGAGCAGCAAGGCTCCTCTTGTTTCCGGAGAAGGCGTCGCTCTCTCGAACCCTCTTTTGTGTCACTTCAAAGACGAAGGCCAGACAAGGCGGAGTACGGACGTCAGTGTGACCTGTGTGTGTGTGTGTCTACCAAGGCTGTAGCCTACATGAGTGTGTTTGTGCTCTGTGTGTGTGTGTTATTGGCCTGGTACAGGAATGCCGGACAGGATGTAGGAAGAAAATTCCACAAAGAGCAGAGTCAATGCGAAAAACATACCCTGAGGTGCCTCTGACTGTAACATAGAGACACAGCAGACTCTAAACTGCATCCCTCGAGTCTAATTTACACTCTCACACACTCTGCTGAGTCATCTGTCCCTTAGTAACTTCTTCAGCCTGTGAAAAATCTTGGTTTTCTACACACTGAGCCTTTGTATGAAGAAAAAAGTCCCAGCTCTTAAGTATGATTCGTGCCCTAAATGTCAAACTCTGCGAGGCTGCTATGAAATTACAAATCCAAGTGCTGAGAATGAGTTTGTTCGGACTGCTATTGTTTGTTTCGACACACGCTTCCCTCTGGGTTGCGTGCCAGCGTGAGTTGTGCCGCCACAGCTCCATTAGGCCATCTGTGGAGAGTATCGAGAGTAAACATGGGAACAATCGCTGTATATTCCTCGGACAAACAACATAACCCGGCGGTGCTCGAGTGCTGTGCACAAATGTGAGCTCTGCGAGGGGGAAACATCTCTTTTAAATACCTGAAACATAACTCTGAAAAGGCCCCACATGTGCTGTTATTGTTGCAAAGAAGTCGAGGTGAGGAAGCAGCTGAGAGGCTCAGCAGAGCTTCAGCGATCACAATGTGAGATCTCAGTTTCCTTTGAACAGCTGGGTTCAAGTAAGGAGAGCGAGCGAGCAACATCAGTGTGATCCTTAACATCTTTTCCTTTCTCAGAAATGAATGTTAAAATCTCTGAGAAAATAAAAATATTCTTTTGGATATGATGACCAAACATGCAGAGATGTTTTTTATACATTTCAACTGGAGCTGAAACAACAATTTTGATAATTAATTCATCTTTTTAGTCTAAATTTCTCTAATTCCAGCTTCTGAAAATGTGAATATTGTCCAGTTTTATTTGTCTTCTATGATGTTATACTGAATGTATTTGAGTTTTGGACTGTTGGTTTGAAAAATCACCATATTCGAAGACATTACCTTGGACAATTTATGGACAAGAATGATGGATGTAGAATCCATATATTAATCAATAATGAAGCTAATTGTTACTTGGAGCTCTAATTTTAAGTGAAATGCAGCTCAAGCTCAGACAATCTGTCAAATAACTGATTAAACTCTCAGCAGACGATTAATCTGGAACTATTTTGGTAATTAACATGTTTAGGATGTTAATTCAAAAAGAAATCTGAATATTTGTGTGAAGGCTTCCTGCTTTTGTCTGTTTTACATCATTATAAAGTGAATACTTTTAAAGTTTTGAACACAAAATAACAGAACAGATGCCACGCAACTTTAATTGGTTAATTTGCTTTTCAGCATTAAGTGAGACGATTGGTACTACTCGTGTCTGCACGTTAAATATGAATCTACATCGAGCTGCAGGTTAGCTTAGCTTAGCACAAAGACTGGAAATAGAGGGAAACAGCTAGCCTGCCTCTGTCCAAAAAACTATCTTGTTTGTTTAATCCATACATGTGGTTAATGTGGTAAAGAGGACTGTTTTATGAGCGCATGCAGAAACTGTTGTTTCATCATGTACAAAACAGTCTTTGTGCTAAGCTAAGCTAACAGCTGAGCGTAGCTTCATGTTTAGAAGAAAGGAGGTAGATGTTTGCAACCAAAATGCCAGTCTCCAAACTCTAACTCCTAAACTTGTGTCACCACCTTTTTGACCTCTCTGACCTCGCGTCAGCTCCACGGATCATCACAAACACACCCTGAACATGTAGAAAAGCTTAAACTGGAACTTATTATTCAGTTTGCCGTTAAATGAAATGCACTAGACGACATGTTTACAGAGAAAGACCACAGCGGTGTCTTCTCTGCGTCTTTGTTTGTGACGGCTGCTCGCTCTCCTTCTTCTTCTTCTCCTTCTTCTTCTTCCCACCTACAGTAAAGACAGAAAACAGCCTCGGGGGTAAACATCCAGCATGCAGTGAGGGGGCACAGATGTTCCAGACTGGAGGGACCCTCTTCAGCTCGAGTGTTTTTTAATGAGTTCACATGCACAGACCAGAGCAACAAGTGGCCACTGCGGAGGCCACAATGTTTTACAGACAAAGATCAAAGGTTGGAGAAATTCATCTAGAGACTAATTTCTGAGGATTTTGGGGACTCTAAGTATTTCCTGCTGTTTGTTGTGGACAGTTGAGCAATGTCAGATATGTGTTATGGTTGTTTTTCTTGCAGTTGACTTCATACTGAAGCCATGTGGCACCTCTGTAATAAAGAGAGGGTAAAACGGGGGTCACAGGTTTGGTCTTTGACCCCGGAGGTGAACCTGGTTGTTTGTCCTCTCACCCACAGCTCATGCCCGGCCTGATAACTCTGCCCCACGGGCTGAAGGGCTGACAGAGCCCCTATTATGTCCCCTGTGTGGTGCGTTCAGGTGTCTGTAAAGTAAAGGCTCACCTTCTCAGAGTTGATGCTCAGCTTCTTCTCGACGTGCCCGTGGATTTCTCCGTTACTCTCCGGCACTGGTGTGGACTCCCTGGGTGTCTCCTCCTCCTCTTTCTCCTTCTCCTTCTCCTCCTCCACCTCCACCTCGTCCCTCTTTTCCTTCTCGTCCTCCTCCTCCTCCTCCTCCTCCTGCTGCTGCTGCTCCTTTCTCACCACCACCTCCTCTTCCTCCACTATCTCCTCCTCCTCCTCCTCCTCTTCGTCGAAAGGTAACGGGACACCGTCGGTCACATACTCCTGCAGACACTTCATGTTGTGCTTCTTCAGCAGCTGCTCCGTGTCCGGGTCCACCACTATGAGCTCCAGCCGGCCCACGGTGGCTCGTATCCGGGACACGACCTGCTGGTGGCTCTCGTTCTCCACGTCCTCCCCGTTCACGAACACCAGCCGGTCTCCGGCGCGGAGTCCCGAGGTTTCAGCCGGGCTGTCGGGCTCTACTAACCGGATGAACTGCCCCGTCTTACCTTTCTCCCCGTGGAGGTGGAAGCCGTAGCCGTTGTCCCCCTTCTCCAGCGTGCAGAGCCGGGGGCGCAGATACTGGCTTTTGCTCGGCATGGTGCTCTCAACCTGTTGCTGGTTTTAAAGTGGAAATGAGTTGAAGACCTGCTCAGGATGCTGCTGTGTGAGGAGGGGAGTGTGTGAATGAGTGGTACCCTTCAAAAAACAAAAAAACAAAAAAAAACATACAACCCTCCGCCCTCTTTGGGGAGATTAGTCCGTGGGAAACAGTCCTGGTCCTGGTTCTGGTGCTGGTGCTCTGGTGCTGGTGTTTGTCCCACTTCCACAGACTCCAGGTCTGATTTGATCCGTACACTCTCTCCTCTGCTGCGGGCCCTGACCCTTTGCGGGGACTGACGTGAAGTCACGCAGCAGTCGCTCCTCTTTCAGTCAAAAGTAGGAAAGCCACTCAGGAAGAGGGAGGTGCGTTCACGGAACAGCCCAGCTGGCCGCCTCATGCCAGGCAGAGCGCAGTGGAGGAGTAAACACACAAAGCGAGGCGGTCCAGGAGAAATACACGATGAGGATGTGCTGCCCAACTCCCCAGACGCTTATTTTTATTTATTCCCCTTATAGTTTTCACATGTTTACATCATTTTTGTCTTAAATATTATTTATTCTCACTGTTTAACTTCAGTTTTTGTGCTTTATATGTGTAAATATCATAAATATCATAATATATGCTCTTTTTACTGTATATACTGTCCTATCCACCCACCTCATGTACATAAAGTACATTTACTTTTATTTATTCCCTCTCTAATTTCACATTTGATCACAGTTCCCATCATTTTTGTGAATATTTTGTCTTAAATATTATTTATTCCCGCCGTTTAAATTCAGTTTTTGTGCTTTATACATGTAAATATCATAATATATGCTGTTAATCCACCTACCTCATGTACATAAAACAGCCTGACCAGCCATTACACATGTACAATCCAATGTCATTTTCTTCTGTGAGGGAGAAACTATGGGTGAACCCTATCTAGAGCCAGTGTGTTTAGTTTGTCCATTCAGGGCTGCTGTAGAAACATGGTGGACCTGCGGAAGAGGACCGCAGCATCTGTAGATATAAAGGCTTCATTCTAAGGTAACAAAGACAAAAAGTTTCTTATTTTCAGGTGATTATTCACTAATGAAAACATAGTTTTTAATATTATCTGTTTCTAGAGACAGCTAAATATCACACACTGGACCTTTAATGTTTGTTTACTATTGAGGTTGTAAACACATGCAGTCCAGTTTAACACTACTGCAAACCACAACCTCATTAGTAAACATAATAGTTACATTCATACCTCTCTAAAAGGGCTTTCAGTTGATAATTTTATATATTTTAATGTTTAATTATGATAATTTTTATGTATTTATTGAACTCATTATTATTGTGGCTGTGTGTGGCACTTTGTAACTGTGTTTTAAAAGGTGCTATAAAATAAAGTTTATTATTATTATTGTTGTTGTTTTATTGCTGGATCACACTGAATTGTATAAGTCTACCTAATGAAGTGTACATATAAATCTACATATGTATATATATTAGCAACATGATGTCATATTTGTTTTTTTATTTTATTTAAAAAACTCTTTTACAGCTTCATACTCTTCCATTCTGTCCATTTTCTTTCCTGCTGTCACACTCATTTATTTCCTTATATAATTCTCTATAATTTGTGCTATCAGCGCTGCTGACTGGCAGGAATTATGGGGATGCATTAAGCGTCTTATTTATGTCTGTTTAATTTAGTAGGAGAGACGTAAATAACAGAGTGTCTGTCTGTGATTATGCTGTGACCTTAGCACACCTAAAATCATCTGATCTGTATCATTTTCCATCACCATAAACCAGAAGACCTCTCAGCAATGTGATGGTTTAAATATGCAGAGCATACAACTATTCTTGAGTCTATATAATATGTTCATGCACTGCCTCTAATGATTAATATGCACAAATTAGCATTAATATGTGCAGCATTTTGGAGCTGTCCACAGATTTGAGTGACATGTCTGTAAAAATAGAGCCCGGCAGGAAGCTGCTGGACTCAACACCTCGGGGAGGATTTGACTTTTTCAGCTGCTTTCACACCTAATAAGAGGATCTTCTCAGTCTCAGTACTGATAACCGCTCGGGAGGGTAATTCAGCTGTCAGTTTCGTTAACACAAAGTCATGCAAATGCTGAATGAATCCACAGTAAAGGAGAGACGATGCACACAGGGCTCCTTAATGTGCAGCGTGACTCAGAGATGTGATGTGGGGGAGGAGGAGGTGCGTTCAGGTGTACAGTGGACTAATAACTTCACCCAACACGTGAACACGACCTCGGTGCATAACGGCATGAAACAAACTCTAAAATATCAACATGTGCTGAGCCTGTCTAATTACTTAAACACAATACTCTCCTCTGTTGTGACACAGAGAATAAACAGGGTAGCTGCTGCCACATAGTGGCTCATTAACCTCAATACATCCTGTCACTCCCACCCCAACACACACACACACACACACACACACACACAAAACACACAGACGAGACTGACTTCAATAAAACGACACCACATACATTACAAAATATATTTTTTTATATATATAATATGATAACAAAGCACTTTTTCATGGCACTTTGTGATCACCGTGACGCCTCAGAGAAGAGGGACAAATGTGACATTGAAGCAAGTTCGACAAGCAAACATTCATAATGAACATTGTACAAAGAAAACGAGTTTACACGATGCGGTGCGTGAACAAATACAGCTTCGGTACAACAACATCCATCGTTCAAAGGAGACGCAACAATGTTTGGGAGGTTTGCTGTGCGTGAATGGCAAAATATGAGCAAAGCAAAGCAAAGATTAATAACAGTTTGTTAATGTAATGTGAGGATCACTGGCCCTGGATTGAATGTACAGACAGACACACAGCGCCCTCAAAACGTTGGCTTTATTCTATCTAACAGCAGTACAGATGTGAACAGACGGGATCATTTTAGCTACAATCTGACTGTGAGACTGAAGTCCACTTCTCCAAACACACTGAATTATCAAAGTATGAATAATGATGAAGACTGTAAGGCCAAAAAAGAAAATAGAGGGGGGGGATTCAGTTCACAGCCCGGGATGAAAACAAACTAAGAGCTGCATGGCAAAATGCTATATCCACATCAACAGTTGTATTGATTGTTCATATAAAACTCATTTATCAGGAGTCAGGCCTGCAAACTCCACTGAGATGAAAAAGGCGTCTGAGAAGAGGGTCGATTTGCAGCACGCTGCCGCCGCTTGGTCGAGCTTATGCTGACTGTTTCATCACAAACACAAGGTCAAGCCTTAGATAAGTGATTTTTATTATGTGCTGTACACATAATCACACAGATTCCTGTTGGCATTTTACACCACTGACACTATAAAGAATGGACGCGTATCCGCGACATCACCCGTACGTTTCTGAAGACATTTTAACATGGGGGCTTATGGAGACTGACTCGTTCTGTAGCCAGCCTCAAGTGGACGTTTGAGGAACTGCAGTTTTTGGCACTTCAGCATTGGCTTTACTTTCCAGACGCGGAGGTTACCGCTTGGTTAAAACAGACACATATTGTGTGTAAAAACTGTGTTTTAATCTCTAAATTAGCTTATAAGCGTGGAATTAAATGTTTGGTCCCCAACGAATGTTGAACCAAGGTGTAAAATCCAGAACACTGGTTGAACACTGGTTGAACACTGGTTCACGTGAAGCTGCAGGGAGCGCAAACGAGCCCGATAAGCGCCAAAAAACAACGTTGTACATGACTGATGTTTATTTCTCTACAGTTGCAGCAAACACAGCACATGGGCCTGCCGATAACTGTGCTATATTCAGAGTTTAACAAGATATTTAGGGCTGATGAAGTGTGGCTACAACCACAGAGCTTCTCCTCGTCAGGCCGTTAACCTGCTACCCTCACAGTGACGCTCTCAAAAGGCCGTAAACACGCTTCTAGTGATCGTCAAAGCTCCGTCAGACTCCCCGTCTTTCCAACAGAGACAGAGAGTTTGACAGCAGCTTCGTGCTACACTGAGCCATGGCTATGATTCACAAACAAGGACTCAAAGAGTTAACTCGATTCCCCAAAATCCTGCTTCTGTACGGTGCATGCTCAAGAGTCAGGTTAACTTCTTAAGGTTAATGCCACCTGAGCTCAGCGAGCTAACTCCATAGCACAAATCCACTGAGACGAAGAGCCAAAGACCGAGAAGTGAGCACAGAAAGATTCGCTTGCTTGTGTTTATGATTGTTGCATTTAACGAGTTTAATATTATACTAAGAAAAAGAGAGCTTAAAAGAACGCGTCCTCTCGTCCCACGCATCCCCGTCACGTCACACACTTACACTCTACATTACAGGTTTGCCTTTGTGCAGAGTTGAGTTGACAATGAATTGAAAATTGAGTTGAAATACGTATATTTTTGTCCCTGCAGATGGATATAGCATTTCAGATTGTAACTCCTGACTTGTAGTTTTGATACAACTGTCACCACAAAGACCACAAACATTTCTACGCATGACATAAAAGAGATTTAAATTCACATTTCAGATAAGGGATGGCGGCCAATCCGGATTCACTTCCGTTCGGTTAAAAAGCTCATTGGAGAAGACGAGGACGTCTGCTTCTCAGGTTTGGTGCTGGGATTGGCTTTTCGGTAAGAGAGCAGACATTTTTACCTCCCTCCCTCCCTCCCTCTCTCTCTACTCTCTTTCTCTTTCTCTGTGTCTCTCTCTGCCTGGTGATCAGCATCAGCTACACGAGGCCACAGCAGCCAGATTTCTGCTTCTGAGACTCGATGTACTCGTGTATCTGAAACTTGGGATCATTGGGCTGCTGTGTCGCTCTGTGCTTCAGCTCCCTGTTGGAAAGAAAGAAAGAGACAGAGAGAGAGAGAGATACAGGAAGTTATAAACAGAGGGAGGTGGATGTGTGGGATGCAGCACAGACAGGGTGAGCAAATCAAGAAAATGAGAAAGGAAGCAAGAGGGAGAGAAACATCCCTCTGCACTGAGATTTAATCAAAACGCCTCTGGCATGAATCATTTTATCTAACTTGCACTTAAAATACCCGTCGAATGAAGATGAAGCAAATCACCTGCTTTATTGTCTTAAACCGCGCTGGGAACACGCTGTGCAAACACTCATTTTTAGACTAAATAACAATCTCTTTTTATATATTTCCTGTCGTTCAGTGAGAAGAGTGTGTACACGACGAAGTCATTCAAATACAGAAATTACACAGTTAGAGTAGCAGGAAGCCTCGCACGTGCACAATCCCATCACGACGAGTCAACAGGAAGGAACAAACAAATCAAAACAAATCAGTGAAAAGCTATTAGAGTGCAGGAATCAGAGGTAGACGCCGAGACGTCGGCTGTTCGCGTGAAGCAGATTAAAATACAAACTCTCCGTGGGGAACGTCAGTGTTTGTCAGTCCAGAAACATGACTGACGCTAACTGAAGCTGAACTTCCACAGGACACGGTGCTCTCCTCGTTTTCTCTTCAGCCTGTACACGTCAGACTTTGAAACAGCCATCATTGGACGTGTACCAGAAGAAAATAGTTTTATTATGTTGAACCAAGGTGTGAAATCCAGAACACTGGTTGATCATCTTAGATTGTGGCTGTCACGTGACAAAAAAAAGGTTCCTGGTTCGAACCTCGTCTTGGAGTGTAGCCGTGCAGTGTGCATGTTCTCTGAGGAGACTGAGGTCCTTTCTATGACACTGTGGTGGTCAAGAGGTCCAGCTCTGTCCTGGACTGCCCTTTAGACTCTATAGAGGAAGTCCATCATGAACAACTCCTCTCACCTCCTGCATGAGACTGTGGAGGTCTTAAACAGCTCCTTCAGCAACAGACTGCTACTCCCACCATGTAAGAAGGAGCTCTACCGCAGGTCCTTCATTCCAACAGCTGTCAGACTTCATGATTTTGTCCTATATGTTTCTTATTTGTGTACGAGCTGCTGTGACAAGTGAATTTTAAAATCTTATGTAGCTTTTGAAGTGTAAAATATTAGTTTTGGGATCACTTGTCAGCGACTTTGGATATGAGAAAAGTACAAAAACATCTATATTATACCCAAGTGTATTTGTTTTGTTTCTCTCAAACTGGACAGACTTTCCAGCCGTCGCTTCTCTCCAGCATCTGTCACTAACATAAACAAAAGTGGCGAGGCCTCAGCGCTCAGAATAATGACACGACTGATGATAAAACACGACACACCTTCGGGGATTTCTCTCCTCTGTGGACATTTTATTCTTTATAATATTAATATTCAGCGAGAGCAGCCTCCGCTCTGGCTTCAGGGATTTGCTCCCATTCAGAGTGTTTTAGCGAGGTCGGGCACTGATGCTGGGTGATAAGTCCTGACTCAAAGTTCATCCCAAAGGTATCGCACAGGATTGAGGTCAGACCAGTCGAGTTCTTTCAAACTAAAGTTTTAATACGCCTCGCTTTGGGTACAAAAGAGCTGTAGCAGAGCACATCCAGCAGACAAGAAGCAATATAATCGTTCATCAGGACACCTGATGAATCTAAGTCCGATATTCACTCTTCTCTTTTAGCTTTGCTCGACTCCCGAGTGACATATTTGTCTCTCTAGATGCTAAATGCTCTGCTCAGTTCACATGGACTGTTTTTCAGTGAACACAGCTGCCTGCTGATGTTGGAAACGATGCTGATGACACATAGTCATTTCAGAAATACTGATCTCCAGACTTACTTTGCTATAGCGAGAAAGGCCAGCTCCACGTTGACTCCCGTCTTCGCACTGGTCTCCATAAATGGCACGCCATATTCCTGAGATTAGACACACATTAGAAGATCAAGTGGAGCGTCTGTTGTTGTCGAGAACATAACCTATCGGAGGCGTGACACATTACCTTCGCCAGCCTCTCTCCGTCCTCCGTCTTCACAACCCTCTCTGCGGCCATGTCTGACTGTAAGACAGCAGCGGGGAGGAGAAAACAAGTCAAAGGTCACAGATTCACCATGCCGTTAGCTACAGTGATGCACCATCGTGTCAGCCTGCACGTCCTCCTTTTTTTATTTGGCAGCTGCGGCCGCCGGCTGCTGAGCCGGAGCTCCTTCTTCAGACTTGATGACATGTCAGAAAGTCTACCTCTAGCAGAAGAGCAGCACTCCCACAGACCGACGCCTCCGGTCCTGCTGCTCTCACAGCAAATGATCTGCTGACATCTATGACCGTGGACGAGGGTGAGTCGTCTGTGTGCGCCACCAGAGGGAGCTTCTGGATATGTTAGCAATGAGGTTGCACGGAAATTTGCGTTTTCATCACCGGCAGCGTTGTGGAGGAAATGGGAGGCCTGAAGCGAGTTTTGTGTCTTTGTTTTGAATGAATCCCATCCAGTTATGATGAAATAACAACGGGTGTGTTGAACTTCATCCACACAAGCTGGATTAAAGGCTGCAAATGTTCAAATAAGCGAGTGATGGAGGCTTTTTTCTGTCTTCTAAGCATTTACATATCTGTGTGAGTGTGATAAGACTGTGTCAAAATTGTGCTGAGGGAAGGGACCGGTTATCCTCCTGATCTTTTTTTATGTAACGCAAAAAAAAAAAAAAAAAGGAAGCTTTGCTCACCTTGTTGCCGAGCAACATGATGACCACATCCTTCTGGGCATACTCGTGTATTTCAGTCAGCCAGGCCTTTAAAAGTAACAAAAGACAGACAGATGCAGAGAGAGGAAGATTGGTCTATAAACAAAACAAATGCCACCACTTAAAGACTGCATTTTCTCCTTCTCCTATCAAACTGTGTATGATTACCACCCTTCAATCACTCCTGAAGAGACTGAGTCACTCTTATCTTTGCTTTTCATTACCCAAACTGGGAAAGCGAATGATAACATCATGTCATTTCCAAAGAAAATGTTGGTACTTTGCATGTAAATAGAGTAAATCGTTCAGCTCGAGAGCGTTTAGGAAGTGAAAATGAAGACAGAGAGAGAGAGAGAGGAGGGACAAAGTAATCTAAGATTGTCTTACCCTGATATTGTCAAATGATTGCTTGCTGGTGATATCATATAGCAGAAGTAAAGCTGTAAAAGGAAACAGAAAACCAGTTTGTTCGCACTTTTATTGTTATCTGCAAATCATCTTATGTAACACACACGCACATACACAGAGAGACACCTATTCACATTAATAAAAAACTAGTCTTACCTAACACACACATACAGAGCATAAGGAAGTAAAAATATGAAAAGCAAAGGTTACCCTGGGCATCTCTGTAGTAGGCGTGCGTTACGCTGCGGAATCTCTCTTGGCCGGCTGTATCCCAGATCTGCTTTAGCAAACCACAAAATTACACAGCGGCTAACATGGGAAAACTGAACATCATCAACAATTCAGCTAATCCTGCACGGCCAAAGACAAAAGCAGAAACATGCAATTATACTGCAAAAATGCAGGAACTATATATTTAATCCAAGGAAAATAACATGAAACCAAAATTTACTTTTACACAGGAATCTGACTTGTTGACATTTGTTTAAACATTTATGTATTTTATTGGATACAGCTAAAAAACAAAACAAAAAAACAGTTCAAACAACCAGACAGTTAGCCACTAAAGCTAACTTTAGCCATATTACTTTTTTATCACCATCTAGCTGTCTAAAAGTTAAGCTAAACTAAACTAAACCAAAGATTTAAATTTATTATTTTTTAGTTTTTATTTCACCAAAATAAGCCAGTACCCAAACCTGGTTATAACTGAACATTCATTTATTTTCATGGAAATGCCTAAAAAACAGTTCAAACAACCAAATAGTTAGCTGCTAAAGCTAAATTTAGCTCTAGCTCTAGCTGTTTTATGTAATTAGAATACTTCAATTTTGATGAACTAACATGTAATTTAGATTATATATTTATATTTTTATATATATATATATATATATATATATATATTTATATGTAGTTTGTTATCCTCATATAAGGACATAAATGATTGTGTGTGTGAATGTGTAAAGTTGTGCTACATGGCAGGCTAACTAGCCTAGCATCGGCGAGTGGTAACATCCTGATCACTAAAAACAATAAAAATTGTTAAAAAAACAAACAAACTAAACTGTCAAACAGCTGACTGCTAATGTTACTTTTTCAACCGTCTAGCTGTTTTGTGTTGGAGTACATCCAATTTTGATGAGCTAACATCTTGGTGATTTAGTTTGTTATACAAAAGTAAGTTAGTGTGCAAAATCATGCTAAAAGGCAGGCTAACTAGCCTAGCCTAGCCTAGCCTAGTAGCATAGTAACAACTGCCATCTTAGCCTTTGACTCCAGTGCAGTTCATGATTTGGTTATTTTAAATCACTTATTTAAATGTATTTAATTATAATTATATTATAAATAGGTGATTGTTAATAGTTGTAGAAAGAAAGCTTAAAACAACATTTTGTTTTTTGTTTCACATTTAGCCAATGATTTTTTTATTGTATAAAATCCAGGATGATATCCGCTCCATCTGTCACACTGTTAATCCAGTCAAGCTGCTGCTGGTGGTAGAGCCTATTTTGGAATTAATCCCAGGATTTAAATATGAGCAGCGTTTACGCAAGAAAAAATAAAAAGGCTAATGATTTAAATTACACGAACGAGCAGAGGAATCTAATTTAGCGCCTCCTACTCAGTGTTGAGCGAACAGGCTATGATGATGATAGACGGGCAGCTTGCTGCTGGCACATAACCCTCCAGAGTCCCTTATACTAATACAGCATCAGACACTGTGATTAGATTGGCAATTCAAACAAAGACAGCCAAGTGAGTGTAAAACTATTATTTATAAATGACTTTTGATTCTGCGTAATCTCCCAGATGAGTTTAGGTGGAAAGCTGCTAGAAGGATGAGATGATTTGCAGAGAAAAGGTTCACGCTCTCACCTGGAGTTTGACTTTCAGGTTGTCGACATCCACCACTTTATTCTGCAGAGACGAGAAGAGCCGTGAGAGAACTGACAATCCACCATATGCTTCAGAGACTGAAGTGAATGACAAACATCACGGCAGACTTTAAATAAAAAGAGACTCTCTGCATGCGGTGGTGAAAGAAACAAGACAAACTAAAAGTGGCTTTCAATGCTGGCAGAGAAAGTCATTTACAACACCCACACAACAAGGTCCTGGGATTAGACTTAATTACACAACAGTGAGAAAGACGACTGGCAGCGTAACAACTGACTCCCCCGTTAATTTCCTGCAGCCCTGTGGGGGTGCCCTCTGATTTCCTGTAGAGGATGGATCGTCCTAAAATAGTTTAGGCACCCTACCTAAAACAGACTAAATGTTGTGACTGGTAGCAAAAACAAAAATTAAGAGTGAAGGTGAAGGTGACATGCATGCTTCGACATGTTCTGTTTCGCAGGTATTTTAGGAGTGTTGTTACCGTGACCTGCTACGTGCAAAAAGAGCAAAGTCACAACTGCATTTTAACCTCGCACAGCAGAAAACCACCAAAACAAGTATGGGGGGAGGGGAGGGGGATGTTGAGATGAAGGAAGTGTGACTAGCAAATGTTCTTGCAACACTTCCGCAATCACTTCATGACTTCATATCAGTGATAAGGTCGCTGCCTTTCCTGCAAGAAAACAAAAACACCCAAAGAAATGCAAAAAAAAAGAGCTGCACTGTAACAGTGCCTCAACCCGTCGCTGGCCGCCAAAGCTGCCACCTGCTGCATCCCCACTGCCTTGGCAGTATGGACATGGTTCAACCCCTGCATTAGTTGCCATGGGTTTCCATTTTTTTCCCCCAATTATGACGTTAGAGGAGCCTGCATGCTGAGTAACTGCTACAAGGAAGCATGCCGAAAATAGACCAGCCATGTTACGAGCTGCCTTGCCTTGCCTGTCCATGCACAGAGGACAACCTCGGCTTATTGAGTCAACTGTTTCTCTCAGATGTTTCTAAGCAGGAACACTGAAGGTAATCGAGTACATTAACAGCCATTCATGTGACACCGAATACATCCATGTTTGCTCAAGTGTAAACCAGTGTCAGCTCCCTTTTTAATGCATTTTATGAATGCAGTTCACTCCTCAAATCACCCCCACTTGACTCGACATTAGTGTGAGTGTTTTGCATTGATTGGAGGAGGGTGTGTGCACAGACCACCTGCTCCAGACGGCCTATTTTTATGTACATCCCAGCAGCAGAGGAAGACATACAGAGTAGAAATCAGCATCCAGATTCAGCGACAGTCACTGTGTGCATGAGGTTTATCTGTCTGTCTGTCAGCAGCCTGTGACTCCTCCAGGACCCTCCAGTTGAGCTGCAGCCAATCTTTCCCAGGAGAGACGGGGACGTGGGCAGGCATCTGCCAAGACATTTATGAAGCCGTCCACGGCGCCTCGCAGCACAAGTGGTCTGTGAACCTGACTGATTGGCGAGAGGGTTTGTACATTTGGTGCTATCGTGGCAGGATGATGAAGTGTTGTGCGTGGAGATGAGGTGATAATTGGGCCGATGGCGCTCTGACAAGTGGACCTCTTGTTGCTGTAGATTTGTTTTTCCTCATAAGAGTAACGAGAACACGTCCATCCATCTTCATCAGGGTTGCAGAGTGGGGCTGGAGCTGATCCCAGCTGACTTAGGACGAGAGGTGGAGGACACATAGAGACACTCACATTCACACCTACAATTTAGAGTCACCATTTAACCCAATAAGTGCCTGACTTTGGACTGTGGAACACAGTAAGGCTCCAGCCGAGGTTCAAACCAAGAACCTACCTACCGTGCCGCCCAGAGTAACAAGAATACAACACAAATGACACCATTAACAGCACACACAGAAATAATGAGAATATTATGAGTCATTCTGCGAGTCTGTGGCTGTTTGACAGCATCTCTCTCACCCTAAAGTCTATTCCAACGGTGGCTATAAAGTTGCCTCCAAGAAATGCCCCGTCTTTAAAGCGCACCAAGACGCACGTCTTCCCCACGGACGAGTCTCCGAGCAGCATCACCTAGAGCGGAAAGCCACCACCAGAGAAGAGGGGAGACAAACAGGTTACTGACAGCCTGGAGAGAGGGAGGACGTGTGGCATACATTTGTTTTTTGCAGCTGTCTGAGATCATGGTGATGATACAGTGCGGTTAAAGTGTCAGCTGGTTAACGCGACAAACATAAGTGTTGTGATCCACTGTTGACTGAGCTGCCACTAACATGTGGCGCTCTGCCAATACTGGAGAAAGGTGGTGGTGGTTTTGGTGGTGGTGGGATTGGAGATGTTTGAGTCAACTCTCATCATATTTTCAGCGTGCATCCTTCTTCAAAACTAATCAATGTAATTACAACAACAGGATGTGCAATTATACAACCCATCCAGCAGCAGCAGCATGTTGAAGCACAAACAGTGAGTCATAGCTGCATAAACACACGCACACACACACACAACATAATACAAGATAGTAATGCAGTTAAACTTGAATTTAACTTCTCCTTTTGTCTCTTTGTGGAACAGTCACAGGTGTGTCTGCGCTGCTTTTATAAATATTTGATAGGAGGGTTTGGAAAAAAAGAGCAACAAGTCCACCCTCAGCAAATATGTGCATGTTAGAAAGGGCGGACAAAGCAACCTCGAGAGATTTACAGGCTCAGAGGGACTTCTTCTAATACAAATGAAAGCATCAGGTCGATGAGAGTGTGTGTGTGCAAACACTGAACATGGCCTGTCTCATCAGGATAAAGACAAGACTAGTCAACTGGTAGTTCTCCAGGCGTGCATGAGAGTCAATATTCCTGCTGCAGGTGTGTCAAACCTACAGTTAAAATGTAGAGACGAACACAACACACACATGACAAGACGGAAATACACACCTTGAACGCAATATCATAATACTCGTTAATAGAAGCGCATCTCTCCAACACATATTTTGATGTGCCGTTTTTAGTCTGCTTGTCCGTCAACGATGTCTTTCTTGTAGACATCGCAATGCCAAGAAAAAGAGGTGCAGGCTTCAGGAGAGCCAAAAAAAAAACCCAAACAGTTTTTTTTATATCTCCGAGATGTGTCCAAGAATGAAAGAGAGAGGGAAAGACGCACGGGCGCACGGTGTCTTGTGAGAGATCTCCGCCGCTCAGTCCCGGTGTCCGCCAGCCTCCAGCCTCTCTGCTGCTCGCATTACTGCGTGTGGCCACAAAATGAGGATCCTCGAGGTTATAATCACACCTTGATATCTTGAGAGTGACAAAAAAAAAAAAAAAAAAAAAAAAGAAAAGAAAGAAAAAAAGACGGAAGCGACGATGAAAACTTGACAAACAAACCAGGCAGCAGCGGTGCAGGTGGTGGTGTTGTTGGTTGGTGGAGGAGCTTCAGTGTCTCACACGGAGCTGTCAAGAAAGCAGCGATGACAAACAGGCGGAAACATTTAGCTGATTTTGCAGAGAGGAGCGGTGCATCCTGGCGTGGGCAGATGATTAACTGAGAGTGTGTGAGAGGACCAAGCTCTGGATTTTTTTCCTCAGGAGTGTCTTTCAGGCTGACATTGTCACCCACTAAAAAAAAAAAACTGAGAACAAAAACAAAAACGGCTGCGAGGGGTCAAATCTACGCCGGTGGCTGACTCACCCGCCACAGGTGGTGCTCGATCATTGAGAGGGTCAGAACGCAGAGTCAGAGACCCGGGGAGGAGGAAGGAGGCTGAAACTGTGACCTACTAGTTTAAATACACTGCATTTAAAGAGAGATAAACTGTACTTTAAGGGGGGGATTGTGCGTAAATGTGCGTAAACGGGCGCATCTGCGCGCAAAGCGTGTCCAAACATGTTTCCTTTAAGAATATCTGTCAAAACCATCTTATATCATCATTAAAGTGTCTCTCCTTCATTATTTTTAAAGCTCCTTCATCACAGAAAACAATTATCCAACACTCTCCTCAAACAACACACACCATCTTATAAATATCCCCAATCCCTTCATTTAATTAGCATGTCATACATGTCTGAAATGCCCCCCCCCAATCCAAATGGATCTTTTCATTCCTGCAGTGTTTGTCTCCCCCCAGTGTTCAATGAAGAGAGGTAGGTTGAGGCGCGTCTCTTCCTTTTCCTCTCTCTGTGGCGACAGGACTAAATAACACACGGCCAGAGATCACTTATGTTATGTAACTGACATGTAATCTCTTGTTCAAACATATGAACTCATCGCTCTGCTTAATGGACAGCATGCAGGCAACATCTCGCCTCCATGACGTGGACATAATGATAAAAGATTTGTAGATGGAGATGAGTGGACGGATGAGTGATTTCATTAAAAAAAAAAAACACGAAGTTATTAATGGTCGTTTCTTAGAAAGAGGTGATGAGAAGTGCAACTATAAAAGATGATTAAAGGTCCGGTGTGCGGTTAGGTTGCAGATAGCACATTGAAGACCCTTCGCCTCACTGTCTCCTTCTAAACATGTAGGAGAAACTATGGTGGCTGAGTACAGGACATATCTATCTAGTATTTGGTTTGTCCATTATGGGCTACTGTAGAAATATAGCAGTGCAACATGGGGGACTCTGTGGAAGAGGACCTGCTCTCTCGGGGTCATAAAGTCATAAAAACTTATTTTCAGGCAATTATACACTAATGAAACGCCAACCTTAAATAAAAATTAACAGTACTAATATCCCTTTAGTCAGTGCAGAAAAGGTTATACTTTATTATGGTAAAAATCTGGCAACCGCAGCTTTTTAGAGTGTACTGTGCTGTCTCACCCTTGACTTGTGTATGCAGCAGAGTGACAAATATTTATTTTCCATGTATTTTCCTTGCAGGGTTTTTTGAACCTTGAATCAAACACCGACACAAACTTATGCTAATGCCAGACGGAAAAGCCAATTTCATACTCTCCTCACACATTTCTGCCTCCTGTGCGGCTCCGACGGCAACGACAAAACCAAAGTTATCACTGCCACGGCTGAAAAATCACACACTAAATTAGCCATACATCTTTTCCTGTTTGTTCCTCGTGCATCCACTTGCCACACAGAGTCACCCTCCCCTCCGCACGTGTCACATGGCGTCAAATCAGTCTTGTTTAAAACAGCTTTGTTACAAACATCCAGCAGCAAACAGCCTGCCGCCATGACATTGATTAGGAGAGCTCTCTTCACAGTAATTCAATCATAGCTGTGGCATCATTAGCTATAAGAATGCAAACACCACCACCACATACACAGAGTGTCATGGATCGTAATGAATGCAGTGAGAAGATGCCGCATCCCACACTGGAGGACACCACTGATTCCTGTTACACTTCTGACACATAAACAGCAGAGAGAGAGAGAGATTTGCACCTCTGTCATGTCTTCCTCAACACTGAAGTCAACAACACAACAGGAAGGGGGGAGAGAATATACATGAATACAAGGGAAGGGGGTGAGACAGAAAGAAATGAATGCAGATCACATTCAGTGTGGAGGAGGAGGGTTCATAGAGGACAGGAAGTGTGGACTCACTGTGAAACCAATGCCAACAGTGGCAGTGAAGGACCCTGGGATGAACTTGCCCTGGTCGTACTGAACCAGCAGAGAGGTCTTACCCACTCCACTGTCTCCCACCAGGATTGTCTGCAGAGACAGAAAGATGCGACATCATGTATCTGAGCTCCACCACTGATGCCTCCTCGCCTCGCCTGAGGCCAGAACAACTGTGTGGGCACATAGTGTAGGTTACTGTACATGCTCATGTGTCGCTCAGCGCACAGCTCTGTGTTCTGTAATGTAATGTGACGGCTGGAGGTTGGATTAATGCCTTCAGGAAGGAAAGGGCAGTGTGCAGTGGTGAACTGGGAATGTGTGCTCATGTATCAGAGACGGATGCTCACATCTCAGGCTGATGTTCTTTCTTTGTTCCTGCAGCCACAAGGGGAATACTAATCACAACAGTGGTGGAAAGGAAGTGCATTAACTCAAGGAATATTTCCATTTAATGCCACTTAATACGTCTACTTCACTACAGAGAGACACATCATACTCTTTAATGCACAACAGTCAGATAAAGATTGCACATTAAAACACATGATAAGCTCACATTGTTGAAGATAAAACCAACATTTTGCCGTATGACCTCTAAAATAAAACACTGTCTTGTCTCTGTTTTATTCACTAACATCTATTTTCACTTTTAATTTCAACTGTTCAGGCCCCCAAAGAGCTAAAATGACCCAATATTTAAAAGAAATTTCATTTCGTGACCCCTCAGATTTACATACCGACCCACCCAGAGGCTGCACTGAATACAGTACAGTGATTCCTCATTTGGCCAGATGTGTAAAATAGATTATAGTCATTTGTATGGATGTAATAACCCTCCTCTGCTTAACGGTCAGCTCTTAAATTAAATCTGTGAATTAAACCATGAGCTGAATATTGAGATCAGTCTAAAGAAAGTGCAGAGGGGAGTAGATAAAGCTAACAGAAATAAAGCTGTGGGTGTAGAGGACGTCCCTAATGAGGACCTTAAAACTCCACGTGTTGAATATTTTACATGATAAAAGACTTTTCAGAGCGGGTTTATTACTAGAGGTGCATGATAATATATCAGCCGATAAAATATCAGTCCAAAATGTGAAATTTATACTCATAATACAGCCGACAATGCAGAGCCAACATTGTTTTTATTGACTTAAGCTGCTGACAAACTGCTGTATCAAAACAGAGAGCCAAACATGTTGACGCTGGTGTGAACGTTTTTCACAATTTCAGACGAAGATTACACAATTGCGATTTGCCTTTCCCTTATTATGTATGTGGACCATAAACCATAAATCAGGAGGCATCACTCTCTCAGGTAACAGTCTATAAATAGTATTCAGGCATCCTCAGTAATGAGGCTTAGAGTTTCATGGATTGATGGTGGACGAGCAGAAAAAACAGAGCATGTATTGATCATATCGACGCCTCGTCCTCTGTACTGAGAGGAGGGTAAAAACAACAATGTTTGCTTGTTTTGTTGAATTCAAGAAAGCCTCTGGCTGGATCAATGAGATATTTTGGAGCTATTTTTCTCATACAGAGACTCAGTTTAAAGTTAAATACCTTCAGGAATGGTTGGTTTCCTATTTTATTTTGGGTGAAGCTTCTTTATTACCTTCTTTATGTAAAAGATTTAATTCAAGAAATCAGACATTTAATTAACGATATGAATAAACAAATCAGTGTTTTGTTACATGTTGTGCAGCAGAGGAAGGAATTCATTCAAAAAGATGCTGAATATTCTGAGTTTATGGTGCAGTAACAGTGAAAAAAACGCAGATTATACATTAACCTTGAAGTACACCACTTCTTATAAATATCTAGTCTTCAAAGCTGCAGCAGGTAACATTTTTAAAAATAACTTTTTATTATTAAATTAGTCAGATATGAACTTTTTCCTGAAGAGTTGCATTTTTGTATTTTCTGTGATCTTGGTGTTGATGAGGGTGAATTTAATTTTCTGTTTCACTGCCTCGTGACTCGAGGAGCCATCTGTTTGAAAAAAAAAATCCATCTGATTTGTTTTGGTTGTCTGGAGGTGACATTTGAGTTGTCCCTTTAATGAGGAGATTTTTGTCTTAGCAAGATTTATAGAAGCTTCATGATAATTAAAACACTGTATCCAACAGAAAGAGGTTTCTGTCCTGTGGACATCCTGGCTGCTGTTGCTGCTGTCTAGTCTCTTGTAACACTGAACACTAAAATAAAATCAATCAACTCAACAGCTCGATGCCAAGAGGTGAACTGGCACCTCTCCGTCCGCTGGCCGGCCACCTCGGCACTGCCCAGGAGGTGAACTTGCGCCTCCACCTGCCGGTCCACCACCCTGGCACATCCGGCCGCCAGTCCACCACCTCAGCACTGCCCAGGAGGCAAACCATTCAACCATTCAGCTGATTATAATTTAACATCCCGTAACTGTGATTTTAAATGCAGAACTTTAACTTGTAATGATCTATTTTTACAGCTACTTTTACTTAAAGTCTTTGTAAAGGCAATTCTGAGATTTCTTTCAAAATATATTAAATATGTTGGAAAATAGTTGCTGAAAACACGTGAAAAGACTTTGAACGATATATTACTGAAATGTGGAGTCAGAGGTTAAAACAGTTTTTCACCAGTTTTCAGTCCAGGATTTTGTGGGCGGTCCT
Organism: Miichthys miiuy; assembly: GCA_036365135.1. NCBI lineage: Eukaryota > Metazoa > Chordata > Actinopteri > Sciaenidae > Miichthys > Miichthys miiuy. The sequence continues at coordinate 7,553,912 of CM071622.1, read as the reverse complement.
AAAGGGTGGCTCGATGACACGCTGAGGCCACCCTGAGCATACCCCTGCACCCCTAGCAGAGAGATAGAGACTAACTCATCTTGCTCAGAGTGTTTCTAAGTTAGTCATGTCATTTTCTGAACTCATCTGACACATTTCAGCCGCTTCAAAATGGCTGCTTGACTGCTCCCACGAGTGGGCGTGGCTTCAGCACCTCCAGCGGACATGCCCCCACAGTCCTGGAGCTGAGAACACTGCTCATTTTTATTTTGACACCTTATTTCATAAACGTTGATATTTTTAATCATTCAAATTTGGCTGGGTGGTTAATAACGCTTTCTTCTACTAATAGATCTAAATGTTCGTTCCACCACTGTTCACCAAACACAAATCAAACCTCGCTCTCACACGTCATTGCTGTTGTGATAGCCATCAGTTCTCATGGTCGAGAGTCATGTATCAGCCCAGCAGGGATCTGCTGATTTGACCCCACGGCACTGGCATCAATCGGCATTGTTATCATCTCATTGGGGGTTGCTAGCGTGTGCAGCACGTTGACATTTATCACCTCTCCTCCTCCTCCAGCAGGGAGGCCCCCGCTGCCTCCCTCTTATCTGCAGTCAAGAGCATACATATGGCACTGCATTACAGCATGCAGCGCTCGGCGGCTCACAATACGTTCACTGTAATCACTGACATCCACAAGTTCTGCACATTTGCAATCCCATTAAAGACATAAAGTCCTGACAGTTTGAGCAGGATGAAAATCTTCAAAGTTGGATGTTTGCAGAGCTCTCTTTAGAGATGCAGCCTTCTAAAATGCTGAGTAAAGCAACATTTTTTTATACAGCAAATACAGAAAAAAAGCTTCAATAATCCATTAAATAACAGCAACATTTTGGTTATGATAACACTTTTATACAAGGCTGTTTTATTTTTTGAATAACAAGCATTAAAAGAAATGTTTCCTGAGGTGGACGACAGACGTTCCTCCACACTGTGAGTGGGTACAAGCACAGACTGGCCCTCGAGTACAAATGATGCAGACCAGAGGCGAACTGCTGTGTGCATGACTCACTGTTTGAAGGGGACGTTCGCATCCAGTGTGAAATCAACATATTACTATTTCATTGCCTCCCTCATCAAATGTTGATGCCGACATGTAAATGTTCTCAGGACAAATGCTGCTGGAGGGAAAGAGGAGGAAGCACACGGGAACTGAATGTAGGAGTGGAGGGAGGATGGAGGTGGAGCAAAGGTCCTAGAGATGCTGAGGATGTCTCTATGGCAACTTGGGGTTTCTCAGAGATGTATGGGTTCAAGATGATGGAGTGGAAACTCAGCTGCAACCTCCATGGCTGATGCCAAAGACTGAACTGTACTGTACTGAGGGTGAATTTATATTTAACTCACCTGTTCAGATTATATTAAGGCTTAAAGTTATGCAGAATTACGAGCATGGCCGCTTTGATTGACAGGTAAGTGCCATACACATGGACTGAAACTTCTTTGCAGCGATGTGACACCTTTGAATAGTCTTTTTATGAAGCTGAAGTACATACAGCTTTAACTAATGTCTGCTATACGCCTAACCTATTGACTAACTTGAGGCTGTGTGTAGAAATTATCTTTGCTCCACCATGTTTAACTGTAAAGAGTGAAATTATACAACTACTTTTTAGAGAGAGCCGTTAGTAATGTTATGATGATTTACATAAAGTCATTTAACTATTGAATTACTTTTTTTAAAGTAATGTATCCAATGTTGCATTTAAAATCAAATTTGTTAATTAAAATTATGATATATTGCACCTTGAATGAACTCAGAGACAAATACTGTTTACACTAAACTTGATAATAAACGTTTCTTTGAAGAACACAAAGGTAAAATGTTCCTTCATAAGTTCTAACTTGAACTTTTATTTTTAAGGCTGTGAGGTAAAAATCACTGTGCAGAAGTAAATAGTAATCACCTTATGTGTGATGTCTTCGTTATAAGGGAAGGCTGTGGGTGTCTGTCCGTCCTCGGTGTCCGTGTCCATCGCAGATGACCCGTACGCACTGTCCGATGAAACCAGCTTCACCTCCTCCTGCCTCGGACTTCACACGTGTCATCCATCCTGTTTGTGGTGAAAAAGCAGATGAAGCTTCTGGAGATAAACCAAACGTCAAAACTTCCTCTTGTTCAAGCTTTGTTCTGTTTGTCTGTTGTTCATCACCTCCGCCCCTCCTACCTCGGGTTTATGTCCTCAACAACAGACCTTGAGTCCTGCGGTTACAGCACGCACAAACCGGACTAAATATTGATGTGACTGTTAAACATGGAGGTGTAGTTTACAGTATTTATGAGGTAAAACCATGTTGGGGATTTTTACAAGGAAGTGACAAAGAGGAAGAGTTCAGCACCATGGAGAGTGCCTCTTTCACCTTCATCAAAAACACCACAGAAGACAAGAAAGTGGGTTTAATGTAAGGCGTGGGTTATATAACAGATTCAGTTAGAAGAAACAGCGTGACAAACACTTCATTTAACTTTTATTTTATTGAGTCATCAGTCACGATGCCTATCCTATGAGCTTTTACAGTGGCAGGCTGAATAAGAGCCACAGGGGCTCCGGATGACTCACCAACCGGACTGCTGCACGGCATGGACGGAGACCACGATCTCCAACAACCCCCTCAAAAAAACAATAAAACAAAAACAGATCTGCTTCAAACGACACTGAACAGGTGGGACAGTCAAACACCAACATAATAAGACAGCAGTTTTTTAATAGTTTAACAGGGCACCGGAGATGAATGGACATCAACATACATACTTCCTCTCAAACTGTATAGAAAAATAACATCTGTTAACACCGATTACTCTGCTCTCTTGTATCAATAAAATTGGGAGCTTCACTGAAGCAACTGTGCTGTGCAAGGTAAACAAGGCCACTTGAAAACTCATATGGTGTCCGACTGTTATTTAAGAACATAAAAAGGTAAAAATGTAAAATTAGATTAAAAAAATGCAAACTAAGACACAAACAGGGGGGTTCACTATCCTCTGAAAAGGCATTCATTGCACATCTGTGGAAGGTTTTATCCCGTAGTAAACAATTCATCTCTTGGACTGTAAAAAGGCAGCTTAGATTCTCTGAATCATGCTAACATTAAACACAAACATACAGTGGTCTGCTTAGTGGACTTCATGAAACGCTTAAATGTGACCACAATACTGAATATTAACAGATACACAGGAGGTATGACAATCTGTCCAAACAATTTTTTAAAAGTCAGCCATCTTGGGAAATATGCTTCTTTGCCGTCTTGCCAATGAGAACAGCGATACAAGCCGGTTAGCTTAGCACAAAGGTAGGTGTTAGGGTTTGACGTGCAACCCTGTTAACCTGCGGCCCTTTGTTGTCATAGTTACGACAGCTGTTAAACGTATGAAGAGAACACGTAGCTGTCAAACAAGACAGTTTGTATTACATAATGCTAACGGAAGAAACTAACGGAAGCTTTCAGGACAACAGGCAGATCTTCCTGTTTTTAACAGCTGGTAACTACGACACATTCAGCTGACGGTCGCCAGTTAACAAGGTTGCTCGTTGGCTAGCCGAGCTCTGTTCATAAATAACAAAATCCACCTACCAGCACAGCTAAAGCTCGCCAATTAGCAGCAGAAGTGTCAGGTTTCAGCTGGTTGCCTGGCAACCAGTCCCGACAAAGAAAAGGCGGCAGTTGCCAGGTAACCAGCTGAAACTTCCGGCAGTTACTAGTCCTGACCGAAAAATAATCCACATAACTATCTGTAAAACAACTTTTTGACTATTTTATGCGTCCAGTTTTGTACACGTTATTCAAAAAAGTGATCTAAAGTCGATCTTTGTAATTTGAAAGCCAGGTTAGTGGTTTCCCCTTTGTTTCTAGTCATTGTGCTAAGCTAAGCTAGCCAGCCGGCTGCTGTCTTTAAGCTTCATGTTTACCACACAAACATGATGGCGTGACTTTCTCATTTACTTCTTGGCAGGAAAGCAAATAAACAGACATATTTCACCTGTTTTATCCCAGTCCTCATCACCAGGTGAACAAAAAGCCAAGCTGGTTTTAGTTCAAAGTATTTTGGAGCCAGAAAGCACCACATTTGGAGGATTTTATCTTGGAAAGTTGGGTGGGGTTTGTTCAATGCTCGCACGACTGTAGCTCGATGTTTCGAGTTAAGATTGTCATCTATAATTCTGAATGTAATCTCACCATCTATAGTCTTGATGCTGCAGCTCTCTAAGCACTTCCTTTAACCAGAAAAACAAACTCAGTGGCTTTTTTTGTTGCAACAATGGACATCAAAGACATTTTAACACTTTACAGCTAGTTCAGAAAATTAAAAGGACAAAACTAATACTTTCTAAAAAAAAAATAAAATAAGCACATGTTCAGAAACGTTATGACGCAGTAATTAATTAAGAATTAAAAAAAGAAATGAACTAAGACTAAGCTTAAAAGTCCAAGTATTTAGTGATGTGTCTGTGCAGGGGAGTGACAGTGCAGGTATTTGAGTTAGAGTTATGTGACCTTATCTATGACTTTTTAACTCCTCACACTGTAACCAAGTGACCTCTGTGTAACATCATACTCTTACAGTAAAGTGCACTTCATCTGTCTGCTCCGTATGCTTACATAATAATGCTTTAAAATAAGCACAGCAATATGATTCAGAGGTTACGCTCTCCCTTGAAATGAAGATAGAACACAGCAAGGAGCCGGTTGTTGACTTCTGATGACTGCTTCCTGATTCGTTCAAAGCAGCGGGAAACTGAAAGCTATGTGCTCAAACAGAGTTCAAACATGCGCAAACTCCAACCAAGACAGACCTGGACCGAAGACCTGTGTGCCAGCTAAATAACACAATAAATCTGGCATCTCTGGTACCGTTCAGAAAACAATGACAAGTCTCAGCGCTTGCAAACTTCTAAGTGCAAATTTCCAGCAGTCTCTCTCTCTTATTTTAAGTCTTTGTTACCACTTGACTGAGAATATCTCGACTCCTCAGTGCAGGAAGATGTTGTTTATGTGCCCTTGAGCTCTGAGACAATATCCGCTTCACACAGGTTCTTTTGGAGCTCTCCAGTGCAGGTCCAGCTCTTCCTCTGTCTTCCTGCATGTGTGTTCGAGCCTATAGTCTCTCCTCTCCAGGGGCTACCTGATCCGCCCATCACTTTTGACTGGGCCCAGTTCAGATTTGGGGTCCGGGGACAGAGAGCTCCAGGATGTCTTGGAGCAAGGTCCCACGGCTGGGCAAGAGGAAGTCTGAGTGGCGCACATGTCGCCTGTAACCCAGAAGGTCCCTATGCTGCTGTCCACCCATGCTTCAAGAGGCTGACCCACCAGCTGGGCTTTACGCTGGGCCTCCTGCATGGCGGGCTCCTGGGGAGGCAGCTTCAGCACAGAGCTCAGCTGCTGGAAGCTCTGCTCCAGGTACAGGTTACCCGGAGGGCCTGCATGGAGCCAGCTGTCCTCCTCTGAAGTGGAAATTCAGATTTGCAGACAAAGAAAAGTGGAAATTAGCTTTTAACTTTCCAGATGAGTTATCACATATTGAACTTAAAATCTTTAAATGTCTCACCTTGGCGTAGCGGCTTCTTATCTTTAAAGGTTAACGGCATGACGAGGAAGTGAACCTCCGCCACGCGCTCCCACTGTTTTAACACCCGTACTGTCCAGGTACCGGGTCGCAGGGGGCGCTGCAGTGGGGGTTTGTACTGGGTGTACTCTGCATCCACATCCACAGTAATGTCATAAGATGCTGCCACCACCAGAGCTGGGTCGATCCACACAATAGTGGCTGTGAGGTTGGGACCACGTGCCCATTTCTGGACTGCGAGGGGTTCGTTCAAAGGGCCGATCACCCCGCCGAAGTTACGGAAGATCCTTTCTTTGGGATCCCACTCTGTGCCGATCTGCCGGGGAGAAAGACAGGATTACAGTCCTGAAACGACGACGGTTTATGTGACACAATACAGCAAACGTTTCTTTATCTTCAGACGAGAGGAAAGGAACGACTTACTTCCAGATTCTTGAGCCTTTCAAACTCCTTAACGTTTGACTCCACCACCAGCGTGGCTTGGGGCACTGCCCACATCTCCAGTGTCTCCCTGACCTTTGAATCCACAGCCTGGACTTCCTGGCGCACCAGGTAACCTTGGAAACGGTCGTCATAAAAGTACAAGTGCACAGAAAGAGGGTAGCCCACTGGTTCAAACCTGCAGTGAGAAGAACAAAAATCATCTCTTTAGCACAGAAACACATCTATATATCTTTGAGACATCTCCAAAACATGTGTGTCCACGGACCTGCAGGCCTCCGCGTTGCTCTGAACAGTTGCCAGATTCTTGAGGCCCAGGCGGAAGAAAGAAGTGTAAGCAGTGAGAGCGACGTCGCTGAGTGAGCTCACGCCATCCAGCTGCTCAAACAGGCTCTCCCAGTACGCCTTGATGGCAACGGTGCCCGGAGCGTACTGGCCATACAGGTGAGTGTCCAGGATGTCGATGGCCTCCTGGTTCACCGTTGACTCAAACTTGCGAGCAAAGAACGTCGGACGGGTCAGTTGCTGTGGATTAGAAAGCCAACAACAACAGAAATTAGTGTTTGAACCAAACTAGGAGTAACTAAATAACACTGGCGTCCATCTGCAGCACTCACCTGGATCCGAATGAGGTCTTGTGGTTTGAAATCGTTGGGAGAGCAGCCACACCAGTCCACAATGTGCTTGTACTGGCATTTACAGCCCAGCTTACGATTCCAGTTGGTGACACGCAGGTTGTTGTCCACCAGAGTGTCGCACATGTGACTGTTCCCGAGCACGGTGTGGAAGAAGGACTGGGGGGGAAAAAAAGGAAAAAGGTCAGGAGTGAATGCATCATTTCTGCCGTGCTGTGCTACACAACAGAGGCTGAGTTGTATGAGAGTGAAGTTACTGTAAACCGTTGTGTATGAACAGCTTTAACCGCCAACTCTAAATTGCGACGGGTCACGCCTCTATAGCGCCAAACAACAGGAACAAACTACTGCACCTCCTCCGAGACATTAAACCACACAGCCGGATAAACTCGAGTGAACCCTACTCTCTCGCCTGGCACCTCTGCTGCCTGTAGCTTAAAGGTAGCTTAAAGTATTACATTATCTCCGCTGCTCGGCTCTCCTGACTTGGCAGGGGAGGACATGCATGACGAGACAGGCTTGTATATCAAACCGCCTGTCTCAACTACGGGAGATAAACAGACCACCTAAGGCTTCCTTACCTCAGCAGGGAGCAGAGCGTAGGAATAGAACTGCTTCAGCCCCGACACCAGGTCATTCTGGGAGTTGATGACGTACTCCACGAAGCGGCGGGTGAGCGCGAACCAATCGGAGCCGCCCGAGACCTCCAGGCCTTCTGGGATGCTGCGTTCGCCGAGGCGCCACATGTGGTTGTCGCACTCGTGGAAGAGGCGGTCGAGGCCCTGCTTCTTAATGAACCTTCAACACAAGAGCAAGGTTTAAAGTGACGGAGGAGATCCATCACAGCAAATGATAAAAGGACTACAAACGAACAAGCCTTTTAATTTACTGGGAGAAAAAAACAGAAAAAACAAAACACTTTACAACTTTGGATTAAATATTAAAGCACTGACCAAATGTGTGTCACAGCTCGCACACTCACCGGGCGTTTTCTCTCCCGTGGGACTTAAGGAAGTTCTTGTCTCTTTGCTGCGACAGGAACTCCACCAGTTCATCATTGGTCCTGCAGGAGAGTTGTTCAGGTGAGAATTGAAAAGGGAAGAAGAGGAAGGTGAAGAGAGAAAACACATTTGAAGATTGTTGCTGGCTGAAATCAGCTACTTTGTTGGACAAAGACTTCTCTGTCGAGCTTATAGGGGCAGCCCAAAAGCTGAGAAAGACTATTTAGTGCCAACTCTGTGATTCAGTGACCAAAACAATCCATTTAATGCTGTTAGCAGACTACTCTTTTCATTAGGCAAATGCTAAATGCAGTAAAAGTCAGAGTAGGTCAGCAAGAGAAACAAATCTCTGTTCAGTATTTAAGGATTAAGCCAACAAAGTAGTCGAGACTGATGCACAACACGAGCATTTGCACTGGAAATACAGCATGCAACACTTGAATGGAGTTAAGTGCAGCAAACACAGAGTTATATAATAATATAATATATAATATCACTCTGCTGGACCAACCTGGTGGGGAAATCTGTAGCGCTGAGGTTGATGAAAAAATCCCACTTCCAGTCCGGCATGGAGAGCAGGTCCTGCATGCTGCGTAGGTAGGCCTTCAACAAGCTGGCGCCGCCCCAGATGGTGACCATCCTCCAGGGCGTGGCTCGTATGTTTGGGTACTGCTGGGCTATCTGCAGCACCTCCCGATGTAAGTAGCTGGACCGCTGGAGAATTTCAATGGACAGAAAAAAAAAGGTCAGACACCACACATCTGCCAAGACAACCACAGAGCTGGCTCGTGCTGAAAGAACAACAGCCACATGGTGTTTTTGTGTTGTAGGTCACCACGATGATAGAAATTAAAACAAGATATTTTTATCTTGTTGCTGACTCTCAAAGTGGGAAAAGCGACAGAGACGCAGGACTGAGATGAACTGAGCTTTAAGGATACGGCATGAAAAAGCAGGGATTAAACTTCAGGAGGGGATAAAAGATGAGATGGAAGAAGTCGAGGAGACAAGAAGCTGTCAGGCTTTATGCAGAAACTTTAAAAAGTGAGAGATATAACTGACGTCAGAACCCCATCAGGCATCTACGTCACGTCACGGCTGCGATGCTTTTTTGATCTGTTCTCCACACGACTTCAAAAGTTGTTCTTACGATCAGAGGTTTGCACAGGGTGTGTTATTTTGAAAAACCAGATTCTCTACGCCGTTTTTTGTGTCTGACTTCCGGCTGCTCTGTGCAGATTGACGCGGCTGCTCGCGGCATCAATCAAAAATAGAACAGCCACAGATTCTCAGTGGAGCTGAGCCGATGTGCTTGAAATGCTCAAAACGTCGACTAGAACGGTTGCGATTAGCTCCGCCGTCCTCGGCGCACAAAGAACGCGTTGGAGATAGCAGAAAGCCAAAATCTGTAGGTTCAAATATCTTTTTTATTTCAATTGGAGATAAATTAGATTAATTACCAACTAATTAACAAACAAAAGGTTCTGTGGTGATGATGTTTAAGAGAAAAAACTAACTGCTGAGGGACATGAGGTCCAAGTGTGTTTGGTGAAACACAAACAGTGTGCCACTGTGCGTCCATAAGGAGTGGACATTTAGAGCTGTGTTGATGTGAGTTGAGGGAAATGAAATCTTTTCAGAAGCCTTAAATTTAGCCAGACGTTGCAGGAATGTGTGGGGTATCCTGGGTGTGTTCATAACAGAGACGGCCGCAGAGAAACAGAATGACTCACAAGCACACAGCCCTCGTTTGTAGACGGAGAGAAAAACAGTCTTTGAGTTTCGTTGTTGGAGTGCAGACGAGCTGGTAGACTTGTACTCCAGTACAAGCTGACCTGTTTCACAGCCTCGTCTCTCGAACAGGCTTCTACCTCACAGAGAGATGAGGTGAGGTTGGCAAAGATTGTGTCTGCGCTCTGACTGTCCCACCGGCTTCTTATTCATCACCGCCTCCGGTGAGCCTCTCTGTCGTCTCTTGGCTGCAGAACAGAGCAGCTCCCCGGGACTCGACAACCTTTCCGGCTACACAGGTGTACGGGCAGCATGCACCTGTTTCTCTGCTGCCTGCATTCATCCCACCCGAGAGCTCAGTGTCACCACTCAGCCATACATTTATCTTTTACCTTCCAGCTGTACATGAGAGCAGACTTTGCCTCCACTTAATCCAGCCCCTAAGAATAACCACACTTTACTCTATCCAGGCTAATCCCCTTTAACACACTGAGACTCACGGGATAAATTTAACCTTCATAACGCAGGAAGACCTAACCTGTGAAAGCATTTGTGAGCTCGGTGAGGCCAAATACATTCAGCCTGAGCATAAATAAACAACACTGCAAGCTGGTATCACCAGCAGAACCTTTTCCAGATGTGGTTTCTTCTAATTTGGATTATGCTCGTCTGTGTGCAAGAAAAGAGACGATGAATGTATGATTGTCTCCTTTAAGGGGCTTTACCTGGTCCACGTGGATGTAGTAGTAGTGGTCACGGTGATATATGGCTTTAATGAGGCGCTTTAGCTGCCGTTCAGCTCGGCCGTGCACCATCAGAACGAAAGCCACTCTGACGGGGTTCTGCACTCCGGACAGGCTGTTGTCCAGATCGCCGACGGCCTGCACCTGATTTGATACACCTGGAGAGGACAGAAACATAAAACACTGACTCAATGGGTGTGATTTCAGAACGGGTTCATGTGAGACGTGCACAGGATTAAAAGTAGGTTTTGTTTCTTATTGTTCATTTCTCGTCCAACAAAGCTTCCCACACATGAACGCTGCCAACTCTGCTTACTGGAACACACAAACCAGAGGCGTGGGTGGGGTGTTTTGTCCCGGTGCGCTCTCTACACTGTACTACAGTTTTCTACATCTAACCCTTAACTTGGTGTGCAAGCAGCAGCGTGGTGGGTGATATATATATACAACTTAAATGAGGAGATATATAACACATTTACATGTCTTAGGAGTATTTTACTAGAACCAATCCTCCCTGAGGTAGATTTCAGTAAAGAAAATATCACTGATTCATTCATCATGATGCATTCAGTGTGTGGAATTAGCTCCATTGCGAAATTGCTTTCAGAAGGCATCACTTGGCGGTCAGTTGCACAGTAGCTCATCATCAGTCTGCAGACTTGTAAATGCAAGGAGCTCATCATGGCTGTTCTTGTCAATGTTTCAAACCACACCAGAAGCGCCACGGTCTGTATCAGAAGCAGCTCTCTCCGCTGAGCTCTGCCAACAAAACGTGGCCGTTCTATATTTGACGGACGCCACGAGCAGCCAACGTCAGTCGGCACAGAGCAGCTCGAGCTGGTCAGTTTTCAAAATAAAAACACCCTGTGCAAACTGCTGATCAGAAATAAAACAGCTAAAAGAGAAACTATTTAACTACATAACATATTTACATATTTAGAAGCACTTAAACCAGGAAAAAAAAGACCAAATCTGAGCAAGTTAACAAAGTCTGGCGGGCAAAATGCTTCTGAAACACTGCTGATGGAGTTTGAGGTCGCAGACCAAAACAGCGTTGAGGCTGCGACGTGACAGTGATGTGCCCGGTGCAGATGTCAGAACTGTAAACCACAATATCTCCAAATAAACAATCTGCCATGATATGTTTGTATGAGGAGACAGTATGATTATATTCAATGACAACCCAGTGAAAACATAAAGACACATGTTGATATTATCCGGCTACTTTTAGAGGAGAAAACCTGACCACAAAGAAAATGTGCTAATAAGAAAAGTTTTAAGCGAGTGAGTAAAAACTCAGATCAATAAACAACGAAACATCATCACTCTACACGCACGTGTTTTAGGCTCCTCACCGAGCTGTGGGCAGAACTGAGGAAGTGCGTCCGGCATGAGCTGCCCGGCCTGATGCTGACACACGATGTTGGCGATCTCCTGTCGGCACTGCTGCGACCCGGCGCGGTGGAGAGCGGACAGCGCGTCCTTGCCTATGATATCACATTTGGGCACAAAGTCACTGCTGGAGGCTTGGTGCGCCCCGTCCACGCTGCCTGGCTCCCCGAGTATGACGGAAGGAGGCAACTTGGCCGCCCCATCGACGCCACCTCGGGTCTCGCTGAAGTTACGGCTGCTGGACAGGTCGTGGAGGACCACGCCGTCCAATCCGGTTCCCATCATCCCTCGCTCTTTGGGAGGCTTCAGCTTGACGCTGAGCTTTTCTCCTTTGCGGATGGACCCTCTCCTCAGCGCGCTGGCTGCTGTGCCGCCCGTCCTCTCCGACCTGCCGCTCCATCTGCCCCTGTTCTTTCCCGACAAAGACTTTGGTTTCTCCCAAAGTGCTGTGTCTCTCTTGGGGTCCTGGCTGTTGTGGTCAGGCAGCTTAGACCGTATTTTTCTCTGAGGAGAGAGAGAGAGAGGGAGAGAGGGAGAGAGAATATAAATACATATTAAATCTCGATTTGTTGCCAGTCATTCCATAAGAACATCTTGGACAAAAGCTAGCGAGAGGAGGCGTGGATTCACAATCCAAGAATGACATAAGGTAAATGAAGACGGCTGAAAGAGGCCCAGAGGGAAAGATGTGTTTATTTGCTTTTTTTTCTGATTTGGGTTATTTTTAGCTGAGCCTCTGCCTCTTTTTTTTGTGGAGCTAATCTGCAAAAAAACAGACTCAAAGACACAAAATAAATCCAGTGATTCACCGCAGAGACCTCGACAAACCTCTTGTCTGCACCCTCAGGCAGAAAAACGTATATATAAACACGCGTGTTCACACACGTGAAGCCTCAGACGTCAAGACTAAACCTCATCAGACAGCTACTCCGTGTGTGGACATGTTATTTAATATATCTGAGGGGTCAGGGTACATTTTGTTCTGTAAACACACAAAGACAGATATATTACACACACGTGCTCTTTGCTTTGGATTAGCACGGCTTTATATTACCATATTTTGATTAATAAATCAAAGCATTTCATCGTGACTTGATGATTTGTGTGTGACATTTGCATCTTCAAATCATCTGCGGAGACTCCCTAAAATGTCAAGACATGATCCTCTTACAGAGCGTCTGCTTTGAAGTTGTAAAATGTCCCACAGCAGGAATACTTGGCTTTGCACATTTCAGTTTAGCGTCAGTGTTTTCAGACATAAACGTACTGTAAACCTGCAGTTTCAGTGTTAGAGTCTAGTATAATTTGAATGTAAGAGTACAGAGAGAATCAGTCTTCGCACCTCCGAAAAGGACTTAAATCTTCTTGCGAAACAGTATTGCAGCATTTGGCGCAGCAGATTACTGAATCACACAAAAAAGCCCTTCAAAATGTGCACTCTGAGACGAGGCAGAGGAACAGTGAGTGGGCCGAGAGCTTTTCTGCCTCTGTCAGACAATAAGACAGAATGCAGGCTTGCTCGACTCGACGCCGCTGGCACGCCGACAACTCGGAGACGGTGGGAACAGAAGAGGGACTGCTCGGTGGGACGGGGAGCCAGATAATACAGTGCCAATAAACCAGCTGCCAACCAACACAGCACAGTCAGCTAATGATTGCCAACTGCACTCTGAAAGCCATTACAGTAAGAGCCTGGCTATCATCAGCAGACACCTGATGTCCTAAATATCAACTTTGATCCACCCAGCTTTCCTTTAAAAGACACCCGGTTCACATAGCTACATTGTTCCACTTGTTACAGAAATACTAAATACTATAAATCAGGGCGCCCTGGTGGCTCAACTGGTATGAAAGGCGGTTCTGACTCCGGCCTGTGCTCCATGGACGTTTCCTCTCCCTGCTTTACTGTCTCACAACTTGAAAGCCGTCCAGAGGGAGTTCATTCAGCCACGTCTCCGTGATGCTACACTCTCCGTACTCCATCTGTAGCCTGGTTAACACAGATAGCTCCTCCATCTTATTGTGGAGAGATCTTACGTTCTCCGTGATAACAGACGGCACAATGTGCCATCTTAGATCCAGCTCTGCAGCCCTGCGTCTCCTTCTCCTCGCTTCAGGAGGGATCTCCGGTCTTTCCACAGAGAGTATGTACGACAGCTGTGCTCGAGTGTAAATAAGACAGCTGCGGCTTTTTGCTTGTATGGTTCACCTGATGTATCATGAAGTATAACACACACAAAAAGTCGATGTTTGAACACGAAGCAGGCGGAGATTGGTGTCGAAGAAACACAGAGAATGTTCGGAGCAGCTGTAACTGGCTGCAATCCATGCAGCGCCACGGCATGGTGGCATTATATCCATGCAGCACAGCGGTGTCCTTATATCCAAAATAAGTCCAACTTTACCTGAAATTAGTGAATCTAAAGAAGTGTTGGGAACAAATCTGTTTGGTGATTTTTCAATGTCACATTTACGTGCATGTAAACACAGTGTGAACAGCAATAAAGATAAGACAACTCTATTCTGGTTTTGGTCTCAGTTTTTGTTCCCGAGGTATTAAAGCGCTTCATATTTTGGGAATTTATTATGAAGTCTCCTCTTCCTATGGTGGCTTGTAGCTGCCAAATTAATATAAACAGCAGTAAGAAGAGGGATGCTGTTCGTCAGCCACTGTTGATAGAGACGCTGCTTACATTTCGGCTGCGGGAGTAACAGTTCTCACACAGAAGACAAGCGTGCAGCGGGGGCTAACGTTTCAATTTTCCTTATCACTCGTTTTCACAGCTTTTAATTAAGACCGTCATGTCAAAAAATGTGTTGATTCAAAGGCGAGCCAGGCGGCGTCTTTACTTTCCAATTAAAGTTGAGTGAAACCATATCAGCATCGCCATCTGCTGAAGCAGGAAAACAGCAGCAAGCAGTCCGCTCTGTAGGAGAGCGTGTGAGAAGCAGAGGGTGACACGAGGATGACTTATTCTTCTTCTTCTTCACAATCCTCTCCCTTCGTCTTCACTTTAATACAATGCACGGGGCTGTCGTTCACACAGCAGGCCGCTGATTAGAGCAGATGTGAATGTGAACAGCACAGAGACCACAGAGCACAGAGGAAAGCGACGGCTGCATTCTTGAGTCTGAAATCTGAAGTCTCTTGCAAACATGCAAGGACCCGGCGGGCCGCTGACATTTGCATAAACGTCTGCCAACATAGTTAGCATGTCGGGCTGACGAGCGCGGTGAGCAGTGTTACATTACTGAAGGCGGAGTTCACGAGATCTGCTCCCAGACTTACTTGTGATTAAATCGGATTACATTACTGCGTGTGGTTGTGCTGATATTTTGAAGGGGTGCACTCCTGCTCACCTTACAGTGGCAGGGGAGCGACAGTAAACCACAAACCTCTGCAGACATTCCTCTGTATCTTCGCTGGAGCATGTTCAAGCCTGAATGCATCTGATGAAGCAGCAGAAGGAGGCTGGAGGCTTAAAATGCAAACAGGTGATAGACGTCAAAGGGAGCGGCACTCCTGCAATATGACAAACGTCGTGTCACACTTCCCCTTTTTGTCACAACGTTAGCGTGTTTCGAGGAAATGAATTACTTCATCTGGACTACATCTCCTTAGTGTTTATCATTCTCCTTACAGTTTCCCCCCTCCCGTCACCCTCCAGGCGCCGATCCTGCAATCTATCCCGCGTTTGGCAGGAATATAATACATCACACACCACCGTCCATGCTTGTCATATCACAATACGGTTCCCCAACTCAGGTTTCAGCTTGCATTCCTGCGACTCCATCAATCCTCCACGGGTCACATCTGTTAACAACTCACCCTCCCTTCACCTTTACTGCCTGCCTGCCTCCAGGTAGTGCGCTCCAGGTGTACCACATAAACTTCCCACGGTGGTTAATGTTAGATAAAGCGATATACAGTGGAGGCAGCTCTGGTTGTTTTGGTATGAAGGTCACAGACACACACACACACACACACACACACACACACACACACACACAAAAAGGCCTCTGGATGATAGAAATGAGCAACAATATAAACAAAGTGTAAACAGATATATTGGCTATTAAAGGACAGACTGTCAGCTCATGGTTAATAACTTAATGAATCATAACATGGGGAAAAGTTGCATCACTTCACAGACATCCTCTGACTCTTACATGAGTAATACATGTCTGTCTGTCTGTGCTGTCATATTTTCTTAGAAACACAGTGACAATGCTGACTAAGTTCATTAATATATGATGTAAAAAAAGAACTATCAGTGTGAATATGTTCATATTTAAAGACATGTAGCTCTGTGCCGGTGACAGACAGATAAGACAAAACAAGACAAGACAGGGCTGGTCCGGTTCAAGTGCTTCGGAACAGCGGCAGCAGCAGCAGCGGCGGAGGCGACAGTGGTATCCTCTTAGCTTAGCGGCTAACGTTACTGTATCATAATACACAGCGAGCTAACCGACGAGCTAACGGCTAACAATTTAAACCTAACCGAAATCACCGTTGGTGACTGTAACCGACAAAAGAGTGAAGAGAAGGGGGACGTGAGCTCACCACCTCTTCCTCGCCTTCTTCCAGACTTCTCAGGCTCCATACCACCAGCCCTTGAACCAGGAGGATAGTTAACGCGGCGGCGATCGCTAGTTTGTATCGGCGGAGCAGCTTCTGCACTCGAGCGCTGGCCACCATT
Source organism: Miichthys miiuy (assembly GCA_036365135.1). NCBI lineage: Eukaryota > Metazoa > Chordata > Actinopteri > Sciaenidae > Miichthys > Miichthys miiuy. The sequence continues at coordinate 7,537,661 of CM071622.1, read as the reverse complement.
TTTTCGACTCCAGTTGACGGAGGAGGGAGTGAGTGAGGAGGAGGGAGGAGGGGGCAGCGCGTGCAGGGGAGGGAGCTTTCTGAAGTGCGCGCGCACGCGGTGTCCCCCGCCATCCTCATCATCAGGTTGTTGCAAAGTTTGTCTCCAAAAAAATAATTTAAAAAATATATGATTTGGTTTCTTTTTCAAACTGTACAAATGTTTTGTTTGTTTGTTTGTTTTTTAATGACAATGTAACCAAATCTAAACCAATCAGGCGTGAACAAATCTAAAAACCAGTTCAGTGGAGTCAGATAACAAAGAATAAATTGTATGGAATACGTTAAACTTGCATGAAGTTGATACAAATCTGAACCTCATGTTCATTTTAAACATGACTTATTATGAGTAATGCAAAGTCTGTTAAAATGTGTCACTCTTGCTCTTGTCTTTAACAAAATCATTCAGACAGTAATGTTTTGTGTCACATCTACAGATATATAACAGCAGCAGTTATGTCCTTACAGGTTCATATGCTTCGTTATGTCAACCAAAAAAGCCAAATCTTCCAGCCATACAGTGTCTGACAATCCTAGCAGGCCATAAATAATATATTATAAAAATGAAGCTTCGGGCCGCATGAAACCTGTGATTGGCCCCCGGGCCGTACTTTGGACATCCCTGGTATATAACAACACTGATAAAATAAATTTTATTGTTTTGTTTTCCACTGTGTGTTGGAGGTTGGTGACATCAGCAAACTCCCATAACCTTAATATTGTATCCGTGACGTCACCCTGAAGAGGTGTTGTGAAGGTCAGAGCCTGTGGGTGACGTCACGTATACAACGTCCATGTTTTCTGTGTATATCTACATATAAGTCTATGGTCTCTACGTGCCTCTAAAGAGTTAAATAGTTAATTGTTTCCTTTATGTTTTTATGACAGGTGTACTTTAAATCTGAGTCACATGATAAAACCTTGAGTGGTCAGAAGACTAGAAAGGCACTGTATAAATACAGTCCAATATCGTTGAAAAAGACCAACCAGGATGCCAAACTGGGAGTCAGGACCCTGCAAGCAATTATCTGACACTTTATTAGGCAATGCAACGTATATTCTTTAGTTTTTTCTTGTGATAGTTTCACTTCTTCAGACCTCAAAAAACTTCAAATTAAACAATCCAGAAAAACTTCAAAGTTAAGGCTGTATGTTAAACTGTGATTCACTGCAGCTTTAACTACAGCCTTTCTTACATCCTGAAAAATGGTGTGGTACAGAACCCATGCTGCAACACTAGCCTTCAAGATGTTAATCACGATAAATGAAAGCGTCATTTCTGATCATAACTGTTTAAATTAACATAAAGTTCCTCTCTATCTTTGAACAAACCTTTAAGTGTTACTTCAAACATTAAACATCTAATTTTGAACATTTTAGGACCACTTTAAGGAAAAAAAAAAACATTTTCACTTTAATGTGTTGGATCTTGAATTTAGAGCGTTCTGTAGATTTATGAATAAATTATATAAAAGACTTGAAGTTGTGCTTATGGTGTAATGTTTCTGAACTCTTTCATTCTCTGAGGACTGCAAATTAGCTCACATTTGATGTTGCAGGACTTTTTCTACAGAAGTTTTTATCATAATATATTCACATAGAGTCTCCTTTAAAAAAAAATCATCTGTATTCTTTATATTTCTCATGATCAGAGACCCCTCATATGAATTTAGCAGGTTCTTGATGCTACTTTTAAGAGTTTGGGTGTCTTCGTGGAAGATCAAGGTCACGTCCACTTCTAATTAAAACAAAATCAATAAATTTCTCATGTCAGCATGTCCTCTAATTTTAGCTCAGACCTGCATGTTTGAGAGTCCTTACAGATGCAAAGATTTAAAGGCAGTGTCAGCTGAAAAAAAAAGAGAGGCATATTTTCCATCCATGAATACTAATGCTACATTTTTGTCCCTCTTTGTCTGTATAGAAATCGTGTCCGGACGGGACCCCCACGGTCTCCAAGGTAACGGGAGTCCAGCTTAGGCATCCAGTGTGTTAACCTACTGGTCTGGATGGATTATTTATAGACGGCGGAGGGAGCAGCAGTCATCCAGTTTCTGGAGAGAATTTGAATTTTGATCGGATAGATGTTTAAATTACGCGCAGATATTAACGAGTTTTACAGATATTTTTGGGAGCTTTTCAGACTCAAATATCTCTCCTGTTCATGTGAATTAAAAACAGTTCATGTGAATTATCCTAAATAGTCTGTGCCAAACCATAAACCAAACACTGCTGCGCGCAACGTCACGCAGGGCGTCAGTGCGCCTTCACGGGCTGCTCATAATCATCATCACACACGCTGTGGTCTGTTTACCGAGAGAAGGAGGAGGAGGAGGTGGAGGAGGAGGAGAGTTTGATCCCGACTCTCATGTGGACTGTCACCCTGGTTGTCCGCACAAGAAGACGATGAAGAAGGAGCTAACACAGCCGGTCTGTCCGTGATTCTAGTAAGATGAAAGCGTTTGCGCTGAGTCTGGTGAGTTCAGGAGGATTTCTGAAGGGAACATTGACAGTTTACACAGAAGAAATGTCCACAACTGCAAGTCCAACCATTCCCTCATCACAGCTGACATCGGATCAACTCACAGTGGTCGCTGCATCCTGTAAGTTAAACCTTAAAACTGCTTAAAAATACAAGAAAATAAAGAAGATGGCTGCTGGATATGCTTTATGAGATGTGGCTGCTTGCTCAGTATCTCTTAATCTAGAAGCTAATTTGATTGTCAATCAAACATCTAACCAGTAATTACAATAGGAAACAAGATATTTTACCTATAAATGTTTGAATTATAGACAGATTGCCAGTCAAAAGTTTATTCACAGATTTAAGCTGTTAAAACTGTCCTGACATCGTTCTTTTACAAGTTGTTTCACATGACTGAGCCATAAAGGACAAACTGTGATTAACAGACATTTCCTTCTCTCTTTTCAGTCTCTTCTCTGGTGTTCTTTGTGGTTATCGTGGTGCTGCTGTCCATTATTTACCGCAAGGATCCTCAGTGCTGCAAACTGCGCTCCTATCAGGGGCCACATGCAGATATGGTAAGCTCTTTTAGAGAGAAACAAAACAAGAGAAAGTGGCTTTTGTGTTGAGGTTTCTGTTGACCTGTATGTTCAGCTGTTGAGAGAGAGAGAGAGGCTCAAAGACACTGTGTTCACCCAGTGAAGCGCCATTAAGAAGTGTCAGATTCAATTTGCATGGCAGTGGGGAAAAAGGACTAGAATAAACTTTGATATGATCATTGTCAGCGAATGGATTTGCCCAGTTAAACTAACTGCCCTGCAGAGATATCTCTAGGAGGGTGCCACAGTAACTCTAATGGACTTGGACAGAATTAACTCCGATGCTAGTTCATCTTTGCAAATCAAGTTTAGTTTTAAGCAGAACAACCCAATCTTTGTGACATGAAACGGACACATATCTCTCCATCTGTGTGCGTGAAGCTGTAGGCGATGGTTCAGGATGAGGCGAAAAAGGAAACGTAAACACGCCACTGACTTTTCATTGGCTGTCCATTCTCTCTGCTTCCTCTTCCTCACTTGTTTCTCACCTTCGTTGAGTCCCAGGGGTGAAGTTTGAGTGTTATCTTCGGATTGCAGAGACACAACTCATACCTCACCCCCCTCATCTCAACACAGGAAGCTGTGCTCAGGCTGTGGTTTTAACGGAGAAACTCTGCCTGTGAGGAACTAACAGAGTGTTACTCTGGTACAAACTGGACTGTGCTGCCCTGTAGATACAGCTGTATCCATACACAGTGTGGCTGATAAGATAACACTGGCTGGATGGTCAGGTCAGAGTGCCAAAGTCTGCATCCGTATTGTAGCTTCATTTCATGTAAGAGATATTCAGATATATGTGATTAAAAAAGTCTGCTTTTGTGTCCCCGTGGGGAATTTCATGTCTTCGACTTCATAGTCACATACCTTTCCCTGCCTCAGTTTGCACCATGAATAGTGGGCAGACCACACTGTGGGTGTTGGGGACACAAGAGGGACAATGGATCTCCTTTAGGTTTGTGGTGGTGAAAAAGGCACACTGCTGCTGGGGTCCTCCCCCGACTTCAACACTGATTTTACACGGTTGTGCTTTTTCACACTGGTTGAATCAATGGCGGGGACAAAAGGACAAGTCTCCTTTTTTTTTCTCTTTCCTGAGGACTTTTTTTGGGGGCTCTTAAAAGTACAAACCAGTGAGGGGAAAGTGACCTTTGACATCACCTTTTTGGTGTCGTCTCTCTCTCTCTCTCGGTGAAATGATGTGAGGGTTATGGCAAAGGTCGAAGGAGTGCGTCACTCTTAAGTGTGAGTGATGTCATTGTTGGCCTGGGAAAATGATAAATCTGAAATTTCAGTACTACTCAGTGTTGCTGCGTGCCGAACTTCAGCTTTTGTTGCCTCCTATCACCCATCCTGACTTCTGGATTTAAATCTCAGTCGGGCAACAAGTTGACTTTTTTGCAAATGACATACGACGCCGTAATGTGTACTGGAGTGTGCTCGTTAAGAGGTACCTGCTGCAGTTACGAGGGGGATAGAGAGACGCTGAAAAGACCACACGGTGTGGTTTGTTGCCTAGGGACTCTGATGCCACAGTAGGATACCACATTGTTCTCCACACAAAGGAGACTCATTTAGAGCCAAAGCAATTACCTAGTTTTCCTGGCAGGCCTTTTCTTTTTCTTCCAGGATTCCTGCACCTCATACAGTGAGACTGTGACAGGTCTTGTTTTAGAGGGGGTGGGACAGGGAGGAGGCACGGAAATCGGAGGGTGTTCGTCTTTATTGATTAGATAATTTATGGTATTGCTAAAACAGCCAGCGTCTACAGTGATCAAACAAGGCATGAAAATTGGTCAATTGGGCTGAAATGACTGGATTTCTGACTAATTGCTGTTTTAGACAGAACAACAAGGAACCATTGTGTAGAACAACTAGTTAAAATATAAGCCCAGTCTCTCCGAGACACACTTTGACGCTGATTGCTGCCTGTTTTTCCAGGATGCTCCTCCTCAGTACTACAGCAGCAGGCAGACGCTGGTGGGATCTTCTTGTCTGGAGCAGACTCAGATCATGGATGACAACAACACTCAGGTGAGAGAGCCCATTAGAGCGCTGGCATCATCTAATATTAGCTGCTCAAAGCATCAATCTTCCAGTAGATAAAGACACTTATGGACAGCGCACACATCAGTGGGTCAATTTGTCTTGAGTTATATCAGGACCATTACCCACAAATCATCAGCACATAAAAGCTGTTTCCTGTCCCTCACAACTCGCTCTCTGTCTTTGGGCCTTCGTGTCTCAGCAGGCGGGTCAGCTGTTCTACGTTGGCCTGCCCTCCAGCTATAGCCTCCCCACGCTGGAAGCCCCCATGCCGAGGCTCCCCTCCTACGAGAGCGTCCGAAAGAAGGACCGCCAGAGGCAGATCCACATGATGATCGCAGATCGCTTTGGCCTCAATGGACCCATTGTAACCGAGGTAGGGATAAATCAGGGATTAAGACTGTGTCACAGCACTTGATACAGTCACAAATGCTTTAACAATGAAGTGTTTCAGGTGCCGGTTGTTAAGCCTGGAAAAAAGAGAAGAAGTTTTTACTCCTGTTACAGTTTCAAAAAATGCTAAAGCTCATAAAAACTCATCTTATTATGGAGGCCTCTCAGCTGTAGTTTTGCAATGAATGAAGATAAGAAGGAGCAGGCTCTTTATTATGACCACGCTGTCATACAATCTTGTAACAAGAGCTTGTTCAAAGATTAGACCGCATTCAGAGTGCGGTAAACAGGATGCGCTATCAGCTCATCTAATGCTCACTGCTGAGTTGTGCTGGCGGTTGGCGTTTCGGGGTTTTACCGTGTTGATCTTTCGCTGAGCTTTTGACTCCCACAACGCTTGAGCAAACAAGGTAATGAGAAAAAGGCACATCAAACATAATTAAAGCCTGCATCCTGAGTGCAAACACTGCCCGGGAATGCAGCTTTGTGCTCCTGTCTTCTACTGTTTTTTCTTCTTTGACCTCCCATTTTTTTCCTTAATTAAACATTCACTAGCATGACTGCCCATCTTCACACACACACACACACACACACACACACACACACTTGTCCATGTCACGTTATCAGGACACAAGAGGTGGACATGCAATGTGGGAACCTCCCTTTCTGAAGGTACTTTCCAGTTACCCAGCGCTAGTCACTGAAAAGTTGCCATCCCCCTTTCAGGCTGTATGAGTTCAGATGATAGCCCCTTTGATTTCCCCCTGTCTGTCCTGTGGCCTGAGGCAGGATGGTAGTAAAACTTTGCGGCCTGGTAGTGTGTGTGTGTATGTGTGTGTGTCAAACAGAGGGCAGGGTTGTTGTAGGGTCGTTCTTGTCACCCAAGGGTCCCCAAGCAATTAAAAGATAAGAAGACTCAGTCAGGGAGTGTGAATCTGCCAGATGTGATCAGAGAGATAATGAATTGAAGAAAAATATGCTCCAGCCATCCGGCGAGGAGACAGATTAATTGGTAATGTAAATAAAAAAAACATATTTCGCTTATTTTTAGGGACTGATATCAGACAAGTCATTTATTCTGGGACATTTTCTGTCTCTCTACTTCTGATGTTTTTCTTTTGGTTATTACCTTTAGTGGTTACACTGTTTCTGACTTGCATAGTTTATTTTTATGTGTGTAAATCACAGTGATAGCCTAAAATGGCTTCATACAATTATATTAGACAGGAAAAGCTCCATAATTACTAGTAAAAATAGAAATCTTTGTAACAGCCTCAATACGTGAACTCTCCTCAAGGTTTAAAGCAAGCCAATCAATTAATCAATTCTATTTGCACATCCAGCAGACAGATTTAGAGTCGTGTTTCTGTCCACGTCAAATATTTACTCTCTTTTAGCTCTGTTTTTCATCTCCTGAACAACATATCTGGCTCTTTAGCTGCTAAATGCTCAACTGTATACACCACTGGTTCTCAAACTGTGGTACGTGTACCACTGGTTGTACGCAACCTTCTTGTGGTGGTCCTTGGAGCCAAAATACTATGCTGGAATGTAATTTAAAATAAGTTTTTCATTTCCTGCAATACCAGTGCGCATACACCCTTGATTAGTGATAGTAACATGGTGAGTGGAGGTAAAATGAATGGCTCAAAAACTAAACCATTTGTGGTCAAACGGGAAATATCAAGAAGAGAAGTGTGGGATCTTTTCCACCACATCAGCTCTGGTTCTTGAACTGGTTCTGTTCAGGATTCAACACCAGTCAACAATAAATAATCTTCTAATTAAGAACAAACCTGCCTCCTGTGTGAACCGTCTGTAGACAAACACAGTTGACTGTTTTTTAACGTCTGTCATGATGGAGGTACTTGGAGGAGAGAAACACTGGTATACACCATCCAGTTGCTAGCTTTAGTTCTAGCTCTAGTTGTCAGCTGTTTGGTGCTTGGCAGGTATTGACAGTGAAAACAGCTGCATGCTATTGCTGGAATTGACATAGATGAAAGAGTGGCCCAAAACCGTAAAGCTGCCGGCCATAAACACCAAAACCATGAGGCTAAAACTCTTGAGGGGAACTGCAGAGTCTCTGTGGGGTTTTCTCCCCATGAGTGACCTCTCTCACATTAAACACAGTCATATGATCCATTGTTTCTTTTTGATCTGTTTTTATTATTTTTCATGTAAACATAGCAAAACAGAATATAATCCATTGTTTACATAAAAAAATATTGATTAGAGCAGCTTTAAAGTTTTCTCTTCACTGTGCTGGATGAAACTTAATATAACAGCATCTATCCCAAAGCTATGCATTGAATATCTGCCAGCTGATTTGTATTTCACGTATGCAACCAATGAAATAAGAGTCGCTTTGGTGGAAATCTTGACGTTCTGATAAAATGTTTAATATTATCAGAAGGAAGCGTCTCTCTCTTCAGCACCAAACAGGAAGCAGGAAGCCAGTTTTACAGTTTATCTTTATCCTTATTTTATTGAATTGACAAGAAGACTGTCGACATAAGACTTATTTTATCTTGTGTTTCTTAGTAATGTGTTTTTACAGACACTTGATTGTTAAAATGTGATATTTTGTAAAGGGAGCTTTAGTTTAATATAAACTGAGAATATGTTTATTTTGTAATGTTTTGTCAACACTAGAGAAACACTAGGTACCTATTAAGTATGATAAGGTTGTCTGATGTCGACTGCTGTTGATTAATGGTTGTGTATTGGCTACTGACAGTGACAGATCAGGGTTATTATCAGCTAACCGTATTCAGTTTGTAGCAGTTGCCCCTTGTGTGTTTCTCAACTACTTGTAAAAATATGTCCATCTTTGTTGTGCAAAGTTTGTTACAATCTAAGACACATGACTGTTAGTGTAACACTTGTTTGAACTCCTGTTCAATCAAATTGATTGTAACTAACTGTTGCATAATATAGTTTTTAGTTGTACCTAATAAAGTGGCCACTTTGTGTATTTTCAACTCTGTTTCTCGTCTTTCAGCCTCCTCCAACATACGAAGAGAGTATCCGTCAGTCGATGGAGCTGCCATACAACATCCTCTCATCTAGTCTGGAGATCTTCCCTCCCCAGAGCACCAACGCAGGGCCCGACACACCTCATCCAGTCAGCTCTGACGCCAACAGCACTGTTCTACCTGTGTGACGCTGATCAAGCTGCCTGATAAATAGATTTTTGTACATGGATTTGGAGTTACCAAAAGAGTTTGGGTGTTGGAAGATCGATCACTTTTAGATTCTTCACACGTAGCACGAGCTGATTCAGATACCTCAAGACTGAGTTTATGTTGAGAGACGGACGATAACGGAGCAACCAAAGAGGACTTTGCACAACCTTCAGGACAGGTTGGCTGTGCACATTTGAATGTTAAAAACACTTAACAGAAAATCACTGGATATAAACAATGACGATGAAATGAGGTGGCTGGTACATCTTGAAGACTACAACATACCAAAAAAGGGAACTGCTGTTTGCTTTGTTAATTATATGTCAGTGAATATTTGTCATTGCTGTTTGCTTTCGTCTTTTATTCTGCTGTTCCTGAGCCTGAGGCCACATTGTCTAGTTGGTAAGGTTATCAGAGACATGTTTGATAAGGGTTTGCTCTAAAGGATGCTTCTGTAGGCTGCTGCATACTGCATGTGAGATCAACCTGTGAGAAGGTGAATGTAAAACAAAAGTGCTAATGAGAGTGCCTTCAATGACGTTAAAAGAAGGCTATGTATGACAAAAAGGTGTTTCTTACCAGATCTGATGATGATTTCTCACTTTCTTATGAAACGTTTTATCCTCTCTGTTCAAGAGGAGTGACATGGAATGAAAATAATGGAGAGTTTTCTTGTCAAGACCTGTTTTGTTTTTCTTGATCCCGCAAAGTTATTTTCTGCAACCTACATACCAAATGTTTGTCCTGCACATTGTCATGTACTGTATTTATTCAAGAAAAATGAGTGACTCCTTATTTTTCATGTGAAAACAAAACACTTTTATTGTTTTGTTGATCGACTGTTGTGGAACATCATGAATATTTAACAAACAATAGTCTAGTTATATTTCCATTGCTATACAGTATGTGTGGCTGGCAAGTGGCTGTTAAGTGAAGTCTATTTAAGTGCCAAAAACTGCAGTTCCTCAAACATCCACTTGAGGCTGGCTACAGAACGAGTCTCCATAAGTCCCCATGTTAAAATGTCCAATTTCGCAGCAGAAATAAACATGTTTACAGCCTGGTACAAAAAACAGTTTTGGTCTCTATAGCTAATTTCCCGTTCATGACAACTGTACTGAGGGTGAATTATTATATAACTCACCTGTTCAAATTACATTAAAGATTATAGTTATGCATAATTAGTGTGGCCGCTTTGATTGACAGGTGGCTTGTTTGAGTACTCAGACGTCATTCAGCTCGCCTCAGGTAGCCAGGAGGGGGAAAAGACGAGACTGCCAAGATGGCGGCAGCCAGAGCCACCACAATCTGAGCTTCAAAACGGCTCTTCAGAAACCTGCGAGTGACGTCACGGATACGACGTCCATTCTTTATACTGTCAGTGGCAGATGGGTGTGTGAGAGAAAGAAAGGAAAGTTCAAAAGACTTTTGTCCATGTAGTTTCTGTTTTCATACTCATTAAATCTCGAACATCTTACACAACACACCACTTCAGAAAATATTAGGCTCTCCAACTACCACCATTATGACAAATGGTAAAATACAGCAGCGTATACCAACAGTTTACACAAGATGTAGATTTATTCCTAATAAAAAAGATTATTTTTGTTGACTGTTAATGAATCCTGAACTGCTTTAAGAGTCAGAGCTAATTTAGGTGGAATGGTGTGCTTCTTCACATAATGTTATCAGTTTGGTGTTTTTGAACCACTCATTTTACTAATCTATCACATTTTAGTTTCTACTACTTCTACTACTCATGAATGTATTGGTGCGCTATGTGCACGAATGTGATATTTAAACAAAATCAGAAAAAACAGCAATCTAATTCAATGATTTTTTGTATTTTGATATATGTTTTTGAATTAATTTATATCATTCAAAAAAATATTTCAGACATTCCTCCAAGTACCACTAGAGGGAGGTCACTACCACCAGTAGTACATGTACCATAGTCTGAGAAATTAATTAGCTGAGAAATATTCACCTGATGACCCTGACTTTAATTGAAACCTGTTTTTGTCACCTCTTTTTCTTTCAGCTTGTCTTAAGCCACTATTAAGATCCAAAAAATGAACTGCAGTGATGTATAATGACACGGCACAAGAAGTTGTTTTAGTAATAAGAATTATCAAAAAAAATATCTATATAAAATGTTTTTTCCAGTTCTGTTGATTAAACAGATATGTTTTCAAATTTCGAGTTTCAATCACCTTTAATTTACAGTTTCTTTACTGTAAACCAGAAATTAGTTACATATTCAGTTAACATATTGCCTGATCTAAGAAGTATAATCAGTGACTGTGAATGTTGGAGTAAAAGGTGGAGCTGAAGCAGGCTGAATGACGCTTGGTTGCTCAAACAAGCCATCTGTAATGACACCCATCTGTCAATCAAAGCGGCCACTCTGCAAATTATACATCATTTTAAGCCTTAATATAATTTGAACAGGTGAGTTCTATAAAAATCACCCTCAGTACAGTTGTCATGAACGGGGAAATTAGCCATAGAGACCAAAACTGTTTTTTGTACCAGGCTGTAAACATGTTTATTCCTGCTGTGAAGTTGGTCATTTTAACATGGGGACTTATGGAGATTGACTCGTTCTATAGCCAGCCTCAAGTGGACGTTTAAGGAACTGCAGTTTTTGACACTATTGGCTTTACAACCACAGAGGTTGCCGTTAGATTTTAACTTTATAATCTGGGATATAGAACTGTTCAAATCACATTCAAGCAGTGATTATATGAACCAAACTTTTATCAGTGTAGCAGAAGAAGAAAGTAGCAGAAAAAATGGAAACAGTACAGTACTAGAGTAAATGTACTTAGTTACTTTCCACCGCGAGAAATCACTGTTGATGAGATTTTCCCTTTAAATCATACCGACCTCACAAGCATGGCTGCGCGCTTTGTCTAATGACGAATCTCTTTCGTCACAGGCGGAGAAAACCGAACCTCCCCGATCAGCCGATTCTCAGTCTGGTATGTAAACAAGGTCAGGCACTGCAGCACACAGACCAAACACTTTGTGCGGCGGGCGGCTGCTCAGTTTCAACACGAGAGAAGAAGACAACTTCTTCACCAAACCACCGAGGACAAAGGTAAGCTGTGCGTCATGCGCGCGTCATGATCCAACGTGTGTGTTATTTGTGTGTTGTTGTTGTGCAGGACGCACTGCAGGGGAGATCCATGATCAGGATACATGTATAAAACATGTCATCCTGTCACATGCGGAACTGTAAATAAATAAGTTTGCACTGTGCATAAAGGAGCCGCACTGCATCTATAATCCGGATTTGCCGCAAAGTCACACGGCAGGTGTGTTTACCTCATGCGCAGTCATCAGCTGGCCTCTAACTGGGTCGCTCGCTGCAAAATCTGCTTGGTCATGTTTTCCCACGAGATTAATAGACTTGCCTGACGGAGCATTTTCCTTTTTAAATGCCTTATGGCTTGTTTTCAGGCTCAAAAACGTGATTTTTAAACCTTCAGCTTTGCATGAATCAGCATCACTGCATACATACATTGCACTAAAATGTATGAGTCACACACACAGGTTAGATGCATATCTAGTAATGTCTGCAGCTGCAGCTACCTGGAGCTTCACCATTTTTAAAAATTAACCTGAGTAACTTAATTCATAACCAACCCAGAGCTCTTCATGGCTGAGTCTAATGAGACTGTAGCATTAAACAGAGAGGTGAAGTGACATGCAAGTACAGATTTATTTATTCACCCACTTCATCCTCAGTCTGGGGCTGCACGAAAACCTGTTTAAACTGGCCGTGCTAACTGCTCCAGTGCCAACCAGCCGACTCAGACTGGGCTCGTGTGTTCTTCTCTGCAGAGAGTGAGTGAATAAGACAGTAGAGAAAGACTAACCAAGGGCACACAGTCTGTCTGACAGCAGCTGGGGCGGCACTGGAAGTGAGCAGGGCCTGTCACGTTTTCTTATTGGACCCAAGGGTACTTTGTTTTTTTAAAATCTCTGCTGAGATTAACAACAACTTTTTTAATAAGCTTGTTGTGATCACACACAGGTGTTATCTTTTCCGACGGGTCATATGAACTTTCCATCACGTGTTTAATGATTTACATGACATACTGGTGTTTTGGGAGTAAACATTAGCGCCGTTCCTGTCTGAAAACCAGTAGATGAGACAAATCTGAGAGAGCAAAACTAGTAATAGATTTTGTCTTTGAAAAATGGTGTCCAGTTATTAAATTATAGTGATAAACTACCTGATTTAACAGCACAGGTAATCTTAAATATAACCATGTAACATCCTGCTGTCAAGGCTGTTAAAAAGAACAAATAGTGGGCAGAGTTTCATGTATTTCTTACACAGATAGAGCTCTGTGTTCTTCCTTTTCTTATGCTATAGCTGCTTAAATGTGTCTATCTCAAGCCATGCGTTTGTAATACATCTGACTGCAACTGTAACATTTAAATTTCTCTTTAGGGATCAATAAACGGTGCTATCTATCTAAATACAGCGTGGATCATCATGCAGTTTTCTATACTAACGTGTATTTGTGTTATTCACTGTAGGACTCCATTACACAGCAGCCAAGATGATGCAGTGTTTTCACTTCATGGTGGAGCCGGCCAAAACCTTAACGGCCAAGATTAAGGTATCAAGTTTTGGTGCAGTGTTGGTGTGTTTTAATGTGCAAACGTAGACAAGTTGACATGACATCTTGTAGCATTTCTCCTCCTTTTCCTGGTTTAATTTAACAAAAGAGAGAGAGAGTGTGCAGGGAGTTGTCGGTGAGATGAATCGAGGCAGAGAGTCTGGTAGGGGAGGGGTGTCTTTCTTTTTTCTGCTGACAGGACCGGAGCCACGAGGTGCATTTTGATCAGGCTGAGTGACCAACTCCTTTCCAGTCTGACCTTTTTACTCACTACGGCACTTGTAAAGCAGCACTAATGTCCTCCAGATGTCTTTTTAAATGAGAATTATTCACTTTTCAAACAGTTTTGCAAAGGTTTATTCTGATTTTCTTGCAGGAATCACACAAGAGAGCGCAGAATGAGAAGAGGGAGCCTCTGGATGAAGATCAGCTGTTTCTGGTCGATCTGGCTAGAGATCTCAGCCGAGTGTGTCAGGTAATGATTCACTCATTAAGCCAGACTTGTTTTAGACATTCCAGTAGACCATGAAAAGTTGTCTTTACCTCTCTATCTACCCGTCACCAACCCCAACTTTCCCTCTATATTGCCCACTGCAGAGATCAGGAGTCCTAGAGCACATCTGGAACCTGGACGACACCTGGCCCACCTCTCTCTGCAGGGCCTTCATCATACTTTGGGCCTCCATGCTGGAGAGCAAGGTGCTTACAGTCAGACTATGATGATACTTACTCAGAAAGTGTTGCTCAGTAAATGTATGAATGTTTCTGTGTGCAGAAGAGGCCCATGCAGACAGATGGTTGGCCCGAGGTGGATCAGAGCAAACAGCCTGATCTGATCAAAGAGGAGGACCTGCTGCAGGCCAAAAATGTGATCCTCACCTGGATCAAAGATCTGAGAGCTCAGCCCGAGGTGGGAAAAATACAGATCACTACAAATCTGACCTGATTCTGCTCCTTCATACAAAAAATATCACATATCACATTGATCCTCCTGCAGCAAAGCGTCTGGCCCGGGGAGCCCGTGGCAAAGGTTCTGGAGGACCTGCAGTCGGCCTGGCGTTGGGGCCGTGCGCCCAATCTGCTGACTGCCATGGAGCTGGTGATGTGGACTTTAATGGTGCAGCGCCCAGATAAGGTAGGAGTCATCGTAGCAGTTCACAGAGTGTGGAGCTTAACTCCTCGTGTATTATCTGCAGTTCATCGGGTGTAATACAAACCTGTCCGGTGTGTCCTTGCAGGACACCATACCGCAGCAGTGGCTCATGTGGAAGCAGAAGACTCAGAAGATTGGTTTGTGAATTAAAACTCTATGAAGTTGAATTTTGTTGTAAATCTGGAGACCTTCACTTCTTTATGAGTTTCTTTTTATCTCCTTCCAGGTGCCATATCCTACATCCCTCAACCAGGTGAGTGATACATTCACAACAACCAGCATGACTGGTTTCATGTTACACGCTGACTGCTTCCCATATTTATCACCAACATATGATCTTTCTAATGTGTAGGCCATTATTTCTTTGACAAAATATATTTAGTTGTAGTTTAAGTTTGCTACAAGGTGCAAGATAAACAGCATACAAAGGGGGGGAAAAATGCTGACGTTTCAATCTGCAAGATCTTCATCTGGCAAAAATCCATTAGAACAAAAAACAGGCAGACAAACATAAAACGACGACTCCACCTGCAATTAAAATAATAACGCCCATATGTACAGACTGTGAACGTTCACAGCTGTCCAGGTTATCTTTCTTTCAGGAGAGTTCAGTCTGGGGCAGTAGATGTTTCACTTCTCATCCAAGACACTCAAAAAAACATATCTACATATTTACCAGGCACAGAATCACGTTATGTCCTTAAGCACTCATTCTCAAACCATGGTACTGCATTGGTTCTGCATTGAAATGCCATCCTGCTACTGAGTTATGTACATCCACATAGCGCGTGCACATCCACGATTAATTATCAGCTAAATTATGATGGCAAGATATGAAAGCAGAGTTGATTGTGGCTCCAAATGGGAAATATCAGGAAAAGAATAGTAACCATTAATCACCAAATAACCTTGAATACACTTCTGTGGGATGTTTGCCTGATAAAGACTTTATAGATTGAGATGTTGCATCAGTTAAGCTTTTAGGAGGTTTCATCATCACAGTGAGTCAGTCAGTTTGGTCCTTTAATACAGGTTTCACAGCTTATATCTTTGTACAGACAGCGCAGCTCTCTGATTGTGTATCTGTTCTTTGCAGTGTGGGACTGGATCTCAGATGCTGCAGGTACAGCTGTCACTTCATCTAAATATCAGTCAGAGTAATCTTTACTGAACCCGTCTGCTGATTCAAAACCTCTTAACGTTTCCCTCTAGTGGAGGTGACTCTGGATCAGGACACAGCCAATCCTGATCTGCTCATCACCGACGAGAAGAAGATGCGCTGTGGCTTTGAGAGGAAGGATGTCCCCAACTACCACCAACGCTTCGACGGCTGGTGGTGCGCCGTCGGGTTGGAGGGCTTCACCTCCGGGCGCCATTACTGGGAAGTGGAGGTGGGTGAGCGGGACTGGAGGCTCGGCGTGGCCAAAGAGTTGGCCCTGAGGAAAGGCTTCAAGTCCCTGAACACAGATACAGGATACCTGACCCTGCGGCTGGAGAGGGGCACCGAGCTGAAGGCACTCACGGTGCCCTTCACTGCCCTCCCACCGGCCTCATCCCCCGCAAGGTGGGCATCTACCTTGACTACGACCGCGGCCAGCTGTCCTTCTATGACGTGGACAGACACCTCCACATTTACACCTACAACGAGAGCTTCACTGAGAAGCTGTTCCCCTTGTTTGGTACAGTGGAGATCATCAAGGATCTGGTGATCAAGTCTCCAGCAGCTAAGACCCATTGTCTCTGCCCTGCACCCTGCATCTGGTCTTGAGTCTCCTTCGGCCAACTATTCCTTTAAAATCCAGTAGATGTCATAATAAAGTCTAACTAATCAGGTTATGTAACAATCACTGGGAGGAATCAGAGATCCTGATGTAAAAGACCATCATTGTGCTATTAAATAGCTCCACTATGTGACTATGTGACGCGCTATGCTGCTGCTGCTGCTACTGCTTTAATGTGATCGTTGCAACCTCTTCCTCACTATAGAGCTGTAGTGCTACTGTTTGCTCACACACACACATGATGTATTTTCATATATTTTAAAGGAAACCTGTAGTATTAACGTAATGTAATGTGCAATATTAACCCTGCATTAAGAATGCACTTCTGTGAATAATAAATAAACCAAATCCTCGTCATGGCTTGACTCGTCCGTTTGTGGGTTTTTTTTATTACTGCATTAGAGAGGAATCACACTGCGGCATGAAGCTTAAGTTAGAAAGAGAAGAGCAGACACAGTATCTTTGTTAAGTGAACACTTGGTGGTGTTAGTTACCAACCTCAGTACCTTCTCTTGTTTCTCACCACACTTCATTAGCCTTCATGTCTCTTCTGTCTGCAGCAGTTGTTTCAACATCCTCACCATGAGACATTATGAACTTAAAGACGCCACTTACCTGCAGTGATAAGGTGGAAGTGGACTAGGTTAGAACCAGCACCTGAGTAGATCTAGTAAATGATATTTTGTCCACTAGTGGCTCATCCAGTGCTGATACAAATAAAGCAAATATGTCAAGCTAAAATTTAGGGGAAAGTGTGTAAAATAATTCTCAAGACATCTGCAATATTTCAGTTAATGGATCATGCTGTTAAAATTTAATGTTGAAACACAGAAAAAACGTTTAGTTTAGTAAAGCTTAGACTTCATTAGACTGATGTGTAACAGTAGACAAGGCTGGATTAACCTTCATGCAGGGTAACTTCCCTTCATACTGTATTAACTATCCATCCATCCGTCTACTTTCTGTAACTGCTTATCCTCATCAGGGTCACTGTGGGGCTGGAGCCAATCCCACCTGACTTTTAGGGTGAGAGGCCGGGTACACCCTGGACAAGCTGCCAGTTTATCACAGGGCTGACAAATAGACAAACAACATTAAAAGGTATATATAGTGTATATATGTTTTATTTTATATATATTTTTAAATCTTATATTATCTTATCTTGTCTTATCTTGTTTCGGGGTGTCCACTTATTTTTGGCCAGGTATAGCCTTGTTTCCACTGCATGTTTAGTGCACAGACATACATATGTCAGTGGATCAGCTGACGGCGTGTACCAGCCGAGGACCAATCAGAGAGCTCAAACGGACTGTTACAAAAGTATATAAGACAGAATAAATATAATAAAATATATATAATATATAGAGTTGAATAGAGTAAATAAATGAATAAACTGTCAGTAAACACAGATTAAAAAATAAAAATAAAACTTTATTTTAAGTTTGAATCTTTCGGCGATTGTTGTGGCGTCACCAGCGCGCGACGGCGCCAGACAGGTTCCCTATGAGTTCTTTAAAGGTTCATAACAGACGATGACTACAAGTTTAAAAGCAGCTTTAAAAACCCACTTTGGGTTTGAAAACTTCAGGTCCAAACTACAGGAGGACGTGGTGAAGGCGGTGGTGAGAGGTGAGTCAGCGGACAGACGTTCAATACCGCAGTGATAAAGGTTGTCTCTAGGCTAACGAGCAGGCGTTAGCTGGTGTGTCGGTTTAACGGGTGACCGTGTTGACTGGTGACCGTTGTGTGGTTGCCGTAGTTACGACAGGTGTTGAACCACGAAGAAAACACGTAGCTGTCAAACAGACATTTGGGTGACATTGTAACGTTAGGTCACGAGGACAGCTACGTGTCTTCTTGTTCTCAACGGCCGTGGTAACTACGACAACCACAGACGCGTTCGGCTAACGTTCACCAGTTAACATGGTCACTCGTTAAACCGTAACACTCGCTCGTAGCAACAGGCAAACTGAGCTAACCGACAGTTTTTTATGTATATTTACACACAAAGCTTGAGTTTGAATCATCTCTCCCAGAGACAGAGTGTAACATCTGGTTTGTTTTGTCTTCCTGTAGGTGACAGAGATGTGTTTGTGTGCATGCCTACTGGAGCAGGAAAGTCCCTCTGCTACCAGCTGCCTGCAGTCCTGGCTGAGGGCATTACTCTGGTTATATCCCCTCTAATCGCCCTCATTCAGGTCAGTGTCTGTCTTTACTACCTTCTCAAACACATCCATTTTCTTCCATTTAAACGGGTTCGGTGGCAGCACACATTCCAGCTCCTCCTGGGGGCATATATACACAATCTCATTCTTTCAGTCACTACCCAAAGCTCATGATCATAGGTGAAGGTTGGAACAACGATGTACTGGACAACTGTCCGGTACCCGCCGCTCCATTTTCCCATCACTCGAGAGCAAGAATCACGAGATACTTGAACTCCTTCACAGCAATCTGCTCCCAACCCGGAGGGTGAGATGTAAGATCTCGTGTGTTAATCCCATCCTGTGTTTCTTCTCCAGGACCAAGTGGACCGCCTGAAGAGTCTAAACATCCCGGCATGCTCCATCAACTCCAAGCTCCCAGCAGGCGAGCGCCGTCTCATCCTGGCTGACTTAGGGAGCAGCAGCCCCAAGCTGAAGCTGCTCTACATCACACCAGAGATGGTGGCGTCTCCTTCGTTCCAGCCCTGCCTCACGGACCTGTGCACCCGCGGTTTGTTGTCTTACCTGGCTGTGGACGAGGCTCACTGCGTCTCACAGTGGGGTCACGATTTCAGGCCGGACTACCTTAAACTTGGCGGGCTGCGCACTCGCTTGCCAGGGGTTCCCTGTTTGGCTCTGACGGCGACAGCGCCCAAGAATGTACAAGAGGACATTGCTCAGTCGCTGAAGCTGAGCTCGCCGCTGTCTTTTGTTACGCCTGTCTTCCGCAGTAATTTGCACTATGATGTGATCTTCAGGGAGATGCTGCCAAACCCCTACGTCCACCTCCACGCCTTCGTTAAGAAGTCGCTGGCTCTGGACGCCGGGTCTAATGCACAGGTTGGTAGACTTGACTCTGTGAGGTGTTTGTGTGGAGCTGCTCCTTTTTCGTCCTCCGTCATCTCATGTTTTCTCAGGCTGCATGTCGGCACAGTACACAACAAACACGTTGTTTCACAGGATAGAAACAGAAATAACCACGGTGTAGTGGCAACTGTCAATTAGGCTCGTACAGTGATGCATTCAAATCCAAAGGAAAAATTCAGTCACGTCGGATTTAAAAAAAAAAGTTTATTAATGGAAGAATAAGAACAGACTTAAATTGGCATAACGTGACGTAAGGAGACGAAACTGTATGATACAGTCAACAGAAAACATTGAAGCCAAGTGCACGGGTAAAAATAAGGTGTAACCATGGAACCACACCCCGTCCCGTGCCAATTACTGGAAGTTATTAGCATAATGTTTCCACTGCACTAGTTCTCAGTGTAAGCTCAAGAAAAAACATTTTAAGTTTGGCAGATTTGAGCAAAATAGAATCTCAAAACAGATTTTTATGTTGAGCCGGACTGATTTTTGAGGACAGTAGTGATATCAACCTGTACCACACAGTATGTACCGTGATGTACACTGTGCACTGTGTGCACGACATTTTACAGTGGACAAAATATGTAATGCCGTGTTTGACAGTGACACTGTTTACCTCAAACACATCTTCATTTCTCTATGGCAAAAAGTCTGTATGTTGGTTATTATCCAACATATGCATGATAAATCTTTTTACCAAAACATCACTCAAATAATGTCCCAGCTCTCTGAATCAGTCTTTCTGTAATACTTAAGTTTCCCTCGAATGATTGATTTAAATACGAGTTCTCAAGACCGGTGTCGGCTTACGTCACAGTCCCTTAAATTTCGCTCAAATTCAACTCAAAAAGTTGAGACAACAATACGTGCTGGAAGCATTTTACTGCTGAGCAATGAAACAGTTTAATTTAAGCCAGCATCTACCCGTCTGTGATAAGCGTCTCCACAAACCAGAGTGGAGCCTGATCAATAAATTCCCCTTGAACACGAGCGTAAGCACCCTGGTTTCTTTAACCTGCTGTATGTAATATTTGTGAACAGGGTTGTGGGATTGTGTACTGTCGGACCAGGGAAGGCTGCGAAACTGTGGCTTACCAGCTGACCAAGCTCGGAGTCTTGGCCAAGGCTTATCATGCAGGTTAGGCTTTTTTTCCCTCCATGTAGGTTGTAGGATTGGAAAACACAAAAATATGTTTGGCTCACACGCTTTTTATATTTTATACTGCAGGTCTGAAGGCTGGAGATCGCACAGAGGTGCAGCATGAGTGGATGCAGGGGAAGGTGCTGGTTATTGTGGCCACCATCAGCTTCGGTATGGGAGTAGACAAGGCCAACGTCAGGTGAGGCAGCGAGGTTTCACTGTATTATTTTCTGTTGGAAGGCCAGTTAGCATGTGCTAATGTTTGTGTTAATCCTGCAGGTTTGTAGCTCACTGGAATCTGGCTAAGTCCCTGGCGAGTTATTACCAAGAGTCCGGGCGAGCTGGGAGAGACGGGCTGCCCTCCTTCTGTCGCACATACTACTCCCCCAAAGATAAGGAGCAGCTTAACTTCCTCATCCGCCAGGAGATCGGCCGCAGACAGGTCAGCTTAATAACACGAGAATTTAAAACGTGGGGAGCTCCTTTTGAGTAAAACTAAAGCAACATCTTGTCAACGTGTCTGCAGGAAAAACGAGGCTCTGCAAAGGAGACTGACAAAGCAGCCATCACAGACTTTGAAGCCATGGTGTCGTTCTGCATGCAAGAGGCGTAAGTACAGAATTAAGAGCACACACACACACACACACACACACACACACACACACATGTCAACAAACACACACATATGCAAGTCAGTTTGTTTATTGCATACAAATCTGTAGAGTTAAAGTATGACACCATGACATGAAGTCTTCACCCTGTGCACATTTATAACATGCAGTTTTATACACATACTATACTTATACTACATGCTCTGCTTTTCAAAATAAAATCCATTTCAGCTTGTGTACAGCAGAGGGCAGATTTGAACTGTCTTTTAGGTTTCATTGTGAAACGTCAAGGAACACTTGCACTTGTTGCAGAACAGCTCCTCCCTCAGGAGGAACTAACTAAGTCTGAGTGCTAACTAAAGGAACAATATGTAACTTTGCTTCTAACTGTAATATCTAGTGGTGAAAAAATGACAAAGTGCAAATTCAAAACTCTGCTGAGTCGTACACATTAACAGTTTGGCTTTCCTCTTCATCTCTTACTGTGAAACTCTCTCATTATATACATTTTCATAGTCCATGTATTTGCCCTCATTATTAAAGATACTTTGTGCTGCCCTGCCTTCGCTGCAGGTCATGAGCGTTGTCGTTGTCGTTGTCGTTGCCTCGTAAAGCGCAGGGATTCTCCAAGGAATGTAGCTTCTCCTGAAAACCTGGCAGCTGCAGCAGGTGTGTCTGGCAGCCGGTCAGGACATCCTTCTTCTCTGTGTTTGTCAGCTGCTTTGTTGTTTAAGGGCTGGGCTCCTCTAGTGCCAGGGAACACACCCTGCATGAGGCTGAAATGTCTCCAATGTCTGTCTCTTGATTGTATGACCACAAGGACGTTTTGCTCAAATGTTCGAGCCCTTCATCTTGGTCTTGCGACAGCAGCAGCAGCAGCACGACACGCAGGTTAGCACTGTTATGGCCAGGACCACCACTGCAGGGAGAGGAGATAAAAACATCATAACCAGCTCCATCTTTATAAAACACGGAGAGATGAGTAATAATAGAGAGCAGAGACTCACAGATGAAGGTCAGGAGGACAAAGAAAGCTCCCAGCTCTACCGGGCTGGCGTTGGGCAGACTCTGCAGCTTGAACCAAATCTTGCTCAGGAGGCCGAGCGTCTCTTCTCTGGCATCCATCCTAGTGAAGCAGGGACGAGTTGGAGACACTTACAGTGAAAGGGTCACGCTTGAAGTTAGTTTACACAGTATTAAATGTATTTGCCTGCGATCAGTGTCATCAGGATGTGACTCCTGTTGCCTGTGAGACATCCTGGTGTGTTGACACGGACGCATAACTTTCAACAAGTGTTGTTTAACAGTGTCTCAATCTTTGTTTAGGAGCAAGCGGGAAAGTGCACAGATGTAAAGCATGTGGTTTTTCTAGCCAAGTGTGAAAGTCTGAAAGTGAATCCAGTGTAATGATACAGCGGGTGTTGGAGCATACCTAACAGGTTAGCCCTCCGTCAGGCTTTCTGCAAGACGCAGAGCTCTTCTTCGTGTTCGACAGAAGACTCCCCCGACAGCTTTTCATGTGTACAGACTGTAATGTGATTTTAATGGGTGGTGCTCAAGTGTCGAGTTGTACGTGATATACTGCTGAAATGGCACTGGGTGTGACAGTCTGTGGGCTCAGCCTCAGTTTGTTTTGTTGGATTGAATCGCAAAACATTATGAAATATTACCGACACTGCCGCATCCTTTAAATCGTTGTTGTTTTTGTGTAGACCGCAGGAAGATCAGGGAGCTCTTTTAGTGGAAGATAATCAGGATCCAAATAAAGATTAAAGAGAGAGTGATACCATAAAATATGTAGCCGGAGCCTTAGCTTAGCATGAGGGGTGGAAACGGCTCGCCTGGCTCTGTCCAAAGGTAACAAAATCCACCTAACAGCACCTCTAAAGCTCCCTGAGGTTGTCAAAAATATTGATACTTTCGATACAGCGTGTTTAAAATGATACAATATGATCTGTAAAAACACAGATCTGCAGTCAGATTTTCAACCGAAGGCTGCAGAGATGAAGCAGCAGGGAAGAAACCTGATGGATAGTGATAATAATGTTAATTACTATCAATATAATGAGAGAGAAAGTGACACGCAGCTCCACCAGGTGAGCTACAGGGGTGTGGTGTTGTATTGAAGTTTGACGTTCTGAAATCGTGACGACCTTAAAGCTCACTAATTATCATTTTCTATCTCGTGTGTTCAACAAGTTTAAAAACCAAAGTGTTTGTTTCAAATTTGCCGTTTCCAGTCTTCAGTTTTATAACAGAAACTTGTTAACAGTCTCCACTGGTTACCTGGCAACTGGTCCTGTCCAAGAAATAGTCCAAAAAAAAAAAAAAAGCCAAAAACATTCCTTTTAATGTTTTCATGTTATTCAGTCCAAAACAAAGTCAGGCTGTTTTACTGTGTGTGGGATTTCCCTGAAAATAAGTTTAATTTATTGGCTCCAGCGTGGCTTCATGTGACCTGTCAGTTAACTTTTTGTTCCCTAGTAAAGAGTTCGTAAACAAAATGACGGTGAAGCGGAAACAGCACTTCTATTAAACAGTTTAAACACAAAATCTTCACGGAGCAAAGATTTCTTGCAGAGCTGCTCTTGCAGGAATATTGCATATGTAATACAGCTGAGTGTCACTGAGTGATTTCATGTTTTTTATTAAGACTCTGTTCCAGTTTTAGAGCGGCTGAATTCTCACGAAAGTGCCTTTTTGAAGTGCAGTTAGAGATTTTACGATGCCAAACCTGCGGCGGTCATCGCTTTAGGAACATACATAGTTATTTAACAAGTGTGGCATTGACACTCTGCGCAGTCGCTGCTTGGTGGATTTATTTTTAGACTTTGTTTGCACCTAGTGAGATTTCCAGCTCTTAGCCAACAGAGCAGACTTAGTTTAACTTCCCAGTGTGTGTGTGTGTGTGTTTGCACCTCACAAGTCTTTAGTAAGTATTTTTAAACACATTCTTCACATTCTTCTAAACCTGGAGTATTTCACAGTTAAACACACTTACCTGTCAGAGACTTTGTCGTCCTCAAACGTTCAGCTGAGCTCAACTTAAAAAACCAAAAACAGAAATGAGCCGACCAGTTGATGAGGAGGAGACGTCAGGTAACTCCTTCAGGGAAGAAATGTTATGTTTACCACAGCGTGTCTTTATTTGTCGCTGAGTTGTGCGGTACGTCATCCAGAGGAGGAGTCCTCAGACGAGCAGACAGAGATTAGCAGGCATGTTGAGATTAGAGTTAGGAGGGATAATTCCTCAGGTACTGATGACTGTCTGCACGTGGAGTGGAGGAAAAGTGAGATGACACCAAAAACCAACAACATTCACGGCGCCTCTTAATCTTTCTTTTCTTTGCTCCTCAGGTTTGTCGCTCTCCTCGTCTCCGTCGTGGTTGTTGGTAGTGACACACAGAGTTATTTCTCTGCCGTGACTTACTTTAGCCTGTTCTCTCTCCTCAGCGGTCCTCCCTGGGAGTGACTGTTGTTTCAGGCTCTTTGTGTGCCTCTCTGTCTGTCCCCACCTCCTCCCTCTTTCACGGCGGTGCAGGCTTTTCCATTTCCAGTAAGGTAGTTAGTTTGTCGTTGAAGTGGCTCGCCTGACAGGGCTCTAACTGACTCCGTGTGTGTTACATAATAACTGGATCTGAGGCAGAAGTTTTTCATTTTGAACAAAAGGCAACTGTCACATCTAATACTGTTTTTAATAAGTAAGATATAAAGCAGGAGCAGGAATAAAATGAATAAGAGTTTTGTGTCTCTAAGACTAATTACCTCCCAAATCAAGATTTAATTCACTCTAATGAATTCTTATTTTTCGTACATGAAGAAGTACTGAAGTTAACATGAAGGATAATAGACTAGTGTTGTTTAATTTTTATTTCACGTGACTAGCGAGCCTTATTTGACCTATTTCATAACAGAAACATCGATCATAGTCGTGCGTGATGGTTACACAATAGCTGATAGATCAATGATGCTCTAGATTATCTGTGTATGATGGAGAGATGCTCGCTGTGTGCTCGGAAACGTCATCAGGCTCTTTCTGTTTTTAGGTTTTACAAAATGTCAGCAGTCGTATGCAAATGGTAATATCACACACAGGAAACACGAACCGTGCACACTAACCCAGGAGAAATAACCAAAAATAAAGGGTGGGGGTGAGGTAAGAGTGGAAGATGAGTGGTTAGGGTTGAACCATCATTATCCTCTTGGTCTTCTTCAGTTACAGGTGTAGTGTTGTATAAAAGGGGCTCAGGTCTTCATGAATCGTTGTGGCTCTTATCCATCTGGTTGTTGATCTTGAAGCTAAGTGGAGACCTTCTCGAGCCTTTAATGGGACATAATTCTGATTATAATACTCCAACTCCAAAAATCTCTTGAAGATCTTTGTTTAAGCATCAAAAGCATCAGTCCAGAGCGTAGAAAGTTTGGAGCAAGACCCAAACGTGGATATGATCTGCTGGTTTGCCTTTACACCATGGGTGTCCAAACTGTTCCACAAAGGGCCGGTGTGGCTGCAGGTTTTTGTTCCAACCAACCAAAACCACACAGTTTGACCAATCAACTCTCTGAAGACTGAGATCAGTTGATTAAATGAGTCGAGTCTGGTGTGCTGCTGTTTGGTTGGAAGGAAAACCTGCAGCCACACCGGCCCTTTGTGGAACAGTTTGGACACCCCTGCTTTACACCGAGGGCAGGCAGGGTCTGCCTTAGGATATACTGTATATCTGCTAGTCTTGCATTGGTCAGATGGCTCTCTCAACTCTATCAGGCTGTGGCTGGCACATGGAGATGAAGTATATATTAGTTTAAGAGATGCCTCCCAGCATTCCTTATTCAACTCTTTATTCTTATTTGCAGGAGCTGTATCACTGTCCTGTCCTGACAGGTCTTTGTCTCTCCATCTTCCCACCAGTTGTCGCCATGCCACTATCTCCAAGTTCTTCGGAGACAAGACGCCAAACTGCGCCGGAGCCTGTGACTACTGTCGTAACCCCAAAGCTGTACGAGCGCAGCTGGAGAAGGCGGCTGTACTCAGCACCAAGACCGAAGCTCAGAGCAAACAGCCCAGCGGACCGTTTGGTTTCCAGCCAGGCCTTTACGAAGGAGGGAGGAAGGGCTACGGCTTCGAAAGGCACGGTGACTTTAGTGACGCTGTCTGAAATGTTGGGTTTAACAGTGAACCTGTAGACTGACTCTGACCTCACGCCTCGCAGGTACGATGAATGGGAGGGCAGCGTGAGTGAAGATGACAGCACAAATAGGAAAAAGGAGTTTTCCGACCTCTTCAAGAACCAGATGAAAATGCGGAAGGTGAATCAACGCACACAAACTCTTTTTTACGACTAGAAAAACAACTCCGCGCAGGGTTTGTGTTGTGTCTTTTTACATCTGTTTGCCAGCTGTTGGCAGCAGGAAGGTATGTTGGGTCTGTTGAGGCCCCTGTAAGTGGGGATCGTGGTAAATCGCTCCCACATGTTCGGTGGAACTGGCGCAGCATTGAAGTAAAACTCAGCGTATCCGAGTGGAGCTCGTCCAGTTTACAACATCAGTAAAAGCAGGAATGCCGTGATTGTAAAGGAGAGAGACCAAGAGACGCAAACAACAAATGAGAGATGTGGTGATGGAATTAAATATTTGATCTACCAGCTTAAAGTGACCGTAAGCTTAAAATCTACAAACAAAGTGTTTGGAGCATACAGAACAAACAGACAGGTGGAGAGGTGGAAGAATAACATACTGCTGCTCTCTTTTGATGGTCAACTCGCGACACGCTTACTGTAACTCCCTCCTGACGAGACTTCCAGCCTGCACAGTGATCCAGAACGCGATAAAACAGCCCAAGAGGTCCCATGTTACCCCGCTGCTCATCGAGACCAACTGGCTACCTGTAGCAGCCCACATTAAATTAAATTCTGCACCCATGTGGCTGTGCCACCCGTACGCTCAGGACAATCCAAACTTTTCTCGTCCCTCTCTACCTTCAAAAACCTCCTGAAGACCCAGCTCTTCAGAGAGGAACACGTCCCTGTCACACTGTACCTTGATCGTTTTCCATTTTTGTAAGTCTCTTTGGATAAAAGCTAAATTACTTAATGTAAATGTAAATGAGGAGATAATGAACTTTTAGTGATCTTTGCGGAGCATTTTGTGTAGTGACGGAATAAATTTGACAAGAAACGAAGGAGAGAGAAAACTTGCTGAGCTCGAGTCTCAATGTTGTGGTCCTTGGTTGGTGTTTCAACCCCTACGTCATGCAGTCGCTGCACAAAATACATATTCAAACAGGTTTATTTGGCGGTGTAAGGGTTAATGTGGATGTGCATATTGAATCTTCTTCTAGAAGTTACTCTGTTTTCGTGAATGTCTGAGAATTAACTCGTCTGTGCTCGTGTTTCTGTAGGCAGGTGAAGGTCCGAGGGAAGACTTTGCTCCTCCAGGTAAAATCAAGAGAAGAATTAAAATAGTTATGATTGGATGTCCGTCTGTGCTGTCATGTAACCGGTCGTGTGTGTCCTGCTGTGTGTAGATGCTGACTGTCCACTCAGAGAGGCCAGCAGTCAGAGGATCCCCAGGCTCACTGTGAAGGTACAAGCACAGCGCTCGGACACATTCCTCATACGCGCTGCGCTCATTAACACGTCTGAAGGAATTCAGTGACTCATGTGTGACGAGAGGTGAAGGGAGACTGTAGATGTAAACAACAAAAAGAAACAAAAGAACGAACCTGCAGGAGATTAAAACACTCACTCAGGCTCAGTGCAAGATTTTATACAGTAAAAGTGAGCGTTATGAGCTGAATCTGCAGCCTCACTGTCTGAATCCTGAGTAGCAAACAGATAAAATATACAAATATGTCAAAATATGTCTTTAAAATGCATCCAGCTCAAACTTTTATGTGATTACAGGGCAGAAAAGTATAAGAATGTCACTCATTTTAACCTTTTTTCCTCTCAAATCAGTGCCTTAATACTGGATTCAAATAAATGATGCTTCTTCTATTGTTATTAAGACATGTGGCATTGATCCATCTTTAGTTTTTATTGGTTTATCGCTGATAAATATATTTTATTTCAGGCCAGAGAGCACTGCCTGAGCCTCCTGCAGGAGGCATTACATGGCCACCAGGGGGCAGAAGATCCATTCAAGTAATCACACACACACACTCTTCAAACATTCAAACATTCACAGTTAATTTCCTGCAGAAAAGTCGCCCTACATTGTCTTTCATGTCTTCTCCACCTCTCAGCTGCGATACCCTGTCTTTAGCCGTGGATCTGGAGCACGAGGTCTTCAAGAGCAGCAAGTCGTCCAACTTGTACAAAGCTGCCGTCTTAAAGAAGGTAACAGCCGTCTGTCCGGCCTGTCACAGCCTCGCTGGTAGATGATACGCCCCTGAACTCGTGTGTTGTTTTAAAGGTGTCTGAGATGAAGAAGACAGCACCTGCTCCAGCTCGAGGAAATGGTGACAACGAAACAGAAGTCAAGGAGGAAGCGACCGCCTCTTCCTCCCGTTCTGAAGAACTTCAGGGGTTCACGTCTGCATCAGAGATCTACTCAGTAAGATACACACTTACACATTAGATTTGTTGTGTCTGCAGACCGTTCACATATAAACATGTCTTCTTTTCTTTCCATTATTCCTCCAGATGAAGCGTAAGAGGGTCGGAGCAGGTCAGAGGGGCTCATCCAACCCCTTCGTGACCGCTAAGGAGCTGCTGAAGCCGTCCATGTTGGACAGCAAAGGGACAGAGAGCGGCAGCGAGTCCAACACAGATGCATCTTCGGCCGTTACATCATCCATCAGAGCCAGAGCGAACGCCGTCGCCACCTCCCTGAACAGCCCGACGAAGACGGGCAAAGCCATGAGCAAGAAGCAGCAGAAGTTAGCAGAAGCTGCGAAGAGCTCCCGCAACATTTCCCAGTACTTTGTGAAGAAACAAACGATGGAGAAGAGCCAGGAGGAGGAGATGGAGGTGGACGAGGAGGGACTTGATGCTACGTTATCTCATACTACCACAGCTGAGCCACAAGAAGACAGTAAATCACAGGAACACTCACCAGAATTGATTCCTGTGGAGTCAGAGACTGAAGAAGAAAGTAAAACAGACGTAATAATTATACCTGATGAGGTAGAAGAGGAAGCTCTGGAGCTGGAGCGGCTTCAGGAGACACCTAAAGAGTCCACGACAGAGTAAGACGCCCTCGATGCTGCCTTTAAGGATGATAGAAAAGTCGTCTTCTCTTTAACTCTGATGTTATTTTCTCTCACACAGACCAAACAAACCAGCAGAAGAAGCTAAACCGCCTCTAATATCAGAGGTAAGCGTCTGCTTCCTGTCCAATCTTCACGATTTATTTCCCATTCGGTCACCAATCGTGCATGTGTGTGTTTCCAGATGTCTGATGATGTGAAAGCGAACAGAGAGTCATCTCCTCCAGCGAAGCGCAGTCGCCCCGCCGACGGCAGAAGAGTAACCTTCAACCCAAACGTGCAGGAGAGAGCCCTGCTCCCGTTAATGAGCCGCCCAAGCCCGTGACGCTGAAGGAGGCTGCTGATATCGTGGTCCGCTACCTGGACCCGTTTTACACTCAGGGAAAGTTCGCCAACAAGGTGAGAACGGCGTGAACGCAGCGTGAAATTAGAAGTTTCAGATAAACTCTCAGCTGTCGCTTTCTTTGCTTGTAGGCGCTGTTTAAGTCCTTCGCCCGCTACTTGTCTCACCTCCTTGCAGAGGGGCGGAGTCGCGGTAAAGGCCAAGGTAAGCAGGGGATAAATCATCTAAATGTGCTTTGCCTGCATGTGACTACTCTTCCCTAATGCCCGTCTCTGTGTCTGCAGTTAAAGCCGAAGCCAAAGCTCTCATCAAGAAGCTGTTCAGCAGCGTCAAGCGCTGCGAGAGCGAGGAGGACTGGACGCACCTTAAAAGACCGCACAGCTGTAAAACCACAGAGAACAAGGAGTGATGGGAAGGGAAATTACGCCATTTTTAGGGTCAAACCCTCTTCCTCTTTGTTAGTGCCTAAAGCTTCCCTTTTCCAGTCATCTCAGGCTTCGCCACAGACGCCTGCCGACCACGTTAATGGTTGATTTGCTGCTAGAGTTCTGCTTTTTTCAGGCTCCTCGCTGCTACAGTAGCTTATGTCAATAATAAAGCAATAACATGAAAGCCAGAGGAAGCAGAGGTAAAACTGCATACTAATATATGACGTGTTGTTCATGTTCCAGCTGATTTACTGTAAATTGTGTTTACTTTACGTCACTGACGACCAAACATGTGATTTTAAATTATTCATTCATTTCATGACAGTATTGAGAGGTCGAGTGTGTACGGGTGCAGAAATGGAATATAGTATTCATAACTATATTTTAATTAGTGCACAGTCAGCTATAAATAAGACTTGTTATGTTTTTGCTACCCTACAATGAGCCTCTTCCTCTGCCATGAGTCCGCCACGTTTCTGTGGTAGCCCAGAGCCGACGCTGACTCTAAACACTTTCACCGCACATATCATGACCACTGTAGTTTCTCCCTCATGCCTGGAACAGGAGGCCGAGTAGATCTGCAACCACACCGCTAGATGCCACTAAATCGTACACACTGGTCCTTTAAACCTTCTTCAAGTTTGTTTCCATGCAGTTGCTAATTAGCAATGAACAGAAAGTACAGCCGAGGCTGATAGCATCGTGTTTAGTTTGGCACTTATTTGGTCTTAAACCAAAGTATTTCGCACATTGAAATTTTGACCTGACTGCCAGATGAAAAGTCACCAAAGTCATCAGGGTTAATCCTCTGGGGACCACACAAGTCTGTGCCAAGTATCATGTCAATCTATCAAGTAGCTGTTAAGATACTTTAGTCTGGACTAAAGCCGTGGACCAACCAACAAACCAACGTAGAGCCAGACCGACAGCACGACTAGAAACACAGGGCTGATGTTTACCGTCTTAGTATAGCGTGTTAGCATTAAACAGAAAGTACAGCCGGTGCTGATGGGAATATCGTTAGTTTTGCAGTTATTTTGCAGATGAAAAGGCATCATGGTTCATCCTCTGGGGACCACACAAGTCTGTGCCGATGTTTGACAGCGACGTGAAGAAAACATAATTTAAGTAAAAGGATAAAATAAATAGAAAACACTGGAACAACGTTTAGTACTTGACATAAAGCAGACGGCTGCGTGTCATGATGTTTCTCCTGCTGCTACATATTTTTGGCTGCTGGACTGCAGAACAAAGTGACATGATCGATAATGTGTGACGTAAAAACTGTCATTTGTGTTTTCTTTAATTTAAAACTTTTGTCTTCGGTTTCGTCTCTTTTGCAGAATGGCAGTTTATTCTTTGTTTTTTTAGCAACATGGTTTCCAATGAGGGAAATGTTCTTAGTTGTGCCTGTCAGGCCTGTGAGAGGCCACAGTTTGTCCATAAAGAGTATTTGAAGCAGTGCTGTTGGACACAGAGAGTCCATCCACTCTCTGCTCATACATGTTTACAATAAAGTGCTGAAGAGGAACAGACCAGCCACAGTGTGAGACCTTTAATTCATGACCACTTATATTCAAGCTTAAAGGAGGAGGAGGAGGAGGAGGAGATGTCCGTGCCAGGGAGGCCGTCAAATAAACGGTGATGTCATCTCCAATGGTGCTGCCTTCAGGTGCTCCTTGTAACTTACAACTTTCACTTTCCTAGATTCAGACAGTGAAACATAAAACATGATTACATGAAGTGAGAACACCATGGCAGCAGAAGACTGAACATATGTGATGTGTTTTGAAGGCCAGCTAATGTTTGTCTTATTGTATCATGTCTTAAAGCATAAATAAGGTAGAAATTTATAGAAAATTAACATCTGGGAGCCCGACATCTGAGAAATACATGACTCTATGAAAACAGGAACGGGAGGCTTCTTTAAACACAATATCAACTGACATGATGAGGACACACCTTTCACTTTTGTGTTGCATATTTCTGCTGTTTAAAGCAAATTTGGAGCCAGGTGGTGTCCTGTCATAGAAAACTGTTTGTGAACACTGAACAGATGAGGTCTGGAGTTTTACATCCCAGTCAGTGAGATGAAATATTAGAAGGATAAGCAAAAAATAAGAGGAGCATGTAAATGTTGTTGATCACAAGAGGTCTAGATGGAGTCTACATGATTATAACAACATTTCCCCCAGTATTTAACCTCCTTCTCTTCTGTAGTCGAAGGATGAACGTTACTTCCTCCATACTGCAGGTAGAGTTGATCTGGAGCAATTTCACTACAAATGTTTAATATTTTAGCTCGGGGGGTAGCTCAATGTATGGCTACTGTGTTATAGGTTAATTTTATCTGTAGCATTTTATTGGTTTTATTTTTGTAGTTTTTATGTTTGGTCCTTGTTCTTAAACTTCTTTTTCATTTTTCTTCTTTTATTTATTGTAACATTTTACAATAGTATGGCCAAATTTTATTTATGTATTATCTATTCTGCTAGATTCAATTCATTGTTGTCTGTTTCTGTTTTTATTTTTGCTCTGTGAAACAGTTCGGGCTGCATGTTTGCATGAAAGATGCTATATGAATAAATAACGTTTGAGTGTTAAATTTGTATTTTTTGGTTGGGGTGTGATGAACAGAACACCATATTTGGATCCACACATCTTCTGGGATTGCTCTATAAGTGATTCCTTGGATGTAGTCGGAGAGGATGGGGCTCTCTTATGCCTTGCAAACAGTTGATATAACATTAAATGCATGACGTGTAAAGGCAGTGCTGCAGCAGGATAAAGAGTTTAAGAGCCACACACATCTTGTGGAGCATTTCCGACTGCACTTGAACGCAGCAGAGGACTGTCAACCTGCGTCTGCAGGGCCGTGCTGCTGCTGCTGCTGCTGCTGCTGCACATCAAACACTGATGAGACCAACATGACACCCTCTGTGTTTACCTCCACCAGCTGTCTGACTCCGTGTTTGCAGGTCTGAGCGGTCGGAGGTGTTTCAGTCCGCAGATGATGCTTCATGGAGCAGGTGCACCGCCGGGATTTGAAGTGATTTGTCTCAAAGGGTTACACACCGTGGGAGGCTGCGCCGCTGTTGTTTGTTGTCACTTCCGGGCGATTCAGTCGGTGAATTAGCAGATCACATCGCCGGGTGAAGAAGGAGGAGAAGGAGGAGAAGTTCATCGATGCTTCGTGCGGGCAGGATGGAGGAGTTTGTCACGGAGGAAGAGGAGCCATGGTACGATCAGCGGGACCTGGAGCAAGGTGAGACATCATTCATTTCTCCTGTGTCAGGTTTGTGTGTGACGGATTGGAGGAGGAGGAGGAGGTGGTGGAGGAGGAGGAGGGGATCACAGGGTGTAACAATGCCCCATCACAGGCACTGTTCTCCGGGATGAAAGGATTCATGCAGCAGGGGTGGATGGAGGAAGAGAGGAGGCTGTAAACACACCCTGAACATCTCATGTCATGATGTCAGAGTGTGGATACTGTGGACACTAAACCCATGTCCCTGTCTCTCTGTATCTGTATGTCTCTATCTCTATCTGTATGTGTCTATCTGTCTCTGTCTGTATCTGTGTCTCTCTATCTGTCTCTGTATGTCTCTGTCTCTCTGTATCTGTATGTCTCTGTCTCTCTGTATCTGTATGTCTCTGTCTCTATCTGTATGTGTCTATCTGTATCTGTATATTTGTCTCTGCCAGTCTTTGTCTGTCCCTGTCTGTCTCTGTCTGTCTGTC
Source organism: Miichthys miiuy (assembly GCA_036365135.1). Taxonomy (NCBI): domain Eukaryota; kingdom Metazoa; phylum Chordata; class Actinopteri; family Sciaenidae; genus Miichthys; species Miichthys miiuy. The sequence continues at coordinate 7,503,821 of CM071622.1, read as the reverse complement.
TGTATCTGTATGCCATTATCTGTCTCTATCTGCCTCTGTATGTCTCTGTCTGTCTGTATCTGTATCTGTATATTTGTCTCTGCCTGTCTCTGTCTGTCTCTGTCTCTATCTGTATCTGTATCTGTATCTGTATCTGTATGTCTCTGTCTCTATCTGTCTCTGTCTGCCTCTGTCTCTATCTGTCTCTGTATGTCTCTGTCTCTATCTGTCCCTATCTGTATCTGTCTGTCTGTATCTGTATATTTGTCTCTGCCTGTCTCTGTCTGTCCCTGTCTGTCCCTGTCTCTATCTATATCTGTATGCCATTATCTGTCTCTGTATGTCTCTGTCTGTATCTGTATCTGTATATTTGTCTCTATCTGTATCCGTATGTCTCTGTATGTCTCTGTCTCTGTATGTCTCTGTCTCTATCTGCCTCTGTCTCTATCTATATCTGTATGCCATTATCTGTCTCTGTATGTCTCTGTCTGTATCTGTATCTGTATATTTGTCTCTATCTGTATCTGTATGTCTCTGTCTGTCTCTGTATGTCTCTGTCTCTATCTGTCCCTATCTGTATGTGTATGTCTTTATCTGTCTATATATGTCTCTGTGTGTGTCTATCTCTATCTGTCTCTGCATGTCTGTCCCTGTCTCTGCCTCTGGACATCTCTGCCTTTCATCTCTGCTCTTTTGCTCTGCCAATTATCGTGATCTTGTCAGCACTGTTTCCCAGAATAGTCGAGCTGTCTGCCTGAGTCGATGTTTCATCTTCAGTCTTTGCAGTCTCACATCTACCACAACACTCTGTGCTCACTCTGTAAGTGGTAGAGACAGTATTCAGGGACGTTCACAGCCTCCATGTCCGGTTGTTTGGGAGTGTTTGTGTTTGCTGCTCCGCCTCCTGACTGATCGACTTCCTCAGTAATGACTTAAATGGATGCACTTTAACGTCGTCAGAGGAGGCTGTGTGTCCTTCTGTGTCCTCAGCATCACCTCCTCCACCCTCTGCGACTATCACCTGCTGACCCAGAGAGCTAAAGCAGCTTTGTGTCTCATCATCACATTGTTACACAGTGAAGAGAGGAGAGAGAGGCAGGTGGATTTTTTGCTCTCAGCGAGCATCTCATCTCAGCATTATTCAGCGCTGAGCTTAAATCCCCTCGCTGATCTGATTAGGGAGACCCAGACCAGACATCCTTTAGTCAGGATCAGAGATTCCAGGCTTTGGGGTCAGATTGGAGGCGAAATTGCTCGCAAACATCATCCATAGTCGGGCCTGATTTTGCCCCAGAATTAAGATTTGGTGATCCCTGTCTTCATCATGATCTGACAAACATATGATGCACCTTTAGGCAGACGATGTCACGTTTTTCTGCTGCGATTGAACGTGAGATTTACACATCAAAGAGCATCACATGTGCAGGGAAACATGCATACTGCTACTACACGGATAGATGGCTTCATCAGTGCGTTTTAAACAGATGTGACAGCCTCTCATCCGTGCACCATCATCGTGAAATTACATAACTAATACTCGGCACGTGACAGTGAAACAGAGCAGGCCGAAGGCTCGCTGTAACTCTCTCCTCGCACAGTTTCACACAGCTCGTTATCACGGTGCCCTGTTATCATTTCTGTGTTTTTAATGATTAACCAGAACTGCACGGATGGATCAACTGTAAAGCAATCTCTCATGTTTTACACCTACGATGATGTCCCTGTCATCGCTCACGCTATCAGACTGTGGTGACAAAACACTGCATTCATGTCCAGTAAATGGACGTCAATGGCTCTTCTGTGTCTTCCCTGTCTTTTCACTCCTCCAGTGAGGATTTGTTATGGTCTCTAAAGTATGCAGAGCCAGCAGGATTCTCCTCCTACTTAATCCAGCCAGCAGAGGAGATGAATAATGTATGTTTGAAGCTGTGTTGTAAAATAACAACTCTCATGCCCCTGCTGTGCACATGGCTACAGGTTTGCATCGATACAATACAGTGACGCTCATTATGATTGTGTTTAAAAGCTCTAATCCAGCCTCGAAACTCTCAAACTTTCTCCTGTTTACGTCTGCTCTCCTTTCTCGACTCCCCTCAGATCTGCACTTGGCAGCCGAGCTCGGCAAGACTCTCCTGGAACGCAACAAGGAGCTGGAGGACTCCTTACAGCAGATGTACATCAACAATGAGGAGCAAGTGCAGGAGATAGAGGTACGCTCTTGTTACATCTGTTGTAACTGTGCCAGTCTGCCGTGTTCAATACACGTAAACTCGATCCTTTTGTTGTAGTCTCAAGCTCATTATTGTAAAAAGGTTGTACTGCGCAACCTCGAGTCCTTATTAGTCAGAAGTCTGGCTGAGGATGAGTGTACGCAGAAGAAACAGTACATGAGTCAACACATCAAACAGAAAAACACTTGACGTGTGGCCGTGTGTTGTGTTTCTAAGATTAATTCACACACACAGCTAAACACATTTACATCATAGTGTATTCTTTTGGTTGCTTGTACTATAACTGTTGTACTGTAAAACTATTTCAACTACAAAATCTTTTTGTAACTCCAGACAACCATTTATGCATTAGTTTTAAAATACTAGCTGTTTTATAAGTATATAAACTTTTCTGCTCCCTAGTTTTCACACATATTGCAGCACATAGCGGTACCCTCTCCCTCTCGTAGCTGCAGATGTGGATGAAATGTTGAAAATGTGTCTACAAATAAATAAATTTGCCTTTCTCGCAGTATCTGTCCAAGCAGTTGGAAATGTTGAGGGAAATGAACGAGCAGCACGCAAAGGTGTATGAACAGCTGGATGTGACGGCCCGAGAGCTGGAGATCACCAACGAGAAGCTGGTGCTGGAGAGCAAAGCCTCGCAGCAGAAAATAGACAGGTGAGACTTTAATGATTACGTTACATTAGTGTGTTTACAGGCCCGTCCCGTCTACCTGAGCAAACCATGTTCATAAGCAGGGATCGAAGTGCTTTACAAATCATATTAGCGGTCTGAAGTCTGAAAGTAGTTTTCAATGGCTGCCTCTGTTCTTTTAAATCTGCTTTGTTTTGTAACAGTGGCTCACTGTGGCTTTGAGAATGGTATGCTGAGAAACGAGAGAGTTAAGTCACCTTAACGATGACGTAACAAGCCCTGAACAAACATTTGTGTGTGTGGGTGTGTGTGCACAGGTTAATGGGCACTATGGAGACGTTGCAGAGTCAGGTGGACAGTCTGACGTCTCGGGTGGAGGAGCTGAGGACTCTGGAGGAGCTGAGGGTCCGCAGAGAGAAGAAGGAACGCCGCAAGACAGTCCACTGTTCCCCTGCCTCAAGGAGCTCTGCACTGCACCGAGGTCACTGTTAGTTTATTTTCTCCTGTGCAAAGACGCTTTTGAGGCACACAGAGTAGTATGTTGCTAACGCTAGCTGCATACAACACAACACTTGCACCTACTAGGGGAGCGAGAAACTTGGCAGTCATGATCAATGACCAACTAGCCTTCTCTGATCACGTTGCCTTACCTGATTTAATCTGATTTATTCCAAAACGCCTGTGTTACAAAGACAGACACTCCCCCCGGTGCTCTGAACTCACAGTCCGGGCAGCCTGGCTAACAAACTGAGCTAACAGCAGCTACAGTTGACAGCAGTTTACTTCCCTGTCCATCAGGAAACTCTGTAAATCACAGAGAGTTGATGTTGAGGACATTAGAGGGAAACAAGAAAACATTTTCTCCATAAAACAATTCAGTTTTACCAAAGTCAGTGAAGCAGTTAGCGGTGCCTGATTTGATGTTATCATGATGTTGCATGTTATTGTGCCGATGAACAAGACACCTGAAGAGCAGCTCACTGAATGATGTGACATTTGTTTTTATCAGGTATGAGGACGGTTTCCTGTTGGCCAACCGGGCAGTGTGGACCTCGCTGAGAGAAAGCCAGCTGAGGAGGAGAACGAGCGCCTGAGAAACATCGTCTCCTCCCTGCGTGCAGCCATGGCCTCTGAGCGGTCCATGAGGGAGAGTGCTGAGCAGGAGTGCACCTCCGTGCTGCAGGAGTTTGAACGCCTCGAACAGCGTCTGTTAGGAGCAGAGGGCTGCCAGCTCCGGGTTCAGGAGCTCGAGGCTGAGCTCCAGGAGATGCAGCAGCTGAGGAAGTCCAGGATGTGCCTGATTGGAGGCATGGAAGACGGCCTAGAGACGCTGCTCAGTAATGGCCCCGAGACAGACACCCCAGAGGAGGTCATGGGGCTGGAGGAGGGAGGTGATGGAGAGGCCGGGGGCACAGGGCAGCAGGGAGGCCCAGTTAGAAAAAGCTGCAGTGACACAGCTCTGAACGCCATCTCGGCTCGAGACGCCTCAGGCAGGCGTCAGGGCAGCTACGCCCTCCACGCCAACGGCGTGCGCAAACGTGGCATGTCAATCCTGCGGGAGGTGGATGAGCAGTACCACGCCCTGCTGGAGAAGTACGAGGAGCTGCTGGGGAAGTGTCGGCGTCACGAGGAGAGCTTGTGCCACGCCGGGGTGCAGACCTCGCGCCCTGTCTCCAGAGACCCCTCCATGAAGGAGTACAGCATGATCACAGCGGGGCCTTCAACATCAGGGGCCGTCGCCACGCCTCCTACGCCCCCTCAAACTCCCTCCACACCTGAAGCTCTGGAGGGGATCAGCAGGCAGGTGGAGCAAGTGGACAAGAGGCTCAGCCAGAACACGCCAGAGTACAAGGCGCTGTTCAAAGAGATCTTCTCCCGCTTGCAGAAAACCAAGAGCGACATGAACTCCACCAAGAGCAGGAAGAGTCATAAATGAGCTCTGAACACAGAGATTTATTTACCTCACTGTTTCGAAGGCGTCATCACGCCTGTAGCCATGAGGTCAGGTGATAAATGAAGATTTCAAGGAAGGAAGGAAGGAAGGAAGCTACACTGATTAATTCGAAGCTGCCAAATGTTACGAATGAAATGCCTTTTTCTGAGTGAGCGTAATCAGTGTGGAAGGTGTTAGGACGCCGTGTGATGTCTGACATGTACTGACACAGAGATGATTTAACTATTTATTTATGGAAACTAATAATTAAGTCAAATTACAGCATTTGCAGCATGTATCTAATAAACACTAAGTGCTAAATTGATCTTTAAAAGCAGGTAGAAACTAAAAATCACTCGAGCTTTTGACCAGCTCGAGTGATTATTTGACTGTTTGTGTGCAAGACAGCTGCCAAAGTGTACCGTGCGTCAGTGTTTGATATCCGTTTTGTTTATTATGACGTCCACACCTGAAGAGGTGGAGACGCCTCTGCGGTGCATGCGTTAACGAGCTGCAGGGGAACGATCTCTGTTTCAGGGATAATCGATTTCTGCACTGTGCGATCATGTCAGTTATTCCTGTAGTAGAAAATGTTTTCTGTTCATTAAAATAAGAAACGTATCGACCGTGTTCTGTTTTTGTGAAGCGCTCAGCGAGGCAGGTTGAACAGAAATAGAGTTGTTAAGTTGGAACTTTAAATGGGAATTTATGTGAATAAATTAAATATAGTTGGGGAATATTTTAGCATAATTTTGACTAAAACAAGCAGATTTCCTGCTATGCCTCAATCACATGCACACGCTCACAGCAGGCACAGATGATTTCTAGAACCTGGAGCACACTTTGGAGCACAGAGCACTGTTGAAACCATGTGGACGACAAAGTGAAGAAAGTTTTGATGATTTTATGGGGTAAATATATTTGATATGTGGTATTAAAGGCTTAATGAAATGTATTCATACAGTAGATAGCCAGCTGATACGTCAGCATCATTTCATTGACCATTTATGAGACCATCTTATGACTATCTATTTGCTAAATTTCCAGTTAATTCACATAAATCCCACATAAAGTCTCCAATTTGGAATATTTCCAAAAATTCCCCAGCTCCCCATGGAAAGTTTCTGTAAATTTACCACCCCTTTGCAACCATAAACAAAAATAAAAACAGGACACGTGCAGGCCCAGTCTGAACACTTTAATGTGAACACAGGAGATCAGTAAACTGTAGGTAATACAAGTAGCACACATTGAGTCAAACCCAACCCCACAGAGAGAGAAACATCAGCCCGTGACAGCTGAATGAAGCTGACTTCATTCACATACTTATGGAGTGTATAATAATAATAACAGAACAAACACTTTTATATGGCAGGATGTGTTTACCCAGCGATGTGTTTTTTTGAGGGGGGAGGTTGGACTGATGTCTCTGTACTGGTTTCACCTCACTGATGTCGAGTCAGTGGGAGCAGCATGTGGTTGTAAGAGACTGAGGCACAGTCAGCATTGGTGATTTTTTAAAACTCACGAGGTGAGCGGCTCAATCTTAGAGAACTCCTCGGACAACAACGCGGCCTCGGGGAAATCCGTTAGCACGACCTCGACTTGTATTTACAGTTGATTATGATCTAATTTCACTTCTATTCTATGTACTGCAGTGTGAGATAATATGATCGATATCAACAAACGGTTTTTACGAACCTGAAATAAAGGTGTTAAAAGTCCTGTAGTAGTCCTGATGCCCTATGTATTGTTAAAACAAGCTCACATGATGATAATCTGAAGGCAAATGGCTCAACTGGGTTGTCTCTCTTTCTTTCTTGTTAAGGCCACATGGCTGCTAAAATACCCTGATCAGAGGAGAGGAGCAGCCACACCTCAAGTTAACGGGTCGTAACTGGTTAAGATGTAATTTTGTTTGCCCCACTCTCTCGGCAGAAGTCGTAGGTTGACGAATCATTTTCAAAAGAGGTACAAATGATCTGCTCGAAAAAGGCTTTTAGGAGGGCTGCTGCTGCTGCTGCTGCTGCTGCTTCGCCCCGAGAGTTGTCCAGCAATTGACCGTCAAGTGGCCACAAACATACAGCACTACTGCTTCCTGTACAACGCTTTCAAAAAGGCAGATCACGGTAGTCGTACAAAAGAGAAGTAAAGAAAAAAGGGGGATGAAAAGAAAGCAGAAAAGGCAGAGAGAATCACAAAGTTAAATTTGTCTTTTTTTTTTTTTAAACTTATTTTTCTTTTATAAACAAACTGCAAAAATCTGGATTGTGCACATTGTTTGCTTTCTCCATTTTGAACGATTTAATACTTAAACAGAAGGCCGGGTGCAAACCGATGAAGCGATGGGAGGAATGATGACGTTATTTAGGGTAAGAAAAGGAAAACTGTAAGAGTGGGTGTCAATGGACGGAGAGAGCAAAAGCTTGAATCAACGCTTAATCCAGACAGAAAGAAGAAGAATGATGGTGGGGAAAAAAGAAGAAGCAGAGGAAGACGCTGATGGGAGGATGGCGAGGAGGAGGAATCAGTCTTTCCAGTCTTTCTTGATCACGAGGCTCCACTCCCAGGAGAGGTGATCGTGTTTGTCGTCGTCTGTGAACTTGGACTTGACGACGTAGTGGGCGCGGGCCATCATCCCTTTGGGCGACTCCTCCAAGCTGGTGACGAACTCGTATTCAGTATCTCTGGGCCCGTAGCTGCCGACCATGTAGTCTGACTTGTCGACTGTACGTTAGAGAAGGAGAAGAAAGGAGTGGTGAGACGGTTGTTGAAGATATGCTGCACAGCTCAGTCATACTCTTTCAGACGGTGGCGGTGTGCCTATCAGATCAGGGGCGCCCTCTCTACCTTTAAAAACCTCCTGAAGACCTGCAGCTCTTCAGAGAGGACCTCCTCTGACAACTACCAACAACTGGACGTGCTAAATCTATCTACGAGTAGTACTTATCGCTGCACTAACATGTTCTTGTCGCACTGTAGCTTCATTGTTTCCGTTCATCCAATGCAAACCTGCACCCCAGGACCAAACACCGAGCCTGGGGTGACAGAGCCTTCTCCCCAAACACATTTGCAACTGTAGTGACGTTCCAACATTCAAATCTCTGATAAAACCACACCTCTTTAAAACTCAGAACAAAATGTATGCAAAATTATTATTATTATTAGAAATGCTGCCTCATGAACGTCTCATTACTGAGTGGAAATTCACCAAATTCAGATTAAAAACACATCAGCTGGTGGCTCAGTTTGTATGAAGGCTCAGTCCTTTCTGCAGCAGCCAGAGTTTGTTTCAGAGCGTGTCGTCGCCCTCCTCTCTGGATTCATTTCCTTTCCTGTCACTCGTTAGCTATCTCTGTCAAATAAAGCTTGAAAAGCCGCAAATAATCTAAAAACCCCAACAAACACAGGTCAGCTAATGTATGTAGGTCGCCTCTGAAACTCACTGATAATAACTCGAGCAAACAGCCTCCACAAACTTTATGACGTGCAGCTACAACAGGTTCATTTGAGGCCTCTTAAAAAGGCATCAGAGGAATCATTTCTGAGGATTACATAAAACTGATACCACTCTCACAGACATGAATGGTGTCAATCTTCTCATCTGACTCGTAGAAAAGCAGCAAATAAGATCCCAAAATGTCAAATTATTAATTTAAGTCAAAGCCCACCTGTTGCGTAGATGAGATTAAAATCATTGTCTTACCCTTAATTGATTTCCTGAATGTCTGCTGAGTGTACTTCAGGCCTGACACGATGTCCCTGTTGACCTGCAGAAGACAAACAAGCGTCATTTCCTGCTCAACCGTTTCACTGCAGTAACACAGAGGAGTCCCGGCACTGATGAAGAGCAGACACTCTCACCTTGAAGTTGATCTTTATTTTGTATTCCACGCCCTCCTTCATCACAAACGGGTTCTTCTTGAAGCCCTCCAGGTCTCCTGGAAAACAAAAGTCAAGGTGAGATCGGTTCATACACAGCGTGTGGTGGTGATACTGTCCACCAGGTGGCAGAGTTAGCCCGGCTCTCCCGCTCTGCTGCAGCTCAGTTAGACCACCAAGGGAGAGGACTCAGGAAATGGCTCATTAACCCACTTACACAGGAGTCATGTCATTACCAACAAACTAATGACCCGGCAGGTCGTTTGGTCTACATTTGCACACGAGGATGGGAGTAATTACAGATCATAATTGTTACTATGAGCCGATTCTTCTCCGTGTGTCTGCTGTGAGGACAGATGATCTACATGATGACAAATGATCTACTCACCCGTCAGGTCCAGGACCAGGTTGTTGGGCGCCGCCTCACATAACAGAGTCATTCGCGTCACCTGGACGTTGGGGACAGTGGGATCTAAGACAGAAAGAAAAGTCACGTTCATGACCAGAACGTCATTCACCTGAGAGAGTTATAATCTAACAATAAAACAGGGCGGTGCAGGGTGGATGAGTTCTTCTGCTGCTGCTGCGGCTGCTGCTGCTCTGCTTCTGAATCTTCAATACCGTCCACAGACCTCGAGGGACTAACATGGTTATTTATAACACGGCTCTGATGAACTCCAGGCAGTGACCAGACCTCTTTCCCAGCTCTGAGATGATTTCATGTGGGCTGTTTATATTCAATAAATAAACCAACATTTCAGCAAGAGATACTAATACTGGGGATGCAGGTCAACGACTACATATGAGGCGGAGAGAAAATTAAAGCAAGAACCTCCAGATTTTAAACATTTTTCAAGGTTTTTTTATGATCAGCCATAATTTTCATACTTGGACCTCGTCTAACGTCTTCAAACGAACCTGTTAGAGTGAACATTATTTCTTCTTCTTAATATATGAGCTGTAAAAACTGAACTTTTTAAAGTAGCGTTACTCTGCTAAAGGTGTTACAACTCCCTCATTGTTTGGACAGATGATCACCGTTCTCTCAGGCTTTTCTTTGTTTTCTTGATTTAACTTTTAGATACAACATCAGAAACTTCTCAACACTGGAGTTAAGTTTATTTAAGCCATTTCTTTTCTATTTTACACTAGACATACTATCAAGTGCATCACGTATTGTCTTTAATGTCCGTCTAAGCCTGGATAAAATTATAGGGTAATATAAACAGAAATGACGCGGAGTACAACTCTGAGTAACTGAACTGTTTTCACAACAGATAACTGAGGGTTGATTTCCCGCATTATTGGTGGTGCAAACACACACAGAGCAGCACATTTACCAGCTGTTGGAGTGGATGTTATGGCTACACACGCACTTTACAGCTTTAAAAAGACATCCGACGAGGACTAGTCATAGGGCTAACCTGCGACAACCGCGGTGGCCCCGCCGAGCAGCGCCTCCTTGTACTTGCGCAGACTCTCATCGTCTTTGTCCAGCTCCTGGATCTCCTGTAAGCTCTTCTGGGCGGGAGGTTTGTAGTTGATCTGGGCTTCGCACTCTTCGTTGGCCGCTGCGATCGCCGCCAGCTGCTCTGGTGTAGGCTCCTGCTCCGTTGCCATTGTTTGCTGAAAAAGCGACAGCAGAGAGGAGAGAGGACGGGTTAGCGGACGTGAAAATGATAAAGTAATAAGGGCTGTCTCCTCTTTGCTTTAATGAAATCTGACCAGCACGTGGAGCGAGCTAGCATACGCGTGGTTATTAGACATCCAGCTGCTGGATGAGGGAAACCTCTGTGAACTTTGACCTGGAGGGGCTCCTGCAATGTAAAGCAGCAGTTCATCACGTAGAAACAGATAAATCACACTGCTCCTCCTGCTGTTTGTTCGCCATTCATTCAGTGATTTGCTAAAGATTAGCTCGACACTGCAGGGACAAAAATCATTTTGACAGCAACAAGTTTGTCCAGAAAGCGTGACGACACACAGGTCTTACTGTGAGTCGATTATGTGTTTAAACTTGGCAACAAAAGATTCCTCAGTTAAATAAACTGTTTACGACGAGCTTGGCGTGGATCGTCATGGGTAACTTTATCATTACTGGCAGGAGACAGCGGCGTTTTATTGTGTTTTCATCTGTATAACCACACACGTGCCCCGACACGTGACTTTGGTACGGAGCTGGTTTCTCTGACATACAGCAGAGGTCAGTGGTCTAAAAATCTGATGACTATCTGAGCTTCTTCCTCGCTTCTCTACCACAAACGGCAGCAGTGCTAATGTGGCCATCTACGCCCAGCGGTGACACAGCAGTCACCAGTGATTACAAGTGATTTTTGAGCCCGGAAACGGCACAACACCAACAACAACAATGAGATCACCCTCGTTTTGGAGAACTTGAGGAGGTGTTTGTGAGGACTCTCGACTGTTCACGCTCATAAAAATGCTGCATGCAAATCTATTAACATCTGGCGCACATGTGCTGATCAACACCTGCACAAAAGGCGAAGGCGGCGCTCTCATGAGACGGCTCTGTGTGGTCCGTCCTCGGAGATCGTGCACCCACCATCATGATGCAGCCATAAATGTGCTGCTAGGAGAAGTGGTACAGCTTACTCGTCAAGCGACAGTCGAGCCACGTTTAAGTTATTCATTATTCAATTTGGCTTTTTTCTTTAAGCCGCTGAGGCGACATTCCTCTGAGTCAAACGACTAAATTACGCCCTCGAGCTTCTCATCCTGAATTCTTTTGACATTTGCATGTTGAACAAAGTGAACTTCCTGTATTTGAGTGCACTGAACCAGGCCTGAACTCACACTGTCACAGTGCAGAAGAGGATTTATCACCCTTAAAAAAAAAGTTATGCCCTCAAGTTATGTTGAAACACACGACGAAGCGATTAAATCTTAAAGACGATGACACTAAAGCTTCTCCGTTTACGCTAAGGTTAGTCTAAATCTTGCTCGGGTTCATTCACTGTTGCAAATCAACGCAGGCGACAGGTAACCTGGTCAGACAGGCTGAGCACAGGTGAATGCTACCCAAACATAACATTTACAGGCTGAGGAACCACAATAAACCACACTACTGCAAACAGAAACTCCACACCACAACACAAAAACTGGTTCTCCAGCTAACCCTTCTCTCTCTCTCTCTGTGTCTGTGTCTGCCATGTATAGTTGGGTATTAGCCAAGCAGGAACTGAGCGCCTTTTTTCTTTTTTCCCCCAAACGCCCTCTGTGCATCCATAAAAGCACAAATTCCTCGTCTGCCGATGGCCGGTCAGCTGTGTGTGAGTGTTTCTGGTCGAGGTGAATGAGCGAGAGGCTCCTTGTTGAGGGCAAAACAAGAGCGTCATATCGTTCAAGTATCAACCGACAGGTCGTTTTTCTCACTTCCTTTTCTCAGTTCTTGTTGTGCAAGCTCGTCTCCTGCAGCGAGCTGCAGCGTACCGAACTGACACACAGGAGGAAGTGCTGGCTCCCATTAGACATGCAGTATGTTGGTGCACGCTACACTATTATAAAGTCTCTGAAGACGCATGGGAGCAAGTATGTAATAGTTTTTAGGTCTGTGGAGGGCACACACTCAAGTTAAAAGGCCTGATTCCACACATCTAAATATGTTTGCACGTGTAAAACGGTGCACTACGCCGGAGCTGCAAATTTCCTCAAATGATGTCTGCTCGAGTTTCCAAATTAGGAAATGAAATAATCTGTGGGCGGTGCTCGACGCCGCTTCAAGCTTGGCGCTCAGAGCTACGTTAAGCATGACACACCTGAACCTCCGACTGAGCTGCTGGTGAAGGTGTGCTGAGGGAGATGGAGGCTTTGGATATCGACGGGGAGATCGATTGACTGATTTGAATAAACCCAGTAAATCAATTTCCAACTAGTTTGGTTCTTTTTAAAAGAAGTCAGACAAAATAAAACATGAAGAATATTTCAAAATGCAAGTTTAACGACATGAACGAAAAGAGAAGGCTACCTGTTTGAAGAAATCTCATTTATGTCGGGTTGTTAAAGAAAATTAAAACCAGGCGGCCCCTTTAAAATTTTTTTAAAAATAAATCATCTCTGGAAGACGTTTGTGACCGTAAAGTGAAAATGTTTTGGACTGTTGGTCAGACGAAACAAGGCAAAGGATGACGTCTTTGACACTTCATAGCTCAAATGATAAATCTGCGGATGAATCATAAATAATCATTAGCTGCAGCCCAACTTTAAGCTTCAACACAATGTGATATACCTCCAGTGGTGTAATCTTTTTTCCCCTCAACGCTGTTACACTAATGCACTCTCTCACGCTTTATTTATTTTCATTTCAGTCGCACCAACAAACGATATCAGCCTTCTATCGAAGCTTTGTACCAGTACGTGGGTGGAAAATTGTGCTGAATTGTTTGTTTTTGTAGTTGTGTTGTGGTGTTTAATGTATCTGTGAGGCTTTGTACAGACTGTGGCAACTTCTAAGGACAATAAAGTATTTATTTTTTTTAGAAAAACACATTTGTCAAGTAAAATATCTAAAAAAAAAGTTCAAAAACTCGTCTGTGTGTCTTGTTACTGTTTCAGAAAATGTTTAAATGACATCCAGTCCTATTGAGGAGTGTGTGAGTAACTTATGATGGACGCTATACGCCCTTTTCACAGCGTAGCTACAGTCTAGCACTGCTCACTGAGCTGCCTCACTCTCTAATTGTTTATTAGTCTGTTACACAATGTCTGCACACACAGATGCCATCTTAACCACGTATGAAATTGTTGATTCAGCAAATTTAAAAAAAAAAAAAGGGGGCTCATGCGCCGAGTAAAATGGATTAAGTTTGAACAATATTTATTTCACTGCGCCTCGTCATGATGCGCATTCTTTCTGGCTAACCCTGCTCAAACAATGCAGACTGTGGCAAACTGGCTACATACTGATCTGACAGGAAAAGGCCCCGTCATTGTTCTGCCTGCTGGGAGACGACACACTGACCATGAGATCATTGCAAACAAACACTGGACCTGAACCTCCTCACCACCTCTGTGTCCTAACTTCCACCTTGCGTGCAGCTCTCTCCTCCATCGGGATAATCTGTTTGCCTGACTGAGGCTAAGCAGCCGCGGCTTTTACAAACACACTCGGGCTTCGCGCGGCTGTGGCTACAGATTAAGGCGCGTTCCTTAGCAACAACGCTGATCGGTTAAGATTATGGAAAGTGGGATTACAGCTAATGAGGCATTCAGGGACAGGAAAGTGTCACCGGTGACACATCAAGAGGATTTTCTTGACGGGAGTGTGTCATGGAAACGTTGCTGAAGATAATTGGAGCGGGGAATCCCTGTGGGATGATACAGGCTTTATGAAGTGTGTGTGTGTGTGTGTTTTCCTGATCTTTTAGGCTGCATTACACTTGACCAGTGCAATAATCTGACTCTCAGACTCGTCCAGCTGAGTGAAATCAAACACTGAATATCAATAAAACATTGGTTGGACCCTCTTTAACTAATTAGCTGCCTTTAATTGACTTTGAGACAATCAGCTATTAGTTATCAGTCATTTGGTCTTTAATACCGTCGCCGAACTCATCGTTACACATTAAATATAAACCGAATCAATCAAAAATGGGGTCATATTTCATTTCCTGACCAGAATTTAAGTAAAGCTGAAGATTACAAAGCTTCACGTATGACTGGTTGATGTGATCTTACGTGCTCTTTCTGATAACACTGATCAGGGAGGAAGAATACTGAAGGAGGAACAACACTCAGGCAAAGTGAGAGCAACAAGTAGCACAGCTTGTGCAACACAGCACCACGCTCTCCGCCTTTACTCACAGTATCCTTCAGCCTCCCTCTGCCAGGGTAAAATAATTGTGACATAGCACAAAATGTATATAATGGCGTCACAGAAACACTTTAAGTTTTCCCAGCTGTCTGGCAGCAAGACGTCAGAAAATCTTGAGATCTGACAGGAGGTTTGTATTTCGCTCTAGAGAAGTGGAAGTCTTGCAGCTCATGATTAATATTCTCACTGCCTGTTAACAATTCGATGGCACGCTTTTACCTCGGAGACACAAACAGGACATGATTGTTGCTTCACTAGAAGTGAAAGCTGACAACCTTTGTGAGGTGACATTTAGCTCATGGCCTCAAATCCCTGTTGATGTCACCCGCAGATCTATGGCCGCTCTGATCTCTGTTGGTCTCTCTCGTGCGACGCTCGCAGACCTTTGCTTTTATCTGCACGACTTCTCTACACTTCAATGTATCCTCGTCGTGCTGCTTTATTAAAGTCTTTTCAAGTGCAGCTCAAAGACTAACTCAAATAAACATTTTGACCTTTCTCAGGTTCTTGTGAATAAGTGATTCTGCAACAGTTAATGCAACTGGGGCTGTTGAAATTTGTACATCCTCCAGCGATGTGGCAAGGTAGCAGCGCATGTAATTTTTTAAGAAATCAGGAGTGTGAATTACATTTTTAAATTAAGACGATCTAAAAAATTTGTTTTGGTTCACTGACGATGAACGGTTGTTTAATTTGAATACTCGTGCTTACATTTATTTGTTTAGTATAATTTGTAATGTTTTTCCTTTTGTTGACCTTCCTCTGGTGTTTCCTCGGTTTGTGTTTGTGTTTAAAGGCGTGGGGTCTGTTTTATTGTGTTACATTTTGTTTGTATGACATTGATTGATCGATACTGAGCACATTAGCTGCAAAGAGTGGAAATGTGATTTAAAAATATATCCGAACAAACCAGTCAATGACTGCACTGAATACATCTGTGCATTGTGTGCCTGGTGAACTTAATCCTTCATACATGATGATGATACAGAGGTTGAGTAGCATGCCAGGCTGCCACAGGCCTGTTTTGTCTGTTGAGAAATTACTGCAAACTTCCTTTTTCAGGCGCGAGCTTGATGATTCAGATGATTCATATCCTTTAGAGAGCTAAAACCACACGCTGCAAAGCTGAAGCACAGCTCATCTTTCTTAATGTTCTACCTGTGAGGGTAACTCAACTTAACGCTTCTTTTTGCTGTAACGATATAAATGCAAAAAAGGACGCTGGCTAGATTTCGGTAGATAAAATCATAATGCCGTGCTGTCAAATTGAGGATGTAAGTAGTGCTGAACATACCGAAGGTTTGAGGAAGTGTCACACCAAGAGCTCTTGATCAGAGCTGATGCAATATAGATGAAGAGAAGTAGAGAAGGGGGAGACAATAATACTTTAAACAAGCTAGAAAACTTGTGCTTGTGCTAATTAAATAAATAAAGAGCCTTCAACCGAGATAACGTTTGCAGGATGTCCATCACGGTTATAGAAGAAGATAAAACGTATCTGATCGCAAAGAAATTGAGCGACAGAGAGAGGGGACTGTGGAAAAAAAAAGAAACAAAATGTGACTCCATCCCAGGAAGAAACCAGAACAAATAGGAAGCTATAAAAATAGCCGGCAAGAAACCCCTGCATGCAGCAGCAGGAAGCTGCGAGTGAATGGGATAGCCAAGGTGCCAGCTGAAAGGTCAGGGCTTATTCCCCCCTGCTCGAGAGGAGTTCCTCGGCCAGAGACAGCCTGGAGGTGGAGTGGATGCACTCTTCACATTACGGCTGCACAATGGCTCCTTTCAACAAACTATGAGCATGTAACATGCAAATCCAACCAAAAAAGAAAGGGGTTAAAAATTAAAAGTACGGTCCTCAAAATACTACCAAGATTTCCGAGCACTCACGCCCATTATTTCTGAGAGGATGTGCTTCTGAAGGCTGCTGTTGGGGCTGAGGAAAGCCACACAATGCAACTATTCCCCTGTGAGCCTGAGCTAAAACAGAAGAGGCCGATGACACGAGTCGTCATGGCGGTCACACAAGTAGACAGGGCGGACTCCGGCAGACAAAATGAGGATATAAATGCAGATAAAGTGTAGCATTGGTGAAGCTGGTGATAACTACATAGGTCGTTTATGCACTGGAGAAAACGTGTCACATTAAAGCATGTATTTGTAGCAATAAGTCATGTTTAACTAAAATGATTTTAGTTTGTGGAGTTTGATCAAATATTCCCGTGAGCCTGAGCTAAGAGGCCACTGACACGAGTCGTCATGGTAGATTTAAGAGCGGTCAGTAAAGTTATACAAGCAGTAGAAAATATGAGGATTAGTGAAAGTGTAACCTGCATGTAGAGGAGGATCCTCAGTCTGGACGTGCAAACCTTCACTTGCATCTGAATACAAGATGATGTGTGCAACATTTTTTTATATGTCTGAAGCTGATAAAGCTGCAAATGTCAATGAATAACTACATTAAAAATGCTTCACGCTGCTCCTTTAGTAATTCATTCTTCCTCCTACTCTTAAGCAGAGAGACAGAAACTTCAAATTTAGTTACATCCGGCCTTGCTGCAGGGCTGCTCATTTCAGGTTTCAAATGAAGAGGCCGTGACAGAAATGTGTCATTTGAAAGTTAGCCAAGTCCAAAAAAAGAAGGAGGGGAAGAAAAAAAAAGTCCTCCAGGCCTTTTTTTTTTTTGAAAAAAATAAATAAATCACACACAGGAAGGAAAAGAGGGAAGGATTGGTGGTTTGGGATGATCAAATACAACTATCTCTCTCTCACACACACACACACACACACACACACACACACAGAGGTCACTTCTGATTTCAGCTGATGTGATGTATGTGCACTTGACCGTGTGAACAAAAAAAAACAACAGCTAACATGGAGGCTGATTTAAGGTGTGAGCCCTCCAGGCCAATTCAAATTAAAACTGTTCCAGGAAGTGGCCGAAAAATGTTCCTCACACACCGCATGACAGCCAGCTCACACACACATTTTAAACTACACCAGCTCACACACTTTAATAAACTTTTAGTCCACTTGTAAACCCGTACAATCAACGTGTGTATCAACTATTAACACACACAGTGCTCCGCGTTATCGTTACCTAACGGCGGCCGACACTGGCAGCTCAGATCAGACTCAACACCCGGAAATGGACACTTAAATGACTGCTTCTCAACTTCACTTTATCGTGACTTAGCGATAAATTAACCGTGTGAAAGTTACAAACATTAACGCTGTAAAAACTCACAGCTCTGGCTCTTTAGCTGAATAAATGCCTCCTTTTCATATATACTCACGTTCCCCGGGTTGAAGTTGCTCACACTTCCTCAACAAGTGCCGTTACAAAAAAAACAAAACAAAACTTGCAAACAAACCGAACAGCGGCTCAGATATGTGTGCTAACCGTCTGAACAAAATGACTTATAAAAGTAGTTTATCAAGTATTTGAGCAACTCTCACCGTTATACCGCTCGGTCGGTGGGCTCGGACAGTCTCCTGTGAGTAGAGAGGGAGTGAAGTGAAGCGGACGAGGAAAATCTGAGCTAACGGCTGCCCGACAGAGCGGGTGACGTCCGGTGTGCGGCCTTCAAAATAAAAGCACGTTTTTTTTCTACGTGGCTCAATGGAAAATTAGGACAATACCGTATAACAGAAAAAGTCGCAGTAATATCCACGTAAAACGTTTATTCACTGCAGAAAATGTGTAATTTCACGTTTCAGTACGTGTTTTTACTAGTCATGTTTAAAGCACCGTGTCACTGCCATATTTGTACTGTTTATATCTTTTAGATTTTCTATATTTCTCTTAGATATCTTTTTTACTTCTATATATTTTATATTTCATGTATATTGTTGTTTGCACCAGGCATATGAGGGAAACACCATTTCAATTCTCTGTATGTCCTGTACATGTGGCAGCATTGACAATAAAGTTGACTTGACTATGAATAACTTCTAAACTTTATTCAAGTTTATGAAGCTTTTAACTAATTTACTTAAATTCAACTGTGAAATTATTTTCTTGAGTTTTGTGATACTTTATACTTCTACTCTACGTTTCAGAAAGAAACACTGTGCTTTTAACTCCACATTTATCTGTATTTTCCGTCTATTTATACTCGTTACTCTACAGATTATTATAAAATATTAGGCATTGCTATAGATTGAACTCTTTATATACCGCACAATATACCTTATATACAGTATTTTTAGCTACTTTATATACCCAACAGTATATAAAGTAGCTAAAATTAACTAGTTAAACTGTCAACAGGCAAAAACTAAAATGTGTCTATTCATCAATAAGAATCCACTGATGTGAAATATAAATTTAAAAAAAAAGAAAGAAAGAAACTTTGAAACTTTAAATTTGATAGTGGCAATTTTGCCTAAAGAGTACTCATTTATTTAAACTTAATGTATCATGTGATGATAATTATAAAACACATTTATGTTTAATAAGTACTTTTATTATAGTTTATTTTTTACTACTACTTTTACTGAAGTAAAGGATCTGATTACTTTTTCTACCACTGACAGTCATAGAAACGGAGCTATAGGTATTCGATGATGTCAGGTGTTATTCTAAACACCAAGAACTAAAGGAAGAAAAATAAAAGCGTTTTACTTTAATCTTGAAATCCTAACCGGAAGCTGTATTCGTTAATAATTTAAACTTTTGTCTCTAAAACACGCTTCCGGCTTTTTGCGACACGCGTGGGCTTGCAGATCTGCACTGCACACTCGCATCTCTCTCTCTCTCTAAGTTCCAGACATTTTAGACTTTGTTCACCTCCACCTCTACCTCAGTGTCAGCTCACACCACCCTGCAGCCTGTGAGCAACTACACAAGATCTTCACTCCGCTGAGCTGCTACACAGTTCAGATCACACCATAGATGTGGCAAACAGGAAAAGTACATTTGAAAGTGGTTTTGTCAAAGCCACATGCTGACATGATGTATAGTACAGCATAGATACAGTAAAGTATAGACCATATATGGTAGTGACAGAGCAGGGCGACATCTAGTGGCTGTGTTTGACCTCTGCAACGATACTGCTCAGGCTGCTCAGCTGTAGGAAATTCTCATTTCACACACACACACACACCTTTAATTTAAACAATTACTGTTTAATTTGCAGCTTTATTGAGGCGGTTCTCAATCAGACCTAGTGTTACTTGCATTTGGCCACTTTTTTGTTGATGTTTTATTAGCTATTCCATAAATGGTCAATTGTTTCTTGGAAAGAGATTGAACATTGATTTTGACACGTTTCTCTTCAGAATGAGTCATTGTGGGTTTTACAAAGTTCAAAAATTAATCAGGCTTTACAATCGCTTCCTCTGATCAAAAACACTTCAGACAAACGCATCAGACCATCACACTGAGACGCAGCTTGAGATCAAATCTAAAAAGATAGTATCTAAAGGCTTCATATCAGTTTTTTTTTTAAGTGAGCACTTCTCTTATCTACCTTGTGAACTGTGATAACAAATTCACCCAGTATGGGCTCAACAAAGCCCATCTTATAGCAAACAACTATATTACAGAAAGGAAATACAATATATGTGGTGGTTTGCAGATGTTAAGGAAAGTATTTAAAAAGACAAAGCAACTTAATTTGGCACAACTACCTTATATCTTAGTAAAGTTGAACTTATAACGGCATTTCAAAACTAGATGGTCAAGCAGACACGTGGACAAAAGTAGAGACTGTGTTTGGTTAATATGCACTGCAGGTTTTATTACAAGTTCATTAACTACAGGGTAGAGGAAAGAACTGGGAAAACACCAGTCCACATTTACCTACAGCCAAAACCATTTTCATCAGAAAAGGGAAAAAAAAATACTGGTAAAAAACACTTCGGAGCATTTAAAAGAAGAGTTTAGGACAATAATCTCAATCACATCAGAAGACAACCAAGTGTAAAATATTCTGCACATTTGTAACAACAACCCTTCTGTGCAGACAAGAAGGGACGACAACTCGGAAGAGCTTCATTTCTTAGCTGGTGTCCATCTGAGAAAACAAAACAAGAACTTAAGTTAGACAGCTGCAGAAGCATCATGTTAATTGATGCCAGACAATGGGATCGACAGCCAAACATACCCTGGCATTGTAGGCGTCTAACTGGGCGTCGAGTTCCTCTGCTGACAGCTGCTGCTTACTAGTACCACCGCCTCCTCGGCCACCTCGACCCCTTCCTCTGGCACCGCCTGCACCACGTCCGCCACGTCCTCTCTGCATGCCTCCGAAGCCGCCCCCACGATTTCTGTTCATGCCTCCACCACCTCTGTTCAGACTGAAAACGAGAACATCCATCACACACAGCGTCCCTGGTATTTTCCAGTCATGTTTCTTGAATAAAAAAAGACCAACACACTCACCCCTGCATAGGCCGCCTCTGTGTGTCAATCTGTGATGTGACGAGTTGTATGTTCATAGGTCGCCCTAGAGAGACAAAGGCAGAACAAACCTCACAATTTGGCCGGGGCAGACAAGAAATGGTCAGACATAAAAATCAAAGTTATTGCGTTGCATGTGATTGTTTCAGGCATACCATCGAGCGGGATTCCGTTGTACTGTTTCATGGCCTTCAGAGCGTCTGCCCTCCTTTCAAAGTGGACATCTGCGGTTCCCAGGCTTCTCCCCGACCGGTCGTAATGAACTGCAGCCTTCTTTAGAGTCCCAAATTCAGCAAAGAGTTCCTGGAAAAAGAAAAACCCTTAGCCATCCCTTTGATCCACAACAAACACGCTTGGCTAACAAATGGGGAACATAATACAATACCTGAATGTCTGCATCTGAGACCCCAAAGTCGAGATTGGAGACGAGGAGCTTCCCTCCAGTTTCCACACCAGCTCCTCCGCCGCCCCCAGCAGCGCCATTGAAGCCGCTGAAGCCGTTGTCAAACATGTCATGCTGCCACTTATCGGGAAGCTGTTTAGGCTGCAACAGATGAAAGAGAACGCACCTGCTGACTTCAGGATCCCCTTGCCTCTGTCAATCACAGAGTCCACACGGCTGGGTGTTGGGGCAAGCAGGGGCTCCACTTCCAACAGGGCCAGGGTGCTCAACTCCCCCAAGAGGGTCCCCCAATGTTCCCTGCCCACCCCATCACTACAAGCAAGTGAATCAGTTCAGACAGAGGGACATACACAGGACAAACAACTTAACTATAAAACAGCAAGGGGATGTATTGTATATCACCTCTGTTTACACTATTTCAAACATTATGAGGTTGTGCTGCATCTACTGAGATTGTATATATTTACTCAGACTACCAAGACAAAATTGAGCAGTTTATTACCCCCAAAAACCACCCACAATCAGTATACTAACCCCTGAGCAACTTGCCCTCCCCGGCTAGCTACCAATCTTGCCCATTGTTCTCTTGCCATCTGCGCCTCCACCAGATATGATCCTCGGGCACACAGGGGTCGCCATCTGAAGCAGCGTTGCCTCCAGCGTTGCACCATGTTTCCCAGGGGCCGCCCAAAAGTTCTTTACCAAGCCACGAAAAAGGGGGCTTTCATGTAGGGGGGAAAGTGTCCATAAGCTGAGGGGGAGGTGGTTCGGGAAAAAAAATAAAAACAAAAACAACTAGGACCAGCTACCCCCTCTAAAGAGAGCGTGGATTATTTGAGCGTCCATTTTGGAGACCACGCCATTTTGATTGGGGCTTTGTTTTGCTCGTCTAAAATACTCATTCATATTTACGGAGTGACTTAAAGTAAAAACTATCATGTGGGGGAGAGAGGGGAGTTGAAGTCCACTGATCCATCCACAAGCAAAACAGCCACACTGGTTGAAAAGCCACCAAACGGGCCTTGTTGTTAAGACCCGCCAGCCACTCCCGAACAAAAGGCCGCCGCCGCCTGGTCGCTGCACCGGGACACTATGATGCCACAAGTGGTAGGGAGAAAAAAAAAAGAATCTGCTCGATGAAGTGGTTTCCTCTCACCATCTTTCTGACACTTGGGGTGGAAAGCACTGTTATCGACCGTGGACGACTAGCTCTAATTTAAGCTTCAAAATGGCGCCGCCGCCGAGGCCTTCACGATCCAACTTTTAGCTAGTTAGCCTATGTGGCTAACGTATTCGCTCTCTCTCTCCAAGGAGGCCTCTTCTTGGAAAATGGTGTAACACATACGGGTTGTGGGAGAAGGGACACACTATGCATACAACTTCCAATAATGCTTTAACCGCAAACCATCGAGCTCTCACATGAGGGACACTCGGCGGTTATATCATTATATTCGCTTGACTAGGCTAGATGTTACCCAGGCATTTTCAGGTTTGCCGAAGGTTTTTTCCTTTTTCTGCCCATTCCTCTAATTTTCTCATACCCTGCTGTAAGGCGTTGGTCTGCCTCTACCGCGGTTCAGGTTCTGTCGGCTCCTCATGGGGCCGGATCCGCCGCCTCGGCCTCCAAATCCTCCTCCTCCGCCGCTGACTCCAAGACGCCCAGCGCCTCCACCACCTCGGCCGCCGCCTGAGCCTCCGCGGCCTCGACCTCTTCCTCCGCGGCCTCCGCCTCGCTGCTGCCTGTTCTGCTTGATAATGTCGTCTAGAGACATATCCATCTTATCGGCCATTATGCTGCCCCGATAGTGCTAAACTTTCAACAGAATATATTAAAAAAATACGCCCTAGCCTCGATTGGTCCCTCTCTTTGCCCTTTCACAGCTCAACACTCTGCGCCGAGGAGAGAACACAATGAACCAACGTCCGCCGTATGTAGACAAACCGCCTCGGTGCGTCCTGCACGTACACACTACGTCATCACGTAATATGCGTGGCCAATAAACAACCCCCATTACACTATTACCTAACACAAAGCGTACTCTCATTAATCAGCATGCATGCCTGGAGCGTGCTCATCTATGACACACATTTCTGCATATATATCAAGTTTATCTTTATAGATTTAACTCATATCGAGCTAAAACAATCAGTTAATTGATCAATAGGCAAAAAATGAATCATACAAGTCATGTCACGAGTGGTTCCAGCCTCTAAATGTTGATATTTGCTTGTTTTTTAATATCTACTAAAAATTTCTTGATACTGTCATTGATTCTGTTACCTGACACAAAATGTACTTTCTAATTAATCAACATGCATGCTCCTCTGTAACAAATATTTATACTTTATATAAATATATTGTACATATCAAGTTTTGCTTCATATAATAAAATCATTTAGAGCTAAAACAAATAGTTGATTAATCAACTGACAGGAAAAATTAATTATACAAGTTAAAATTTAAGTTTACTTAATTTACATATGCAAATTTCATCTCTAAGATTCTGATTAGTTAAGTTATATATCCATGCGCTGTTTATCCTCATCAGGGCTGGAGCCTATCCCAGCTGACTTAAACAACCATTCACACTCACATCCACACCTACAGGCAATTTAGAGTCATCAATTTACCAATTAAGCACATGTCTTTGGACTGCAGGAGGAAGCCTGAGTACCCGGTACACATAAAAAGGCCCAGCTGAGGTTTGAACTTAACATTGCACCACTGTGCTGCCTTAAGGGTATATTAGTATATGCAAATTTAAGCATCATATTATTAATCAGTTATTGATAATGAAAATAAAAACTGCCTCTACAATCAACATAGCCAGGACATAAATTCTCCTAATTATCTGGCTTTATGATGTTCCCTCCAGTGTAAAATTCAGGTCCCTTTCTCCTTGTTCCGTGGTCAACATTTATGTGGGATCAAAACAAGCAGCAGTACTGTAAAAGTCTTTTATTCAACATTTTGTTTCAAGGCTTAGGAGACGGGAGTTAACCAAGGGCAGCATACTCGGGGAGGTCTCTACATAGTAAAGTCCATTTGAGGGCAAGAAAATTTATAATAAAAATGTTGGCCTTCTACATTTGCATTTGGCTTCCAAAACTTGCCCATAAAGTGTGTATCCAATGTGACCCTTACATTACCTCTACAATTTACTAACCAAACTATCTTCCAAAACAAACTTAAAAAAAAAAAAAGAAGAAGAAGCCAGCCCTTTCGCATTTTCCTCCAAAGTCAAATAAGTAGCAGTAGTAAAGAAAACAGGATTTGTATTTAAGACTGCAGTCTTTTGTGTCCTGTGGAGAGTGTCAACAGTTTATACCTCAGCATCAGATGTCAGCAAATTTTGATGAAAGTTTGCATCAGTCCCGTCCACATAAAGAATGTACATATGAAGATTTTATGACTTGGAAAAAAAACCAAAAAAACAAAAACATGAACCAAGAGACGGGAGATATGTGCTCCCTGGAATCCCACTTCTTGTCTTCTTAGTCAGTTGTAGAGGGTAAAGAAAGAGGCAGGGTTGCTATGGTCCAGAGTTTAGAAATGAGCTTGGCGTTCTGTGCTAGAAGGGCCAACAGGGCTGACTTTCTGGCTGATGGAGGAAAAGTTCTCGAGGATAACGGGTGGAAAAAAAAAAAAAAAGCGACTGGACTGTCTCAAGAAAGACTAGGACTTCTTGGAGTCCTGTGTGTTGCGTTTTTTGAGGTCACTCAGGTCCACTGGTGTGAAAGCTGCAAGAGCAGACAGAAAAAGGTTGTTCAGGACTGTCTTGTGCTTGATTCGTTTACTAATTTGGTTTGACATAAACGAATAAAAATAAAATCCACTTCACTTACAATGTAGGTTAGGATTTGGGTTCTTCTCCACATACTCCTGTGGTCCACGGTCATTACGTTCACTATTTTGTGTTGATCTGATGTCTCTAAGCACACACTGCCAGGCTGTGAAAGAGCAAAGACAACGCTTTTATTACATTTAGGAAATCT
The DNA here is from genome assembly GCA_036365135.1 of Miichthys miiuy. Taxonomy (NCBI): domain Eukaryota; kingdom Metazoa; phylum Chordata; class Actinopteri; family Sciaenidae; genus Miichthys; species Miichthys miiuy. Next base: position 7,478,521 of record CM071622.1, on the reverse strand, counting down.
TGTCGTTACCCTGCACATTTCTTAGCAATGACACGACAAGACAGACTGAAGGTAAATAAGAATTTCAACTTAATGAAGGAGATACATGTATATATCAACCAGCTTTGTATCATCACAATATGGGTAATATAACAATGTTTTAATTATCTCTGTAGCCCCTTTTATACAAAGATCTTGCAACAGCACTGTAAGCAATGCCCGCCTTTATGCCATCTTTGCGTTTTATATATTGAACTAAACAGCTTTAATAATGTGATTTTAGGCGCTCCTGAACATTCATTATAATGATCAAACACATCCAGACGGTGCTGAAGGAGCTCCACAGACCCAGACAGTAAGGAGCACCACCACCTGGATGTTGCCAAGAAAGCCATGAACACAGTTGTCAGCCACATAAACGAGATGCAGTAGATCCATGAGGAGTTTGGAGCAGTGTTCGAGCAGAGTGGTGAAAAGAAAATACGTTGCTGATCTTTCCATGTGTCACCTCTGCCCAGCTATTCCAGCGTGAAAGTGTGAAATAACAAACAGGAGCTTTACTTTGGTCTTGAGAAGCTGCAGCCTTTATTCACTGACAAACTGTAACTTACACTGTAAGACAACCTCACTGTTCACCTTTTCTTCTGCTCCGCTCGTAATCGTCATCACTTCCAACGATTCCCCCACTCCGACTTTGTACCTTTTATACAGAACGTCGAGGGAGGAAATAACAGTGCAACAATCCCGCCTTGAACAGGCTTACGTTGCTTATAACCAGAGCTTACGAAGCTTTTGTAAGAGTCTTACAAAAAATGTACAATCTGTAGATTGACCAACAGTCCGAGAGCTGGCAAAAGTCCTTCAAAATATATGAGTCATATCGACCGCAGGACTTTTGCTAGCAAATAAACTGGGAGCTCTGGATGCAGGCAACATGCATGGAAGTTAACCTGGTTAATTTGAATGTACTACTCACATTATAACGATACAAAGCTGGTTTAAAATCTGTAAAGTTTCCCTTTAAGTGCCCAATCTCTCTGCATTCAGACAGTGTAATGACATTAGGTAAATTTAGATACTGTAGCACTACTTAATTTAATGTGACTGACCCTGCTATTCTCAGGACTTAATGGTTCCCTGAAGTTCCTGAACTCTGCAGAGTACTTTTCTGAAGGGGTCCATGTTTTGTTCATTTTGTGCATGTGCAAGTGTGTGTGTGACGCACAGTCCTGCTGATCTACAAGTGTTGGTACCATGCTAAGATACAAATGTTTTTTTGGGGCGGAAAGAAATGCTTTGGCTGTGTTTGTTAGACATCAAGGATAAACACAAAGAGCTTTAGTGATTTTTATTTGTTCACAAGAAAACTCCACAGGGTACCTTTGAAACCAGCACAATAAACAAGGTGTGGCTCCCTCGACTTTGCAGACAATTACACTGTTCAGTGCGACCTTGAATGCTGTAATGCTCTTTACAAATAGTGTCCTCACATTCAAGTGGGCACATAGCCTGTTTTGTTGCTCTATAAGCTGTTACCCTACTTATGCTATGTAATTTAAATTCATGCTATACAAATGATAATGACCAAAAGGTGTCTGTTCAGTTTATGGCATCAACTAATCTGTGCACAGTCTATCTCTAGATTTAAGTGATGTGAGCTGCAGTGACACGTGTCATGCTAGTGTTTACATGTGAGATGAACAAGATGACAAGGGGTGTGTTAACATGCTGCACATTAAGGCCACATTAAGAAAGGATCAGGTGCTGTGAATTGCCGCCGGGTTGTGCAGTGTGCGGCAGTGTGTTGTGGTTGCTGAACATAACCGCTGTGTTTTTATTTTGCTGATTAACCAGCTTCATCAATGACAACGCTCCCTCTCTCAAACTATCGGACATAGAGCAAACGTTCAGATCCAGCTCAACTTCTAAGATGCTGTCTTTTTTGGCAGACACCCTTGCAGCCAAAACATACTCCCCTACTACATCAAATGAATGGAAACAAACCCCTGCATTTTCCTGTCTGAATGCAGCCTAAGTGATCAGAATGAGTTCACCCACTTAAATTAAGTGGTGGAGCACGTGCACGAAGAAATTCAATCAAACAAAATTTCCTGTCGCTGTTTTGACCATACAGGAAATAAACATGGTTCCTGGGCAACACCCAGGTCTGTAAATCTGATTAGATTATTCTGAAAGAAGATTGAGAGGCTGTACTTACTGTCATGTATAAAGCGCACATTTTCCTCATGTGCTGGGGTGAAAAGCTCCCCACTGTTAGTAGGGGATCGAGGGCTTGAAGTCCGCTTGTAACTATTCACCATCCTGGTAGCAGATGAGCTTCATAAACATGAAAACAGCAACATTAGAAGACGCAGACACTCCCGTGTGTTTGAATCACTGCTTAAACTTCACATAAAATACTTCTTTGACTCAAGCCTAAAGCAGGACATATTGTAATGATCACTATTAACACGGGCCCATTTGTACTTAGTGCATAGAGCCCTTATAACTCATTGTTACAGACCTGGTCATTCTGTTTGCAGTCTGTACTCGCTCCTCGCTCCTCTATGGTGAGAAGATTTGAAGAATACAAAGGTTCAGAAGTCCTCTGCTGAATGCTAACAATAAACAACAGTGACAACTATAGCAGCCTCATCTAAAGAAGTCAGACCTACACACGTAACTACTACTAGATACAATAAACCGTATCATCTGTACAGTTGCTCTAATAAGTAACTACTAACTATTAGTAACTCGTAACTGCTAGCGTTAACTAAATGTGTGAATAATAAACAAACAAATACTGGCGTTAGCGAGCCGAAAGGCTTTTGTTTACGTTTTTACTATCAGCAGTGTTAGCATCAGGCTACAAAGCCGACACCAGTAAGTTAACCACCGGTCAAATGATCACCAATAACAATATATGTTGTCTCTAAAATGGTGTCTGCTTCTTCATATTCGTGTGCCTCTATAGCTACGTCCTCGGGGACAGCTAACTATAGATCTGCTGACACAATAATTTCAGCTAACTGTAGCCAGCTAGGCTAGGCTAGCTAATTTACATTGTCTTGTCGTAACGTTAGCTTGAAGCAGCTAATATTTACAGGCGGTACCGCCCCGAAATATTTATTATAAACACACTCAGCGCTGTTATATATTTTAAAAAGATGTCCAGTAAAGAGACACGCTGTTTAAATATTTAACAAACCTTTTTATGGCCCTTCCTTTCGATTTCTTTATTCACAGACTGTGTACGCCGTCAGACCTGGCTAAAACGTTGCCAATGCCAACCAATCATTTCCGGGAAAAGACACGGAAGTGAAAGAGCTCCGACAACGACAACACACGTACGCAATAATAATAACAATAATAATAAATAAATAAATAAATAAAATTATTTTAATTAAAAAATTAATTATTATTATTATTATTATTATTATTATTATTATTATTATTATACCTTTTTATATATACAGAGTTTTTGTTCTTGTTCCTGTTTATGTTTATGTCTACGTTTACCTGTCAAGTCCTCTATTTTGTTTTTAACTGTACCTATGTCTATATATGGTATTATTATTAAAAATTCTAAATAAAAGAGTTTGTCTTGTTTCCATCTACTCTTATATCATTTTTCCTGTCATACGCATATTTATGTTTTTCTCATATTCTATTTTAATATATTTTATATTTTGTATTTTATATTCTTCTTTTTTTATATAGTGCTGTATTTTACTTTTTAGCTTATTCCTACCTGTTTCACACTCCTAATGCTGAGCTGACTGGTTCCTCTGATCCAACACATTTCAGTGTGTTGTTATTGTTGTGTTAACCTGCATATGATGAAACTTGAAACTTGTAAATGGACTGTACTTATACAGCACCTTTCTAGTCTTCTGACCACTCAAAGCACTTTTACACTACATATCTCATTGACCCATTCGTATGCATTCGTATACACAGTTTTCACATACCTCCACCTCAAACCCTCATTTTTCTTTTTCCCCTTACTTTCCCCACCTCTCTTCATTTTCTCATTCCTCCCAGGGGACTCTAATCCATAGAGCGAGAAAGAGACTGTTCCCCCACTCAACTCCCTCCCAGTTCTCACCACCAGCTGACACCAGTCGACCTCTGACCACCAATAACCTCCTCTCCACCTTCCTTCCATCCCTCATCGCTTCTACAGTACATCATCTTGATTCTTTATCCACAATATGCAATAAATCTGTCTAAATTTAAATCCATGTTGGTGTGGTCTTTTTTTTGTGAATATTAAAATCAGCAACAGCAAAACCTGACTAAAGCTGTCAGGTATCTTGTATCACCAAGCTGATGGTTAAAAAGCTACAGCTTGAAGTGTTGGTGGTGAAAATGCAGGTTTGTTCTCTCATTTCCATTTCTCTTTAACAGACAACTCTTTGACAGCAACTCAGCCATATTTTAAAAAAGTCTCTTTATTTATATAAAGGTACAAAAATAATTATAGAAGAGAAAATTATAAGACTTTCATTGCTGACGTTTGCATTTCTTCTACAGAAAACAACAGCAATACATGAGGGGAAATACTGCAGCAGTAGTAGTGCTTGCACAGCATAAGCTTGATGTTTTCTGATTTCTGACCATCAGTGAAGTATCAATTATTAATTTGGATGATCCTCTTTCTGCCCAGCAGGGAGGATTCATAACTCTCTCTATAAAACGCAAACATCTCGGCCCAAATTCGGTGTGGTAAATTTAATATACAGTATAATCATAGAGTCTGCAGAGTGCAACCAGACTGCTTTACACGAACAAGAGTAAAAATACTTAAACCGAAACGCTCATGAGAATAGAAATGAATCTGATGTTCTTCAGAAATGGACCATACACGACAAGTAAAGGTGACATTTTGATTCAACTGAGAGTGAAGCAAGGGGGATATTCATGGATTAACATTTGCAGCATAGACACTGGCACTATGATAAAAACACAAATGCACAAAATAAAGTCAAATAAAATCAACCAGGAAGAGACATACAGTATTGCTTTAAGGCTACAATTAAAAAAAAAATAATCTCAGAGCAATTTGTGCAAACAGAATCACCATCTCGCTTTACGGGATTGTTTGGCACCGTACACTGTTAAATATGTCTTTTTCTGTCTTATCCAAGTATCACACGCAGCCTGTCTCAAACAGTTTGAGCAGCTCTTTGCAGTCCGGGTCGATGAGGTCCGCGGGCTTCTCTCCACTTTCATTTTCTGCCTCTGTGCTGGCTCCCATCGCCAGCAGATACCTGCAGAGGGGAGAATGAAGCACTGTTAAACAGAGGTACTAAAACATAAAGAAAAACATGTCAGAGTTTATCACGACTGCAAATGGACTAAAAATGGATATAACTGAACTCAAAACATACCTAATAATATTAAATTAATTCTCTCATACTCAACGTTTCTTCATCTTTTAACCCCTCAGCTTGCTGACGGCTGAATGTCATGTTTTGTGTATTGTGATGTTTAAATCATGTCACTTTTTTTTAAATTAGTTTTAATGTTCACAGCCAAACTGACAGATAAACTTTGTCCTTGTGATTATGTCATATATAGATATTTAAAGCATGCATATTTAATAGAAAATGTGCAAGCACTGTTCTTTATTAGAAAGATGTTTTATAGGAAAAAGATTATTTTGATTGGTCAGTAGTAAAAGTTTAAAAGGTCATGCGTCACCTGGCAATTTCCGGGTAGCCGTCACTGCAGGCCATGTGGAGTGGCGTCCATCCATCTTCATCTCTCTGATGAACATCGGCGCCATATTTCACCAGCAACTTCACCACGTCCAGGTTTCCTGTTAGCACAGCTTCGTGTAGTGCCGCCATACCTGCACACAAGACTACATCAGTCCTCTGCTGCAGCACTGCTGTACACAGCCACACAAACAGTCAGTTCACAAACAGTTTGAAAGCCTTGGTCCTCATTGGCTGGCAGTTTAAAGTGCAGGCAAATTTTTTCTGGAGGAAAAAAGTCAAAGCTGTGGAGACGTTTGCTCACCTGAGTGGAAGAGTGTATCCACACGAACCTTCCTCGCCCTCATGAACCGACCGATTTGCTCCATGTCTCCTCGTCTAACAATATCCTGGAAGATGATGTCATTGGGGAAGTGCACAGTCCTCTTTGCAGGTGTGACGACAGGTATGACAGGCGCGGGGTTTTCCTGCGCTTGTGTGCGCTGTGTTGAACTGTACCGTGAGCCTTTGCTGTATGAAGGGATGTATGTTGACGCAGATTTGTAAGTGGACGTGTAATGTGATGGGGTGTAATGTGTCGTGCTGTACTGTGTCGGGGTGTACTTTGTCGTGGAGGCGTACGTGGATGTGGAGTGCGTTGGTGTGTAATGTGAGGGGGTGTAATAGGTGGGTGTGTGGTATGTTGGTGTGTACTGTGAACTACGTGTGTACGTTGACACTGGTACATGGTAGTTGTACTTCATCCCTGCAATGGTTGCGACTCAGCCTCCCCCTTTGCTGTCAGCCCAGGAGGAGGGAAGTGAGAAATCCAAGAGAACAAACCAGTCCAATAAAATGAAGTATCCTTTGCTCTGTGTCCTCCTCCTTCTCCTCCTCGCTTGGTTATTATCCTTTAGTTTCCAGCAGCAGTATCACCTGCTGTTATTGCAGAACACTTCTCAAATCCTTTGCTTCAATATGTTCCGATCCCCTTCTTCTAGCTCGTACGATCCTCTTTTTCTCACCTGCTGTGAGTCTCACAAATGCGAATATGAAATGATTTTTTCACACAGTCGTGTTTGCTGTTGCACAGAGCCGTTGTCCGATGGGGAAAGCGAGAGAAGACCCCTATATACCCTCTGTAGGGCTATTTTAGGGCCTAATATCCAGTGACTTCAGCTTAGAAATGAGTGGCCCTTGTCCTGTTCCTCCCACTGTGCAGTCACATGCCCGCTGACCCTGCACCCACCCCTAGACCATAAAAAATGTTGACAACCAAAATGTTCCCAGAGTCTTGGACATACCTCTTTCCACATAAACATCAAAACAACTGTAATTATTCTAAGAGTTAGAAACTGTCAGATAACGGAGACTGTACCTTAAATACATAAAATGGCTTGGCGCTCAGTTATTTCTCTATTTTGGGCTTTTACAAGCAGAGGTATACGTCAATTTCACGTTGTTTTTGGTACTATTAATGAGAGACATGTACTGCAGGACAAATAAACAACAGCTACCGGCAATAGCACATGATTTCATTTTGGTATGTGTTGTTGATTTGTCTGCTTACATCATACCTGCTGATGCAATATCATCTTAGATAGAGCGGAGACGTTAGAGATTGATCTTAAAAACACTTGATTTAAACACTTTCCTTTTAGAGTAAGGAGGAGACCTTTAAGTAATATTTTCGTCCACATTCCTCCTCGTGTTCCCTGTTGACCTGCAGGGTCGTCATGTGACACTTTGACCTTTGCATCACAACCAAATACACCAATAAAAATTCACCCACTGAGGAGGTTTATGTGTGGGTGTGTCAGGACCAACTGAGCGGGCAAAGCCATTAAAATGTAACCTCTCCCCTCAAATGCCACTGAAAAGTCACATGGTTGCCTGAAAGGCAGCTATTTAGAACACTGAACGTTTGCCACGCACTGAAATACATGTACATGTAGAACCACCTAAATAATATTGATGCACATAGAGCAACAGACCTATTTACCAGATTATCTCCACAGATTAATAAGAATAACTGAGTCTGCATGACTGGTGCTGTAACATTGTGCTCGTGGCCCCAGCTGCCCCCACACAGACTTCTAAGATGGACAGAGCTGGTTATGACTGGTTCCCTTTGGAAGAGGACTTGGGCATCTCTCAGATGCTGCTAATGTAACCGAGGAAATAGCGTAGCAGCCTCAGGTTTTTGTTTCTCACAACTCCAACCACTTAAGATACAGTATGACCTCGCTCCAGAGCTCATCTGATGTAATTTCTCATGAAAGCATGCATCGTTTAACGACATTTTTCTGCACAAAGAAGGGAGATCACATGACTCAGATTATCCCATTAGGAAATGATCAATTCATTCATGCCATGGTACGGGTTGACCTCAACTCTGAATGTCAACATGATTAATTATTCATCACCTCTCTGCGCTACTGGTCTCTAAACAGGTTGAACAGGGGAACCACGCTTAGAGCTAATGTCTAGACAAATTGAAGTCAGAGTATTTGAATGTTCACAGCTTGAGGAAGAGACATTTAGAAGCAGCTATCATGTTTCACAGTCTCTTATATGGTGTTGAGGGGGTGTAGGGGCGTCCCTGAGAAATGGTGATACTACTTCCAGCTTCTCTTGCTTCCTCTCCAAGAGAAACGAGAACCTCAGCCTCTGCTAAATGTTTGTTTGTTACAGCCCGGTGTCAGGAATGGATAAATGCCAGAGAGGAGTCTCACGCTTTACAGCTTCTTGCTATACATAGTCCCAGACTGTCCTTCCCCTCCCCACCAGCCCTTTAATGTGCATGTTATGTTAGGATATGAACAATCACTGACAGAAAAGGGAGATTTTACATGTGTGTGGTGTTATTAGCTCCGTCAGTTTGACCTTTTAGTGAGTCAATTTGGTAAATATGTATTGCAAAGACGCAAACGCTCTAAAGGCTCAACACTACTCTCTGTTCAGGCCTGTATCCAGGGCTGTCATGCGAGTCTCGCCAAATGTTTTGACTAGACACCAAAAATAAAGTGCATGGTTTACATATTTGAATAGTTTATATTATATTTATTCAAGTACTTCAATTATACTGTCTGTAAATTTGATCTTCCGGCATTAATATTTAAAGCATTTAGATTCTGTTGCTAAGCTCTCTTTAGACTGCAAGGACTAAAAATTCTCTTTCCATTTTTTGATGCCCTAAAATAAGGTCAGACTGACGTATATCAAGACCAAAAAGTGCAGAATCAGCTTATAAAATATCCACAGAGTGTTAAAATTTAATGTGAGAATGTAAACTCCCCACAGACTGTTAGAAAGCTCACACTCCTGTCCGGTCCTCAGTGATAGCTGCAGCCCAGTGTGTCTCTGTGCCAGAGCTGGACAGATCGACTTGTGTCATTTGAGCGCTTTTCTTTGCTTCTTTGCTGCTGTTGTGCACATGTAGCGTTCACCTTCCTATTTTAGAGAAGTCACACAATAAACATCTCTTCTTTATCAGTGAAACCAGTATTTTGTTTTAACTTCCTTGTGATTCAGAACAGTTTGGTTTTAACCACCGACCAAGCAGCAACTCCATGGCTGTGAAGTGAATTGCCAAAGCTGCGGTTCCTCAAACGTCCACTTGAGGCTGGCTACAGAACGAGTCAGTCTCCATAAGTCCCCATGTTAAAATGTCCAACTTCACATGTTTACAGCCTGGTACAAAAAACAGTTTTGGTCTCTATAGCCAATTCTGCCATTTATGTCAACTGTACTGATGGTGAATTTTTATAGAACTCACCTGTTCAAATTATATTAAGGCTTAAGGTTATGCATAACTAACTAACTGACAGGTAGGCTTATTAGAGCACCCAGGCATCGTTCAGCTGATTTTTAGATTAACCAGGAGGTGGAAGAAGCACTGCCAACATGCATGGCAGCGACCAGAGCCACCACACTCTGAGCTTCACAACGATATTTTATATTTGATTGATTTTCACTGTAAATGTTACAGGAAAATAAATACATAATAACCTGCAGATAATATAATAACACGGATAACATTAATCTTTAAACAGCCTCGGAAACTTTCTCATGTTGCATTTATTTTTTAATCCACTTATGAACTTTCAGCCAGACATTTCTCTGTAACAAGCAGCCTCTAAATGATGCATTCACTTCATAAATGATGACACATAGCTCTCTCCTCCATGATACATTAGCTATTATTCATCATAAAAGTCATCAGTATGAATATCTTTGATGATTCTGGCCCTGATATTATAGCACTAGCTTTTTGATGTTTTGCACACCAACCACAATATCACATAACAAATGTATTTGTGTGGTTGAATCTGATATTCCAAAGACAACTGTGAACAAAATACAGTTGACAATCTGGTCAAGCGATTCATTTGTGTCACTTTGCAACAGTACCATGGCCCTATACGGCCAGGTATTCAGAGACAAACACTTCAGGACACATGAAGCTGAAGTCAAAAGAATGACAATTTTAACAGCGATCTGTCATGGAGGCTTATCAGTGGGCTATACATGTTGCAAAAAAGCCAGCTACGCATTCCTTAACACTCAACTGGCTCACGTGATGCAGGTAGAAGGCAGGTTGGTGACTCCATCGCCTAAAAATAAGAGCTGCAAAGGATCCTCTCTGTGTATAGCATGCCATGAATGCAAGCTGCCAACCTCGTAAACACTGTTGTCTAAAAAGGTCAGTGTAACACAAGTCACATGTATCTGAAAATTCAGTTAGAATAAAAAAACAAACTTTAGTTTCACAGCTTTGTCAAGACTCTTTGCAGGAAGGTTAAATAGAAATAGGGCGAATAGAAAAGGAAGGAAGTTTTCTCAGAAACCACCCTCCTATCTCGGCCCCATGGGTGACAACAGAGGTCTTATAGCAGCCTGCATATGATCACACCTGCATCACTGGATGGTGAACACTGAAGGGATTAGTCTCCATCTCTAGATCTCAACACAGGCTGGTGGGAGATACTCACTCGGGCTGTATCTGGTTACGGCACACGCATTGGGCTAAAAAAAAAAAAAAGGGTTTGAATCTAAATCAGGAGTGTGTAATCCTCTGTCATTCAGTGTGAAAGAAAGACACCATGATGCCTACGGCTGTGGAGATGGCTCTATGTTGGGAAGTTTAAATAAGGCACACTGACCCTGATATTCAACTTTGAAAACTAGAACTGGACAATAGTTAGATCTGTAATAGCAGACCTCTAATAGAAGGTCTTGTATTGTATCTACTCTTAATCCAACTTTCCAGCACTCATGGCAGAGCTGTAAAATCGATATTAGAAGTATTAAAGCAGCTGGTGGAGTGATGGCACGATGGCATGGTGGATGATGGAGTTAGGTGCTCACCCAGGAGGTGATATGGCACCATTTCAGATGACAGTCCAGCCACCATCCGATTCCTAAGCCAAGTCCCAATGGGCTGAGCTGCTGCCACCCAAGTGACAACCTCCATGGCTGTGAAATGAAGCCAATGCAAAAGTGCCAAAAACTACAGTTCCTCAAACGGCCACATGAGGCTGGCTGCAGAGCAAGTCAGTCTCCATAAGTCCCCATGTTAAAATGTCCAACTTCACAGCAGAAATAAAACATGTTTACAGCCTGGTACAAAAAACAGTTTTGGTCTCTATAGCTAGTTTCCACGTTCATGACAACTGTACTGAGTCTACATTTTGTTTTTTTAAAACTTACCAGTTCAAATGATATTAAGGTTTAAAGTTATGCATAATTATAAGCATGGTAGCTTTGATTGACAGGTAGGTTACAGATGGTTTATTTGAGCACCTAGGCGTCATTCGACCTGCATCAGGTCTACCAATATGGCAGCGTCCAGCGTCACCACACTCGGACCTTCAAAACGTCTCTTCAGAAACCTAAGGGTAACGTCAAGCATACACTGTCCATTCTTTATACTGTCGGTGCTGTCGGTGCCGCACCATAGCGACTCATTTTATTTTCCAGTTGGTTATTTGGTTGAACAATTTTCACTAAAGTAACAAAATCCAACATCCAAATATAAAAGATAAACCGTACACATAATTTAGGCACAATAAAAATACCACAGTTGATTTAAAGTGACATCATCATTTTTTAATATTGTTCAGGTGGAAAATAAACAACATAACAGACACCAGAGAACGGTAACAGCCAGCCTAGGTTTGAAAAAAGAAAATCCTTTCCCTCATATCTACTTTTTAAATAAAACAGCAGCTAATGCAGGAAAAGTCCACGTGCTTTTTATTGTGCATTCTCGTGTGCATGCAGAAGATCAGTTGGCGTGAGGGGAATTCACAAACGGAGGCTCACACACAAAGCCAAGCGTGCACATTACACGAGCCAACCAAAAGTAAATTGAGCCATTTGCTGTTGAAAATGAGCCCGACCGCCATCTGGTCTTACATACATGGCATGGCCCTCGTGGTTCTCATGCCTCTGGACTCTTAAGTTGCTGAACCCTCCCAGTCATGAGCGCATAGTTTCCATGGGAATTGGTCCATATTCATTACCACAGGCTGAATGAATATCTATTCTTTTAACACAAAATGCTGTTCAAATAATACATGTCAAAACTTTTCTGCCTTTTATCTCCCTGCAAATTTAGTTTGACATAAAACCGTTACATAGTCTCAGTTATAATGGTTAGAGTGATGTTTTCTATCAGTTAAAAGTGAGAGGAAAAAGTTCCCTCATTTGATTTCACACATAAAGATTAGTTTATTTGTCACAAAGAGTTGTAGTGGTGCCTGAAGTGGGTATAATCTTAATTTATGACCCAATCTTTCTTTTTAAAGCAGCCTGTCCAGGAAAGGATAAACACTCTGCGTTATAAACAGTGACATGTAAGATTACTCTTGCACATTTAGCTCGCCCAGAAATGGGTCAGTAGCATTTACACATTGTCACTTAACTTTTCCTGCTTGATTTCAGGGAGTCAGGATCTTTATGAAATGAACATGTAATGGAAAATTATAGATGTGCTCTAGTAGAAATGAATTGCATATGTGTTATGTAAGCTGTTTCTTCTCTCTTTAATTATTTTCTGTGGTTCAGGGTGACCTTGCACTATGACAACCAAACCTGTGTAAGCCGCTGCTTCTCCTGGCAAAGATACACCATCATAATAGTTTTTGATAAATACTCATGTGTAATCTTTCGTCTTTCACGCTGCAGACTGCCGACCTTTTTGCAAAAATGTAAACCATTCAAACACAGCTTAATTCTCAAGTCTTTATTTCAGTACCACGCCAGTTAACAAGAATTTCGACCAGAAACATTCACCACAGAAGAGGTGCGAAGAACGGTGACACTACTACATTATTATAGAGTTTGAGTGAAGTATTTCTTTTTCTTTACTCCATACACTCATGAAAATTGGACAACTATGTCATGCCATTCTAGGAAAGAAAATATCTGACTGAATGACATGCGTCAGAGGGGGTTTAGAAGTTGGTATACCCAATGCTGATTGAAAAATGAGCAGGTATATCTGAGTATACCCTGCACTACAGCACTGGTGTCTTCTGTGGCTCTTTAGGGAAATTCACAAAGTTTTAAAAAATGGCTCAGATGACATAATCATAGATTTTGAAGCTTGACCCACAGGGAGTGAAAGTCGGGATATCTTGGCTACTTTTGCTTCAATTTTGACCAATTTATTTGCTGTGAGTTGCCCCAAATTTATGCAATATGTACTGGAGTAACATGTTGCAATTACATTTTTGAAGATGAGTCACTAAGCCTATAGAGTTCCTGTTTTTGTTCCTGTGAAGGAGGTAAGAGCTGTGGTGACGAGAACTACAACTGATTGTGTGTTATCATCCGCAGACTTATATACATGATCTCATACATGACATATAAATCTGTTCAATTCATCTGGATGTCAGGTCAAATATAGTACCAACATATTTTTAAATCATTAATTAATGCCGTAGCCATCATGCGGACTTAAACGCTAACAGGTGCTGACTGGTGGGGGTGAATGAACTCTGTAGGCTCCCCACTGGGAGTGTAAATGTGTTTTTTGTTCCAAGAGAAATATAACTGCCCTGGCCAAAAGAAAGGGCAGATCATTTGAACCTGGGCACTCAAATGTGTATATCGCCTCATAAACACTTAACAGTCTGACATTTTCCAGTGACCCCTGTAACCCAAAATTAAAAAGCTTCCCGTACAGCTTTGAATAAACAGTCAAATGAGAGGTTCAAGGCTTTTATAGACTGTTTGGAATAGTTATTTATATGCCAATTGAAGTCAGGGGGAAAAAGTTGCCGCCCCATTAAGATACTCTCAATGTTGCTGACATTGACGAGGTATAAAGAACGCTGCCCTGCAAAGATGTAAAGGCACTAAACAGGCGATGCAGCTGTCTGGGACACACTGAGAAAAAAAGAGTGCTCAGACTTAGCACAGAGGGGAGAGGGAGTAGCACCAAGGCTGGCTGACTGTTGGTGTGAGGATTGAGTTACCTTAGCCGAAGCCTGCATCCATGGAAAAGGAGGTCAGAGGTTAAAAGTTGTGCATATGTGAGCCTAATTTGTTGATACCAGATTGCACAATCAGGACGCGTGGACATGGTCAGCGGTCAGTGAGGAGAGTGAACCTCCTCCTCCTCCTCCTCCTCCTCCTCCTCCTCCTCGCTGTGTGCTCTCACCAGGTTGCACAAGGTTATGATGAATTAATTTCCCGGATCTGTGAGAGCTTAAGCAATGAAAGATGGAGGACATCGAACAGGTGGACTTACTAAATCTAACCTTTACTCAGCATACGAAGGACAACTGAGTAGCACACTTTCACACAATGGCATGCCTGAGCTGCTTGCAGCCTTTATACAGCACACTGACATGTGGCTGCTTGTCAGTGACAAGAATAAAAAATATACTTTATGTGAGTATGAAGACAATTACAATTCAACCTTTTCTTCTATCCTTCCCCAACAGGAAACACCTATGTAAATAATTACAGTAAAATCAATGCACTACTGCAGGTACTGCAACTACTCATGTCCCTGTGTGACTCTTTAATGAGCCTCGTAGCAGAGAGTGGACTGTAGGAAGACAAATGGGCCATGAAATATCATCCTTTTGATTAATACCTCCACAAATTCACATTTAATTTTAATTCTAAGTCAGCTGGAAGGTCATAGTTTGCACATCGTGTCGACTAATTCACAGTTTAAAACAAATATTCTCAAAAAAACGTTTGTGAGATTGTGCTGTATAACTGTACTATAACTGTACTGTGAGTAGATAACCTGACCTGAGTTATAAGGCGCTGCAGTTAAAATGCAGGTTTTTCAGTCTATTTGAGTGGAGTTAGTGTGTTTTAACTGTGGCAGTGCAAAGTGAAATTTAGCTGGATCCAACTGGTCCGACGTGATGAGACAGCCGCCAGTCAGACACTCAGATCTGTATCTGAAACTGAAACTATCCAGGTGGATTCATGGACTAAACTCTGATACTCTACCTGTTGTGTTGTGCACTTTGTTTATTTCATGTACCAGCTTCTAAATCTGAGTCTGGCTCACAAGTTACGCTGAAAAATATGGACACGAAGAAGTTTAATTTGGTTTGTGTCTGATGGTTTGAGAGAGCGGTGGTTGAGAGACTTAGACAGTGAATGAGAGTGAGGGAGCAATTTGCAGTTCACCACAGTGTCTGATTTGGTCTGTATGCAGCCATACGTCTTCACTATAGAAAGGAGAGGGTGAAGCGAGGGGGTTGCAACTACACGGTTAGATGTCACAAAATCCTACATATGGTCCTTTAATACATAAAAATTATAAATATGTAGACGGTGAACTTCACATGTATTATCACATTTAATGTAAAGGTGGCTGAGAGCATAAAGAGCAAGAGCAATGAGGTCTACGTGATGACCTCATTGCTGCATCTGAAGGCCGCAAACAGCACAGGCCCCATAAGGCCAAGTGAAAGACAGGATATTCCCAGAATGCATTTCACAGGGGTCAATATGCTAATTTTAGCACAGCAGCCAATGACAGTTCAGGAGTTGTGCTCCAGATACAGGAGGGGCTCAGGTTACGTGGCAGAGACACGAACAGCGTACGTGCAGTAATAAAGAGAGGACAGAGGTAAAAATCACCTTCTGTACAGTATGTACATAAGGTGTAAGTCCCTTTTCTTAGTTACCACACTATTGGCACCATAAAGCGTCGATCATATGACTGTGTTACTCTCTGGGGTTGGTGCCTACTTGTAACAGGAGGCCCAAAGGTCTGACTCACATCGTGGCTTTGGAAACAGTAGTAAATCCACCATCTTCTCCCCTCGACAGACAGTTTATGATCTGAAGGCAGAGCGGCACCATCCTTGGGCAAAGTGTACGATGTCTGAGATGAGAATGCACTCAGAGCACTCACTTCTTCCCTTTAACACGCAGTGTTTTGGCCCTTGCACACACACTGGTTAAAATCGATGTTAAGGACTTTGTGGCTTTGACTTTTGGTCAAATGCATCCAAAAATAAAACCAATGTGAGTTCAGACATCTGATCGCCTAATTATACCGTAACAACCTATTTCTAACAACTCTTATACTGTATAACTTACACTCATGATGTAACACAGTATCACTTCCAGTGTGCATGATTATTGGTGCTCAGAATATGCTGTTCCATCCTGTCAAGACCAGTGTCCTGGTTAAGTAATATGATTAATAAAGCATGAGCTGACTATCCTATCCTCAGTGCAGGGGTGAATTTTCATTTTGGCACCTCGGAGCTGAAGCCGTATCCATTCATAGATGCCTCTGAGGACCTCGCAGAGGCCATATCAATCTGCATATGAAAGCTTCGGGGGACCGAGGGAATGGTGCAAACCCTGAACATATTGTACCACATCCTGGTGCACACATTCATGAAAACGCACACATTTGCAAAGACTTAACGCAATAGCAGCGCTGAACAAAGCTCAGAAGAGGGATCAGACACACACACACACAAACTCCAGGCAGGCACATAATGAAGATGAACACTTCATCTCCTACGTAGGTTGGTCTATACGTTCGTATGTGCTAAGAATGGAGATGAAAGCATGTGAGTTGGTGGCAGGCTATTAGCTCTGGTGTCAAGTGTTAAATGGATTTGGTCTGCTGTTCAGTTTTCATAAGAGCTTCCTGTCAAAACACAGATCCTCATAATCCAGACTGTCGACAGCAGTTGTCGTGAACTGGGTGAACCTCATGTATGCCCTCAAATTCAGGTCCAGACCAGTGCAGCAACTTTGTAATTGGCTCTGCTCGCACCTGCTGACAGGTGAACGCCTTATATTAGAAAACGTCTAGCTTAGAAAATGATGACGGTGCACTTATGACATTCTCAGACCTCTGAAAGAGGTCAAACAAAATCCACAGAAATCAATAAAAACATGGAGGTTTCATGTCACAACAGAAATACACTGTTGTAGTTATTAGTAATATATCTGCCCAGCCATGTAGGGCTAACTGGCCTTTTTGTGGATGACGTCTTGTCAGGAAAAACAACATCGGAAATAATACAATGTACAATGGCTAAATTACATTTAGCTATTTGAGTTTCAGGCAGTGTGGGAATACGTACTCATCTTGTACCTAAGTAACCCTAACCCTAACCCGTGAATGTTGTGATGTAAGACCAGCCCCAGGGTCCCCCAATTGGGGGACTAAGCCCCTAACCTAACGCCCTAACCCTAACCCTAACAAACTCAGTCAGAAAGATTGTATGTTAAATGTGTCATAGGAAGATTACTTTACTTTTAATGTGCAGACTATGGCTGTGAGATTCCTGGATGTAAAATAGCACCATTGAATATACTTAATAATAAACCACATGCTCCTCTGCTGCACACGGTCCAAATCAACGAGAGATTTAGCTACTAAACATATCTGGTGTGTGGAGACCTCGAATAGGTTCATGTTATATCACTCAATTAAACGTTAGATAATGGAAGATGAGAGAGTTCACAGCCAGATGGCACTAAGTTTCCATGCGGCGCTGCCTGAAGTCTGTCCTCTGGTGGTTTAAACAGAAAGCTGTGATGTTTCACACAGCAGAGGGAGCTGATGAACCTGCTGTCAACCTCAACGTCACATCTCGGGTCTCTTCAAAGACTGTCTTCCTATTCAAATTCTGCCACCGCTGCATCCAGTGGAAGGATATAGATGTGAATGTCTTTTCCTCTGGGCTCATGACACACATCCTCTCTCTGTGTCTTGGCAAGAAAACAACCCGATGAAGGAAGGAGAAGCACTTCACTTAACAAAAAGATTTTATTTGCCCCTCCAAAGGCAAAGCAAGTGAATTTACAGTGTGTGCAAAGCATGACAAAATTACAAAAAGTAGTAATAGTTGCTTGGAGCTGTTTACCGTCTTTGAGCACTCCAGCTGCATGAAGGAGTGCAGGAATAAATATTCTTGTTGATCAGTTAACAGTCTGGAGCTGGGTCATGTTGTAACTCCCCGCGTTCAGCGGTGTCAGTCTCGTCTGTGTGAACATCCTGGACACTGTGGTCACCATGGTTACCGTGGTCACTGCGGTGATCCGAATCACGATTCAGCTGTGCATACTCCACCGACCCCTGCTGTGAATAAAAGAAGGAATATGAGGCTCGCGTGAGGAGACAGACTGACTGCTTGCAACTGTGATTCATAATGTGATGTCAGCTCATTCATCTCAAATTAATAAAATAGCGTGAATATGCACATTAACAGTTTCAGAGGTGTTGAAGATCTTTGTGGCACTATGTGAGAAACGAAGCAAAATATATAATAATGACTCACGGTGTTGAATAACACTTTATTTAACAAGTCTGTTATTTCCTCAAACATTTCACTTCATTTAGTTTAATGGAACAAATTGAAACAAGCGCCTACAGTCACGCTAGCAGCTCTGTGAGGGTGTACTTCAGCACAGTGGTGCTTTGCATGCTTTCAGCGACGATATGCTGATGTTCAGAAGCAAAAAGGTGCACCATGTCCACTGTCTTAGCTCAGTGCGGCATGCCAGCATTTGCTAACTAGCAATAAACACACAGTATGACTAAGCCTGATGGAAATGACACAAGTTTATCATTTTTAGTGTTGAACAGATTTTAACTCTGGGTAGATGATAAAATTAAGTGTTAAGGGTTGTGTACCACCTCAGAAAATATTAGGCTCTCACAGTACCACTATTAGTGTAGTCTGACCCAGGAGGCAGGTTTATTACTAACAGAAATATTATTTATTGTTGACTGTTGAATCCTTAAAGGAACTGTTCAAGAAACAGAGCTAATTTGTTGTAAAATTGCACTCCTGATCTGCAATTCTCTTCCTAATATTTCCAGTTTGGAGCCACGATTGCAAAGTTTTTGCACCACTCATTTCACCTCCGCTTACTATCTTTTTGTCACCTCTGAGCTCATATTTTGTAGTACTTTGATTCCTATAGCTACCACTACAGGGGGGTCACTTACCACCAGAGGTACCATAGTTTGAAAAACAGTGATGTAAGTCATTAGGGTTCATCCTCTAATGACCATGAATGTTTGTTTTCTCCATCTAATAGTTGACTAAATTTTTCAGCCTGATGGACTGAATATTACCATCTCCAGAGAACAATGTTCGCAGCTAAGAGATAAAGTTATGAGTTATTTTAATTAGCTTAGTTGGGCAGATTTTGATTTACACAGAAATCTTC
Source organism: Miichthys miiuy (assembly GCA_036365135.1). Classification (NCBI taxonomy): domain Eukaryota; kingdom Metazoa; phylum Chordata; class Actinopteri; family Sciaenidae; genus Miichthys; species Miichthys miiuy. Next base: position 7,459,148 of record CM071622.1, on the reverse strand, counting down.
TTAAACCCAGATAAAGATGTATAATCATCCATCTATTATAGCAAACCTTATTCCTTCTACTGTTTCCCTGCATGCTCAGCTGACCTGCTGTGCACTGACTCATAGACTGTAAGTGAATTAACTGGAATTATCCAGTTGAAGGACAATCATGAATAATAAATGGTCAAAACTTTATGAATCAGTAAAATAAAGTGTTAGCGAGTGTTAATACCTGTCTACAAACAATAAAAACTGACTCCACGGGGTTTCCGTTTATTGCACTGTGTCTGTCCGTGACTGGTCTCTCTGAGCAAAGACACAAGACATTCATGAGTGCATGTGTGCGCCTCACACGATGTGTGCTTGGTGTGTGTTTCTACTCACGCCATCGGCCTGCTCTGGAGCACCTGCGAAAGACAAAGCAAGAGGACAAGTTCAGGAAACGAAAAGAGGAGTATGAGCCTTGAAGGCGGGCTTGGAAAGTCATCAACGCTGCCATGAACTCGCAGATCCCAGGAAACTGGGAGCTTATCATGTCGCACACACTCACACTGATATGTACATGCTAGTACAAACAAGTCTCTCCTTAGGGCACATTGAGCAGAGACCGTGCCTGATATTTTCCTTTACTTTTGCTGCATCATTGTTATGAATACAGCTGACATTTAAACTCTTAGGACTTATTACTACAACAATGGACAAGAGTTTCCTTTATGAGTATGAAACAATGGAGTGTGTTGCTCACTTAGTTTTAACGGATGTACACACTGTTTGGCTCCAATTGTTAAAACAGGAAGTTCTCTTTGACGAAAGCAGGAAGTGGACACCTGGAGACTGGGCCTTCTGTTTTAATGGGACATTCTTTCACTAACAATGCAGATGTTTACAGTTCGAGTTAATCCTGTTTCCTGGCGCACTTTTTCTTTTTTTGTGTGTGTGTGTTTGACCTGATTTCTTTCACCGCGTTAACGTAAGCAGAGATTTGAATGAAGAGCAGGATGTTAGTCGTACCTTGCTTGGAGTTCCGCACTTCGCTGTACACCGTGTCCGTGCCCTTTTTCACCAGAGCTGTCACAACAAATACATTATTAATTTGGACGGACATTACATTTTGACGCTAAAATATGAAAATTCGGATGCAGTCTCACCTCTGTTTGGATCTGCCTGTCTGGTCTGGACCTCAGTGTACTGAGGCTCTGGCTGTTGTGGAGTGGTCACGCTATTCTGGTCGTCAGACTCTGCAGAACAACGCAGCAGCATTAATGAAGTTACACTTACGTTTCATATTATTTGAAATTAAACAGCATAGCAGGCAAATTAAGTAGTATTCAAAGGCTGGTTGTATTTTAGATTTTTCTTGTTCTCATGAAGGTCAAAGTATCTATATTATCCCCAGAGGGGTAATTTGTTGTGCAGCAGCAGAACATCACAAACATAACATTAATAACACAAATAATACAAATGAAAGCAACAAACAACCAGTAAATGATATATAAATACCCGGTACAAACATTTTACTGTTAAGAAGTCTTATAGCAGCAGGAACAAATAAGTTTTTATATGTTTGTCCTTGTCTGTTGTCATTTTGGTAGACCAAACCATGAAAACGTAAAATAGGAGTTCAGGGGGTGACTTGGACTTGGCCAGGACTGACCGGGCCTTCTTCAGGGTCCTAGTCTCGAACAAACTGTAGGCCATGAAGAGAGGTGTGGGCAATTTTGTCACATACTTTAACTACATTCTGCAGTCTGTTTTTTTAAAATGAGAGACCTGAACCAGCTCACAAAGGCGAAGATAAGAAAAGTTTCAATAAAACTTTCTCATAAAAGTCTTGCCGACATTAAAATTGCGTAGCTTCCTATAAAAGAATATGCGCTGATGAGATTTTTTGCATACAGCATCAACTTGTGTCTCAAAGGTCAGCTTCATCAATGATAGTGCCAAGTACTCAACAGCTTGACCATCTATGACGATGGAAGAGAGGGCAGAGGGATTCTTCTTAAAGAACAATAAAACATCTCTTTGGTTTTGGCCACATTAATATTAAGAAAGAACGACACAGCACTCAGTGGATTCTTTTAAAATAGGGCCACGTTGCTCGTCAGCAGCCGACATTATAACTAAGTCATCGGCAATCTTAATGATGTGACGCCTGGTGTTTTGGAAATCACTAAAACCAACAATGAACTGAGCCTACAAACACGTATTGTCTGCTTGGCTTCTTCCTCTGTGCCGGAGAACTCCACTGTTGTCCAAAAACGATTAAAAACATATCAGTGAGCCGCTCTGTTAGTGTTGTGTTGCTGTGAGTTAACCCCACATACACCGACCTGCTGGTGTAAAGACTAGTACACCAAATGTGTATTAATCCAATAGAACCAATAGATCCTTGATCACTGGCAAGGTAGGGAAGTCAGAAAGTATAGAGACGGACAAACACATTGTTGGAGTTGGTCTTTTCATGGGATTTGTTCACCACGAGAAAAGTGCAGAGTAACACCAGCCGCTGTGTTTAATAGAAATATGAATAAACTGTTCATACACTCTACTCACCGGAGCCTGACACGTGTTCACTCCAGATACTCTTTCCTATCATGCCTGGAGTGGCTGCACACACACACAGGGAAGGCAGAAACAGTCATAGTCAATACTATCTACGAAATTAAAAGTAAAGAAAGACCTTTGAATTAGTTTACTAAAGTATTTCAGACTTTACCATTGGCAGGCTCGCTGACCTCGGTCTGGGTGAGGCTCAGCCGCTCCATTTTGGTGCCGGATGACTTCCTGAGACGAGGTGGACACAAAAACACAATCAGCTTTTTTTTAAAACAGGAAGCTGTTTGGGTGTCACCATATGAATATACCTACTCTTGTAACTCACTTTTGATAAGAACATGAGAAATGTTACTTACACTGACAGCTTGCCAGTTGTTTTCTTCTTCACTGGAAGGAGACGTCTTTTAAAGGTGAGAAAAAGGATCATTGCCAGTATGAACAGGATGCAGAAGGTTGCGATAAGTCCTTTCTTCCAGCCAGCCCACTTCACTGTGGAAGACAATTAAATATATATGGATGCAATTATAATTCAATCAAAGTTTTCTCACAGAGCCTGAAACTTTGCTGCTTCACTTCTGGGTACACATCAGGGGTCACATTAACCGAATATTTTCAGTCATTGTTCGTTTTGACAGATTAATACTGCAAGCGATCTACCAAAACATTGTTTTTCATATGCAGCACTGTCAGTCTGACTCTGCTGTCTTTCTCATATTTGGTCAATTTTTCTGGTTTATGTGCTTCTAAATATGAAAATATGCTACGTAGTTTCCCTTTTGGCTGTTTTCTACGATTAGAAGTTTGCACAGGGTGTTTTATTGTGAAAATCAACCGGATTCCCTGTGCTGTTTGTGTGTCTGACTTCTGGCCAGTTCATTCTGCTCTATGCAGATTGACGTGGCAGCTTGCGGCGTCCGATTAGCTTTGACGGCTGCAGCGCACACAGAATGCGTTACATCAAACTTATTCCCTTATTTCTCAAAAACATGCTAACTCTTGTAAAAATAGACATACACATCCACGATCGCCGTTCGCTGAAGAGAAAACACACCTCCGATCATGACAGCATCACTTTTTTCCATTTTGTTGGCTGAGTTGATGCTCGTACAGTAGTATTCTCCTTGGTCCACTCCTTTGATATTGCTAATCGTGCAGGATCCTTTCAGTTCCCTGGAGGTCTGGAAAGCGAAAGTGCCCTCTCTGTTGCTGTGCCAGGTGAAGTTGATGGGAAGAGTGCCTCTCTGAACAGAGCACACAAGAGTCACGTCCTGCCCCTCAGAGACGTCACCCATTCTGGGCAGCATGGTCAACACTGGCTTTGTCACCGGCTCTGCACAGAAAATGTATGTTAGACTGAGATAACATGAATTTGTTTTTAACGCTTCATCGCCATCCCTGCATCCAACGCACCTATGACGTTGGTTGAACGTAGCAGATGCCCTGTTTCTGTCACGCTTGTCTTGTGTTGACTGTTTTTCCCGTGGCAGATAAAGGTGTTTATGTCTGATATCTTGTTGATGGCTGATGAGTTAAAGATCGCCCGCTCTCCTGGTTTGTGCACAACACTGTACAGAGGCGGCTGGTTGGGGCTGTGTAGGGTGTAGGTGATGGGCAGAGTGCCATTGTCACTGTGACAGAGAAGCTGGAAGGGCTTTCCCAGTATCAGCGTACCCCCCACCACACTCAGCACAGGTTTTGAAACATGAACTGGGGATGAGATAATTAACCAGTTAGTCAGGATAACAGAACAAAACACAGATAAACAAGACAAAAAGCCCTGAGGCTGTACAGCAGTACTTAGCGTAAAGGTCACTAGGATCATTAGGATTAATCCTCTGGGAATCATGAATGTCAGTACAAACTTATGTCTGAATCTATCAAGTAGATATTGGACCAAAGTGGTGGACCGATCCATAAAAGGCACATTCAGACAGGATCCGTCGCTGAGGTGGAAACGCAGGATTTTCCATTTTTTTGGGTCGGGTTAGTCCATTTTGGTTGCAGCGGTGTGGACTACAGGGGTCGGATCCAACTTTTGGATAAATGCAGACCGATGTCACGCTGCGGCCACCAATCAGGCGACCAGATCTATCAAACCCTCAACGTGTCGGTCTGAAATGTCTCTGACACTGAGACTATCCAGGTGGATTCGTGGACTAAACTCCGATACTCTGTTGTGTTCTAGATTTGTTTATTTCATATACCAGCTTCTAAATCTGAGTCTGACTCACACTTTATGCTGCAAAATAGCGACACAAAGAAGTTTAATTTGGTTTGAGAGAGAGAAAGCGATTATTGGTTGACAGACTTTGACAGTGAATGAGAATGAGGGAGCGCCAGCATCGATAAAGCCGGTTAATCAGCGAAATAAAAAGTTATTTCCTGACTGTTTCACAGCGGTCACGCTATCCCGCAGCACAACCCTACAATGGCTCGCCACAGTGCCAGATTATGTCTGAATGAACCCTAAGTGGCCAACATGGCCGTCCCAAGAGCTATGCCACTAGCAAAGGAAGTCTTTCTGGCCGCCTAAAAACATATTAATTGTAATTTCATGCATTTGATGACTCACCTTTTGTTTTAACAACAACTGTTGGGCTTTCTTTCACAAAACTGTGTGCAGAAGTTGCAGCAAGCACTTTACAGCTGTAGTTGCCATTAATAGAAGGGCCCGCCACAGCATCGTATGTCTTTGCACTCTTGAGTTCGACGTTATCTTTGTAGATGGAGAACCGCATGGTGTTATTGATCTTCTCAGGTTCATAAGTGGTGACAGAGCAGATCAGCCTGAAGTGTTCTCCCTCAAATATGTCTATGGGCACCACAACCAGGCGTGGCTTTGAAAACAGCTCTGTTGGAGTGGGACGGCAAAAAACAAACATTATACAATATATATGTGGTCTATTTTTTTTTAACTCTGAGAATAGATGAGTAGGTACTTAATGTTCTTGCCTCTGACTCTGATTGTGTGATAGGTTTCTTTCTGCACATTGTCCCACACTGCCTTGCACACAAGCTCCCCAGAGTCGCCGTCTTGCGCAGTGAAATTATAAGCAAGGTCGGTAGTGGCTTGCTTGAGGATCCTCCTGTCTTTCGTCAGGAATACTTCAACGTTCATCGGTGGATTCACCACTTTACAGACTACACTCAGTGCATCACCCTCAAAGACATCTGAGGATGGGCGCACATTCATGACCGGGGAAATCATGAGTGCTGCAAGATACAACTCAGAAGAATCAATCACACGCACATTTTTAAACATCTTTCTGATCTTTCCTTGGTGACATAACAGGTCTTGATCTTATTACCTTTGACTATAACTTGAATCTCGCCGCTGCTGTTGGAGCGTCTGGCCCCAGAAACCAAACTGATCTCGTAGTCACAGTATAGTAAGCTGTCTCCAACCTCCCTCAGGGCCAGGGTGGTTTCTAAAGAGTTCCCAGTTACGGCTTGCTGCTTTATCGTCTTTGGCTCTCTGGACCGAAATCTTTGGTAAAACCGGAAGATGAGGACTCCTTTCTCCTCTGGAGCACTACAGGCGGCTATGAACTCCTCACTCTCATATGGTGTGGTCTTATTCAAATACAGAATGGGGGTCTGCAAGCCTGAAGACAGGAAAAGAACCCATAGGACAGGCATTACTCCAAATACTGTTCAGATATAGTACATAGATGAGCTGGCTGGGTTTGAGGCAGGGTGCCAATCAGGAGCTAAGACTGAAGTTTGTAGCTTGATGATGACTGCTTACAGGTTTTAAAGCTCAAAGGCAACAGAAGGTGCTTGGACCACGATGGGCGATGAGGATTTAATGAGGATTTAAAGTGGCTCAGCAGCTACCTATCAAATGTTTGAGCGATTTAAAAAAATCGCAGCATTTTACGTGAGATTTAATGAAGACTTTCAGGTATATTATTACATTTTATTACACGTGTGAGACAAAAGCATCAATAAGAGACACCAATATGTCATCTCAATCTCCAAATTTACCTGTGACTGTGAGTTTTTGGCTGAGGCTGGCTCTGCTCTTGTCCTTAACTGTGACACGACATTCATAACTTCCAGAGTCGGCCGCTCTGGCTGGGTTGATTTCATACTCGATTTTGTCTTCTGTGGTGGTAGAGGAGTTGATGAGGACGCTGTCCCGTGTGAGCTGGAAAGTATGCGTCAGGTCAGGGATGTTGTTGTGACTGACGCTGACCTTGCAGCTTAGGATCACCGGTGTCCCGCTCTCAACTGTGTTGCTTGGTAGGAGTGCAAGGCCAACTTGATCTATAATGTATGCTGGAGGTTCACACAGACACAAACACATGCGTTAGAAGGAAATCATTAGGACTGCAGATCTTGTTTATGTAAAACCAACATCAGGGAGTGTACCAGTAATACAATACAGCAGTCTGGCTCTATTATTCTCTCTACAATAAAGGTGAAGTCTGAAGGAAGGCGCTCCCTGGCCACCCGTCTACTGCAGAGTAAGCAGGAGCTACTGAAGGAAGGAAAAAGCTTCAACAAACAGCGTCTGACCCTCCCTGCCGCCCTGGAGAGCTGTGCTGATTTATCCCAGCGTCTGCTCTCCCTTAGCAGCAACAGCACAGAGTAACCTGCCTCGACATCTACGAAACACTCACTTAGTCCACATCCTCAAAGTACTGCTGTGGTGAAGTGAGGCAGACTGAGGATGACTGTGCTAACTCACCCTTTGTAGAAATAGTTACAATAATCTTAACTCATAGCTCAGCTAGCGGTAGACCCTCACAGGAGTTAGATGAGAAGATTGACACCACTTTCATTATACACCAAATCTGAAGCTACAGCCAGCAGCTGCTTAGCTTAGCACAAAACATTCAAGATCAATTATATTCAGTTAACACGTCAGATCTCTTTTCTTTAACCTGTACAAAGATAAAAGTGAATAAACAATAATTCATCCTTTTATAGGGGGGTTATGTGCTGGACTATTTCTTGGCCTGGAGTGGTAACTTGCAACGTCACGCTGACAACAAGACTTGAAGGTGAGCTTTAGAGATGCTGATAAACAGAATTTACTACTTTCAGACCTTGACACAAGCTAGCTTTTTCCGAGCTGCTGTCTGTAGTCTTATACTAGTCGGACAGACATGACAGAAATATCAATCTTTTCATTGAACAGGTGTCTGCCTCTATAAGCGCTCCAGATAAACCCAGACACAAGAAGAAAACAGGACAAAATTATTAGCATTTCAATTCAAACTCGTGCTGTTTGAAAGCTATTCAGCATTAAGGAGGTTCATGCTGATTTGAAAGATTACCCAGCTTCACCTGCGACAACTAAAAATAGCTTCAATGAACTTCACTAAAGACTTGAAAATATCAACGAGGCCGGGAGTGCATAATGCGATGCCCGTTTCCTGCAAGAAAAATAACCGTGTGAGGTAAAAATAGTTTTGTCTAATACAGCAAGGACTGGATAACCTGAAACTGTCTCATTGCTGGAAAAACTACAACCCTCTGGACCAATTATTAAGCAAGAGTGTGCTGTACTTACATGACTGTCCTCTGCCACATTGCCCTGTGTTTGGAGAAAAGGGAAGAAATAACAGGAGTGAGAATCAGGAGGTTTAAGTGAACATCGTCAAAGCAGCACAACAGTGAGTCCTTACAGAAGTGCAGAAGGAGCAGCAGCAGCAGGTTGGGGGGTCTGGAGTCCATCCTGAGTGATGGTGGTTCACTGCTGTAAGATTAAAATACAGAAGGATGAGGAGACGGAGGCCAGAGGGGCAGTCAGAGGGACATGGGAGGGATATAGGAAGGGGGAGGTGGAGTGTGTGGAGGGCAAACTCTTGGTGTTGTGGCGGTGGCGGTGCAGGGGGGGGGGTGTCATTTTATCAGACTGCATACTTCTTATGCTCACACCCAGACCAGGAAATGGCTGTTACTTCCTCAGGAATATGCCACTCACTCTGTTCTTCTTAGTGTGTGTCAGAGAGACTTGAAGAAACCTTCTGACCCTGCAAACCTCCTCAGTTCTCCCTCAGCATGGAGGCTGTTTCTTACATAATTTAACGGCTTAATGTAAATGACAGCCATTTAGAGCTAACTGCGTACTCTGTGACAACATTAGAGCTCCCCTGATGATAGCCAGCCACAACAGCAAACACATCAGGAATCTTGCAAGAGGCCTCGCTCTACTTTGCTTTGCCCCCAAATCTTACCTCTTAAATTGTTTATATCATCTGCTGTTTCTTTAGCGAACTGCAGGGAATTCCCACCAAGTCATAATACAATCTCTGATTAAATAAATTAAAGCACAAGCGTAACCAAAACATGCAGCGTTTTGACAAAACCACCTATCACCTCACAGCCCATCATATTTTCCTCCTCAGAGCTCATTACAGTCTTGATAAAACCGTGAGATGAAACCTTGATGGAGCCGTTGAATCATTTATAAGATACAAACTAAGATCTTAGAAACTGTCAAGGTTTAACTGCAGACCGTGCGGTGATGATTTATATATGATTAAGTGGTTGGGAAGAAATACTCAACATAAGGGAATGTCAGATTAAATAATTATGGCTACAACTTGTTGAATCAATCATCATCAAATCAAAAAAGTATTGGCCTATAAGAACCTCAGACTGCAATGGTAGTTTCAGATTTTGTTGTTTAAAACTGAGAAGGCGATTTAACTTGTATTCAAACTCCAGATTTAAGTATGCAAGTTCACACAGCAATGCAATGCTGTGTAGCGCCTTGCAATCCTTAACTGTGACCACTAAGAGCTGCTGGAGACTAACAGGAAAAAGGGGCTTGAAATCCCACATGGTCTGCTCTGCAGCTTTATCTGCATAATGCTGCCAGTCACTTTACAAACTACAAATGTTTTCAGGCTGTACAGACGTGCATTTTATCTTCTACAGAGCTGATACAGCGGTGACCTTGATGGGAGACCACCGTGTTATTTCAACACAAACCGTCCTATCTGACCATGAATGGCAACAGACAGTATGAGATTCTGCTCAGTTCTGTTAATGAAATAATTAGTAACAAGATAAGATACGCACTTAAAAACTATGAGCACATACAGTAGGGTCTTGTTCTAAAAATTGAAGCATACAGCTCAACCTCAACTTTGCATAGACACTGGTATTTTTGTTATTTAGTGCCCCCAGTTTCAGAGTTGTGGACAGTTGCACATGTGTGTTTGTTATGATTATATTACTTATGATAGAAAAATTGGGAGTTGACAACTTTGTTGCCAAAACAGCCAAACATCAGTCCAGTGCAACAACAGAAGATTTACTCTCATTCGATGGCCTCTTGCTGTCTCCTTTTATCTTTTTAGCCTCCTCTGTCATTGTCCATAGAGGCTGGTGAGCCCGGTTACATGGCCCACTTGCCCAGCTCAGGTTCTGGCACGACACCAGCTCGGTTCCCCATCAGTATTCTGCCTTAAACTTCCATAACGCCTGTAGTATGAACACTCACAGTGCAGGCAGCCCGGCTAACTAAGTGAGCTAACACTGGCTAACAGCAGCTACAGTTCACATCAGTTTACTTTACTGTCCATCATTCACTGCTCATGTGCTGTAGAGAGACAGGGTGGAGACATACAAACACACTAACACATGCTAAGTTCCCTATTTTGTCTCCATGATCAGCCATCCTGCAGTTTCCTGAGGAAGGAGCCACCCTCTCAGGGTGCAAACAGAGAGGACAGGGGTTATAATGTGACATTATAGCCTGCAATTGTTTTTTTTTATCTTGACATTTCAGCTTGGTTTCAGTTCACCACAGAGTACAACAGGCAGCTCGTCTAACAAACTGAGCTAACATAAGCTATAGTTCACAGCAGTTTACTTTACTGTCCATCACAAAACTCTGTCAATAACTTTGAGGCAGAGCAGCTGGAGGACATCCGAGGTTAACACAGACAAAACATTTTCTCCATAAGATATGATCCAATTTCACCAAAATGTTGTCCGTGTGTGACTTCTCGCAGGTGATTGTACCCAGAGCATTACATAATGCTGAAACAGGTGTACGGGACACCGAGTGAAAATGTCATTCACCTGATTACAAGTCAATGTAAATCAGAATGATTTTATGGTAGAAAAGTTGCAAATGTGATTTAAATGTTCATATTTTATCCAACATAGCGTTGGATAACTAACCGTAACAGATTGTGTGTTTCAGGGCAGCTTCCCATTTTCATCCACCAAAGCCAGATTTTTTCCATCCAGACATTTATTATGTATTCTTCTCCAAAAGCTGATCATCAGAGCGAGGTCTGCATTAGTATACATAACATTACTCTGCTAAACTTCAGCTACAATTGCTATTTTTCTCTTAGGATTCATCAGAAATATATAACCAGCCCCTCATAACTGAGCTGACTCCTGTGCACGGCTCTGCTTAGCGGTAATCTGCTCACCTTCTTGTCTCCACTGCATTAGTATTGGTTAATGATTTGTGGAGAAGGTTAGCGTTTAGTTCAATTTAATTCAGACACACACAAATTAAAATAAAATAATTTGAAATGCTCCATGGTAATAGTTATTGAAAATATAGAAATGCTCACTCACCACTTGTGGGCTGTGTTTAGTGAGGCAGGGTGAAGATCTATATGAAAACACATGCTAAGTTCATCATTTTTCTCCATGATCAGCCTTCCTGCAGTTTCCTGAGGAAGTAGCCCCCCTCTCAGGGGTGCAAACAGAAAGGACAGAGATAATAACGTGACATTTTAACCTGCAATTATTTTGTCTTCTTGACATTTCAGCTTGGTTTCAGTTCGCTTCTAACAACAGACAAATTCTTCTGCACGAACATGGCGTAGGATAGTACCTGCATGCATTTACTGTATTTTCATAACTGTAAAGAGTGTGTTGCATTGAGGGGAGTGATTGATGGTGCCCGTGCTAGTACCATTGACACGGTCAGTTCTCTGTGGGTCCCGGGTGGCGGTGTGATTGATGTCTTTGCTGTGAGCTCTATACTGCCAGCATTTCTCTCCGACTGCCAAACAGGTTTTGGGTGCTGGCTTCTGCTCTAATATGGATCCAAGCATGTTGAGATTCAGTCCAAGCCCTAACTTCAACCAATCTACTGTCCGTGAGGTGTTCTTCTCGAAAAGAACAAAAAGAATTAGCCGACCATCTAAACTTCTTTCGATGGTCGACTAATTTGTTACTGACAAAGCAGTTTGTGGGTAGCGTTGAGAACTGAAAGATAAAGTAACACTACATGGGAGAGCATAAAATAAATGCTGTGCAGATCACACATCAGTCATCTCCAGCAAAACACTGCTAGCACTGAGAAACCACAGAGACGAGCACAAGACATCAAGAATGTTTCTTTGTGCGTGCGTAAAAAAACCCTTTTGAATTGAACATAATGAACCGTGCTGATGTTTCTCTGAAAAACACAAGGACATTCTGCCGTAACACATGTCTGAAGAGGAAGAGAAAATGAAGAGATGAGCAAAAAAACTAATTTAGACTCCTACTTTATTTAGACCTGTGGGAAATGTTAGCGGATAATAAAACACTCCATTGAAACACATGAGATGGGAAATGTGTCTCTTCTCTGAGGCAAATGTCTAGAGGGCCTAATTACAAGCAATCAGCTCAGGCTTTGTAGCAAATCTAGCCTGAACAGTCATGCAGTCATGGGGGCACATATTGGAACAAATGGTCCAATACAACAAACCAAATGAAAGGTACTGCAGGCAAGTTTTCATCCAAATATAATGCAACGTTTCTGTTTCCACTACACTTTATCAAATACTTCCATACTTACTCTTGGTCTTTTGAGTACATGAGTGCGTTCACACTGTCTGTACTGTGAGTACCCTAATGGTGAACTCATAACACTGACCCTTCTCGCTCTCAGTGGTCGCCATTTTGGCTACGTAGCAGAACTGGAGGGACCACCGGTGTTGAGGAAGCTGCTGGAGCTGAAGTAGTTGCAGTGAATGTCGCAGTATACAAGAATACAAATGTAAGTTGTACATATGTTTTATATTTATGTTTCAGCAGTCGGATGTTGGTGCTAATGCTCTTCCCGGTTGCAATTCGGCAACAAAAAGGAAGAAGAAAAAGTGGTAAAATGTTGCATACAAGTGCACAACGGTGGTACTTGAATTGAACACTACCCTGCCGAAATTAGTGCACTGCGCCAGGAAGTACATCGTGTACACAGTGCACTGCAGCTACAGTTTGTCCATAAAAGTGTTTCCTGATCAGAAGCCTATTGACAGGAACACATAGTTTGGGTTAAAATGAATACTTCCTTAAGCACAGCTTCGTCATCATGGTGACAATAATAAACATGGGGTTAAGGTTCGGCAATGATCATGATCATGCTACAAACTGTCTCCTGAACATATTTTGTTGTTCTTCTTGGGAGGAAAGTCTCTTTTTCTGACGCTTTGACTCATATTTAGTTCAAATGGCGCACTTAATGTCACGAGATTGCATAAAAAGGCCGTCATCTTTAGGACGTTTGCTTCGTCCGACTGACCAAATGTCCAGCTTTGGCCAAATGTTTACTTTACAAAGTCACTCTCCATCTTCTCCACTTTGGCCTGGTGCGTTGTGACAGACTGCGGCCACTTGTGTCCCCAGAGAGCTTCTGCACTTCATACCCGGCTGGATGATCCAAGACCGGGAGCGCTGTTGATGAAGGTCGACATGGAGATGTTTCTGCCTCTGGCACAACAGCCTGCAGGAGGCAGGCAGCGTGTCGCTACAAGGCAAATCTTTGAGGCTACCTGTCTCACATAACCTCAGGCCTAACCTCACCTCCATCTGTCTGTCTGTTCAAGTGTCATGACTGTTCCGTTTCACTAATTTATTTAAATGACTGTATTTTTTATCTTCCTCACACTCCATTGCTACTCTTCCCTGTTGTCTTTTACTTAATTTACTGTTACTAAACAGGTCTTATGACAGGCTTTCTCTCTCTCTCTGCCTCTTTCTGTCCTCCTTGCTCCACCTAGCTCGTGTCTGCTGAATCAATAATAAATGATCTGAGAGGCTTGGCTCTCTGCAGCCGCTCTCTCAGGGTTACTGGGGAGAATCAGACGACGCTCCAGGTCCTGGTACAGCAGCAGGTTTACAGTAAGACAATGAAGCCGAGGTGACACACAGAAAAAGACATGCTCATTGTTCCGTACTGAAGAACATTAACGGATGTGTGCATTGCCGCACAGCCGACCTTCAAGCCTCCACTTGTCGCTCCTCGACACAGCACATGTATCAAGGCGTGCAGTACGTGGACAGCTCCATCTGAAATACCACGGGGGGCTGTTGCTCTGAGGTGCCTGCTGTGTGCTCACTTCCCACAAAAACCTGCATCCTAAGGCCCTCCTCATGTTCACATGCTGGTTTGAACATGAGCCTAATCCTTTCTCTCTCTCTTGTTGTTAGATCCACCCTGCTGAAGTGTCCTTGAGCAATGCACTCCAGGGATGCTGTTCTGTTGCAGATCCCGGTGGGATAGAGAGAGGACCACATCTGTGTTACTCTCAAAATCTATTATGCAGGCATTAAACAACATAAAAACTAATTGCTGTGTAATTCAATTAGTTCTCCTGAAACAGCTTGTTTTCTTTCATTAAACGGGCAAAACCAGAAACAGCCAGGTAACATCCAGATGTAATGCAAAGTCTAAGTGAATTTCATGAAAATCTGCAAAAGAAAATGCAAAATAATGTGTTTGCAAACATTTATGAACCTCAGCTAAGAGTAAAAACATTCTTGCGGTACTGGAAATTTTCTTTTCTTTCATTTTTCGTCACTCGGATGGATGGAAACACAAGCGTGTTTAGCCACAAATATCAAATGTTCATGACGCATTTACACCTGGTTTTAACACTTGATCTGTATAACACAACCTCAGAAACACATCTGATCTACACCTGGTGCTAATTAGTGTTCAGAAATATCTCAAATCTGTTCATTTGAGCTCAATTCTGAATATACAGTAGGTTGCCCGATGAAGATAGATAGATAGCTTTGTTGGACTCAAACATTTGGTGATCAGATGTGAAATCGGATGAGGAAGCTGCAGTCATGGAGTTTCAAGGTAATAGTGGCGTGAACAGCGGTGGAGAAAAATCTCTAAATAGCTTCCTCAGAACAGAGGCTCTCCAGAGAGGAGAGTCTTTCTTTGGGCTCTCATACATCATGAGAAGGATGTCGGTTTGTCTTCAAAGGAAAGTGCTGACGCACTAAAGTCAACAAGATTCTGCACAGCTACAAGGGCCTCATGCAGTCAGTGCACCAACCTCAGAAGCCGACCACTACCAGTGTAAACAATGGACGCCGTATCCGTGATGTCACCCATAGGTTTGTGAAGCTCAGAGTGTGCTGACTCTGTCCTGCTTCTTCCTCCTCCCAGGTAATCTTAAAATCAGCAAAGATGTGGAACTGAGGCGACACAGGTTTTGTTCACAAAAGGTAACTTTAATACTCACGGCATGAGTTGAACACAAAGGACAGACACAGAGACATATAAAGACAAACTAAAAGGCGGCTGGTGATTCAACAACTAAAATCTAGAGCTAAGAACTAAACAGCGGCAGGAACAAAGGTAAGAGTCAGACGCAATCAGTCACCATCAGACACGTAACGCGCAGACAAAGAAACAAAGGAAACACAGGAACAAAATAACCATGCAGGACGCCGGGTGAGACAAATCAGAGACGGGTACATAATCAAAAATTAGGTGGGAAGTAGAAATGCAAGACACAGACGAAACAGGAAACTCAAAACAAACTCAAAATGGTTACACAAACGACACCTACCTGTCAATTAAAGCAGCCACGCTGTTAATTCTGCATAACTTTAAGCCTTAATATAATCTGAACAGGTGAGTTGTATATAAATTCACCCTCAGTACAGTTGTCACTAAACTAGCTGTAGAGACCAAAACTGTTTTTTGTACCAGGCTGTAAACATGTTTATTTCTGCTGTGAAGTTGGACATTTTAACATGGGGACTTATGGAGACTGACTCGTTCTGTAGCCAGCCTCAAGTGGACGTTTGAGGAACTGCAGTTTTTGGCCACAGAGCTTGCCACCTGAGGCTGACACATCAAAATGTTTACTGCTTGTATTGTAGCTGATGTCATGTGATACTCCCATCAGTCACTGCAGTGTCGGCCAGTGAAGGCATCAATCCCCACGAGAGCAGCCCAACCTCAGTTAATCATGATAGCTCTGATTAGAGTGTTCATTTAACCCCAGTTGCCTTCTCTGGGAGAATCCACTCACAATCAATAAGACTATTATGTTAATTCATGAGATTAAAAACAAAAAAAAACAAACTGTGCAATCACTTTACAGGTCTCGTTTAGAGTTACTGAAACTGTAAATGTGTTTGTGTGAGCGGCGAGAAGAACCCGCCTACCACAAACTGTCTCAAAATGACACAACACTTTCCAAAGTGTTACTGTCTGCCTGCCATCACTGGCACCGAAATGTTTCACGCTGCAAATGTGTAAAAACTCTGAATCTTTTAAGCTTCTTTTCACTGTTGGAACATAAAACTACTCCACAAATACAGATAGGGATACAGTTAGAGGTACAAGGCTTGACATTTTTGCTTATTTTCTCAGTAAATGTCAATAACAGCATATATTTAAAAAGGGGGAAATACCAGCACACAGGAGAGAAGCTGCTGGGGAGAAGTGTCTTAAAAGTAAAAGAGAAGCGAGGAGAGAGTCATTTATTATTGTGAGTTAACACCGAGCATTACATAACGTCCAGCCTTTGCTGGGATTGCCCTTTATAGCAGAACGTGTCTCATATTGGAGGAACACTAATTAGCTGGAGAGAAAAATAAAAAAAAATATGTCTGACAAAATGAAGTTAAAATGGATGCTCTATGCTCAGAGTCGACCTCTGAGTAAAACTTCGGCAAACTAAACGGTGAAAAATGACATCACGATTTTGTCTTATTTATTTCAGCGGCGCATTAAAGTGGCAAAAGACTTTGTTTTACTGAATCTGTGTTTCTCATCAGAAAAGAGAAGTAAATGTTTGAAATGGTCCTTGAATTTGGAGGAAACAAAAAAGTTTTATTTACTGTCAACAAGCTTTTGTCACATGTACCCAGAAGTGACTGCAAGGGGCCAATAAAAACACTCAAACCTTGCAGCACCATAAATAATTCAACTCTTAAGAATGAATGCAAAAAATGTTTCCCAGTCTTACTGCGTGCAAAGGAAAAGAATAGTCTATACATCTTGCTAAAGAACCAAGAGTTGATACGTAGAAAACGTTTTTTTCCTGGTTTATTTGCTTCAAAATATGTAAATATGCTACGTGGTAAATTTAAAACCAGAACAGCCGCAATTAGCCCTGGCGACCATGGCACACACGGACTGCGTCGCATCTGTGTCTGATGGAATTTAGCAGTTATACTCAACATGCTGCAAATGCTCACTTTTGGCATACGACTAAATACATTTAATTCACTGCTTCTTAAACTGTGGTATGTGTACCGCTGGTGGTATGCAAGTCAGAACTGCTCATTGGCTCATTAAATTGGTGTCTTTAAAGACTTTTTTTTACCCACAAAAGGCATCTAGGTGCAAGTTTAGCAACTTTCTGAGCAGTCCTTCCCCTTCGCTTCCTTAAGGTGAGATGCTTATATTTGTGTGCCCTCATGTGGCTGCACGGTGTTTAATGATGGCAGGAGAGCAGCAGCACGTTCAGTCGACCAATCAGCCGCCAGACAGAAAGGGGAGAGGTGAATGTAGCAAGCGGCCAATCACTGTTTGTCTGGGGAACTCCTTCTGCTTCAGTTTGTTCTAAATAATTCAAGTTTTTTTTATTTTTTTAAAAACAGCCTTCATAAAATGTTTTTGAAGATTTGGATGCATATTGATGATCTGATGGCACAGTGAATAACAATAATCACAATCTTTTTCAACTTCTGTCAAAACACACATCTGCAAAGAAACACTAATCATTGGTTTTTGTTCTTCATTTTCTTCAAAGTCGTGATCATAAACTCGCATCAGACTTCCACTCAGCCTTGCTCCGCTGTGTTTAGCATTCAGTTAGCCAAAGATTAAGCCAGGTCAGAGCACTTATGACTGCTTCCACTTCTGATCTCTATCTCTTATGTTGATTTCATTTCTCTGCAAAGCCCTTTGTGGCACAATCTTGCAGGAGACACCCTGCATGAATAAAATTTGATTTGATTTAACAGCCATCTATTTCTCTGGATACCTGTGTTGAGAGTATTTGTTCCATTTCATCATACTTACTTTTTATTTCATCATGTGTATATAAAAGAGCAGAGTGGGAATGTGCTCAACTCAAAAGTCTGGATAAGTTACAAAGGCTCTTCAGGACAACCCGATACAGACACAAAAACATACGTCGTAATTCAGTTATTTATGAATATATATACAATCTTTGATGTAGACAGATTTAAAATCCAATTAATGCGTCTGTAGAGTCCACTATCAGTACAGGGAAGACTCAGTAGGAGGAAGGAGGAGAAAATAAAGGATATGCGAGAGGTGCAGAACACTCGACTGTCTGCTCAGCTTGAGGAGACAGATTACGGTGCTAAGTGGAGGTGAACGTCTCTCAGCCTCAACATGGAAATGAGACCCAACAGACGATGCAGGGGGATCGAACCGATGGGGGGAAATGGGATGCTGGAAGAAGAAGAACATGAAGAGTAGGTTAAAAAATATTTAACCTTGACCTGTCTCACCTGAGAAAATAATGACACAGCAGATAAAAGGACTGACCTGACAACACAGAGTCAATAATCAACACACCGGATGATATTCTGGCATAAAACACATTATGTAACCTACTGGTTTTCAAACTTTCAAATATGATTTCGTTGCGCTGCGTTGCATTGCTTCTCCGTCTATTCATTTTGTCTCCACACAGAAAATTTACAGCAAAAAATACCGAGGCAACGAGGTGACCTTGGTGCTGCCTTATGGCGCCGAGCCGCAGAAAACTATTCTCTGAATGACGGGGATTTTTGTTTAAGGATGATCAGAGAAAAATTCTGACCAGAATATAATGAAACTGTAACCATAGCAACGGCTCTGCTAATAATGAGGCATCTGTCAGAAGGCCCGTCTACCTTTGTCTGTTTCATGACGGCAGGATGAAAAGACGGGGAATGAATTCCTTTGATTTCACCGGTTTAATAGGACCTACCGCTGGAAAGAGGATGAACTGTGTTGTGTTACATGAAGTCAAAAGGGAACGTGATGATGATGATGATGGGGGCCGGGCGGCAGGAGCATGAGGAGGCAGATCCCCCACAGATACATGGTCTGTCCCCTCATGTTGAATCACAGGCAGACAGTTTGTTTCCGATCAAAGGGACAACTCTCAGTTTGTGCGAGAAACTTTGCTGCCAGTCATTAATGTTCGGTTAATGGGGAATAATTAAATTATTATGTGTCACATAAGGCTGGTAATCCACAGAGCTCCAACCTGGAGGTACTTTGAACATGAAAAAACACTGAAAATCAACACTCCGTGTCCGTCTCCATGTTCACTGGACAAACATTTAGCCCTGGTGGCTGCAGACTATATTACAGCAATAATAATAAGTGCATTTATTCTGTACTTAAGTACAGTCATGAGCTACTTGTCCTTTACTTGAGTTTTTTCTATTTTATGCTACATCTCAGAGGGAAATATAGTACTTTTTACTGCTCCACACTTTAGGTACTACTTTTCAGATTTTACATAAAAAATATATGTCAAACTTACAAAACACACAATAAAACTTAAACTTAAAGTTAAATCAGTGGTTTAAATCCTTTTTGTCTCTTTGTGACCCTGAGTTGTTGCTGTAAACTTTACAGATATTCTTCATTCTTTTGGGGGAGGGACAGTCGCAGAGTCTGTCGGGATTTGGCTTGGGAATCGGAGGGTGGCCAGTTCAAGTCCAGCATGGACTCCAACAGCATTTGTCTATGAGACTTAATAACAAAATAAAGGTTTGATACTCAAAAAGGTAAAATAATCCAAAAATTGCACAAAAAAATGCAAAAAGAAATACAGATTTGTGGAGCAGTACTAAAACATGGAGAGAAACCTAACAGTTTATTAATCCATCCATCCATTATCTGTAACCGCTTATCCTCATCAGGGTCGCAGGGAGGCTGGAGCCAATCCCAGGTGACATTGGGCGAGAGGCGGGGTACACTACCTGGATAGGTTGCTAATTCACTGCAGGGCTGATACATGGAGACCATTCACACTCATATTCAAATCCTACAGGCAATTTAGAGTCACCAATTAACCAATTAAGTGCATGGCTTTGGACTGTGGGAGGAAGAATGGGGAAGAATAATAACGACCTAATGCCAGAAGAACGCAAACATTTTCTGCAGAGCAATATAAAAAAAATACTTGGTACTTTTAAGCAAAAAGGTTTTATTACTTCTTCCACCTCTGCTTCTGTACAAATCTTCTGATGGCCAGTGGCAGCACTCAAGGCACCACGGCTGAGATACACTCCAGTCAGTGAGTAAGGAAGGAATGTTTCACTTTACATGATTTGTATTGGCTTAAATGGAAGAAACCTTTCTCGGCAAATCCTGTTGTTTGTAATTTTTCACCTTCCTAACATTGTTTTTTTTCCCCCACTGAGAAGACTGCTCACCATCTGGTGATTCATTCTTCCCTTTTACAAAATCTACAAACCGCTGAGTGACTGAAAGACTCTGCTCCCATAAGGCACGCAACTTTGAGGATAGAAATGTGAGTGAGATAAAAACAGTGAACAGTGTGATTAAAGTTTTTAATCTTTTTTGTTGTTTTGTTGTTTGTGACAAATTCATGTTGCGAATGGTCTTAAATATGTTTGAACAAAAGCTTTGCTTGCCCACTGAGCCTGTTTATCATATTTAAACTCTCAAATGTAACACGCACTGAAGCTCTGTGGATTTTTTTAATCCATTAAAACAGGAGTACAAACATTTTCAGGTTATGCCCAATGCTCACATTTGAATGCTCAAGCTCTGTTGCACATAGAAATGAGCTGAGTTTAGGAGGAAACTTGCATCACAGCCAATCACACCGGATCTTTAAAAGCAGAGCTCTCTGCACCAATTTGCACAGATCGTTCAGTAATTAAGGTCTGAAACAGCTCTACACTTTTTTTCCCCAGTCGAAATCAACTCTTTGGACATAGTTGAAGCTCCTGGTGTCACCATATTTTCCAAGTGTATCGACAGCCGCACAATAAACACATTTGAAGCTATAAAACATACATTAATGGGCCATTATAAGTATTTTTTGGAACACCCTCGGTGGGCGAAAAATGAAAGCGAGAGAAGAAATATGAAGAGAATTTTGGGCAAATCAAATTCCCTCAGATGAAAAATGTGAAAGCCCATGCTGACCTCCCTTGGGGGGGCTCCTGGGAAATGCCTTCACTCAGGGTCTTTCAACTGCAGCAAAGCACGGAGACCTTTGCACGGTGATCAGATTTGAGGCCTGGTGGCACAGGACACGATGTGGGAGGGAGGCTGAACAAGGGAGTGACACGCTGCGTCGGCTTCCAATTAACTTGAATTGTTTTAAATCACAGACACTCCTCTCCATGACGTCCTGAAGCCCGTTGCGACACACATTGTGGTTTCATCTTACCCTTTTTATATCAGACATGTGTGTCTCTCTACTCTATACCTCGCACACAATCTGTTACTGCCATAATGTAGCAGCTGCAGATGATTTTGGAAATGAAATCAAAGTATATTGATGTGACTGTTTTACTTCCTCTGTGGAGTCTAGGGGGCAGCCCAAGACAGAGCTGGACCTCTTGACCATTTCTTTTTAGTTTTTTCCTGTCCCTCTCTGTGCTTCCTCCTCCCAGCAGATGACTACATAGAACAATGCAGATGCCATCACAGGACGTCAGTCTGTTCAACAAGTGGAGACAACTTTGACCTTTCTTGTACAGGACCTTTTGCTGGACCTTTAACTATGAACAAGCTGCTTAACAGCTGAAAAAAATACTCGATACTTAATTACTCATTACTCACTTTTTGTGCACTCCAAGTTTGGTGGTACATCAGTAACACCACATGACTATCTGATCATTATTTATCCTTTTTGAGCCCCCCAAACATTTTTTACATTTTAAAAGATGAGGAAAGAGAGGTGATTTTTTAAAAAAAAAAGAAATACAATAAAAAATAATTTTTGGACATGTAATTAACATGTCAAAAGAGATAAATGAACAGTTAACAGTGTGTGGAAACTGTATTTTCCTTTCCGCTGTGTCTTCAAATGTTTTTGGCTGCTGTACAGGAACAAACAGGAGGTTTCTGCCTGGATCTCAGGCTGCACGCAGACTTGAGAGGCATCCAAAGTTCAGAGATAACTCCAGGCCAATACAACCGTATAAGCACAATCTTCAAAATCACCTCTAAAACGCCCGACATCCAGTAAAAAAACGTTACAATTGGAGAGGTATGGCTCTTTTACCATTTTTTTAATATAAAGGCATTAAACAACATTTTGCAGAAGCCGAGGTGAGAAGAAATAAAAGTGTGTATAATTGTCAGGGGTCTCATTTTAGCCTTAGAACAGACAAAAAGCATAACTGATCAAGCGTTTTAGTATGCAAGCAACTATACTCCAGTGTTGCAATGCACCAGTCCTGTCATTCATGCTAATCATCGCCAGCAACTGAGACAGAAAAAAGTATTTCCAGTGGAGTGTAGGCACACATAAACTCCTTTCAGCTCATCTTACGCCCATCCCGGTTCACTGTGACACATCTTCCCCCCCTTCTGCAACAGTTAACAAGCTCTGCTCGAGCAGGTGGAGGAGGAGTGAGAAGCGGGTGACAGCTCTGGTAATGCGTTAAGGGCTATCATGAGTGGACTTGCTGCACCTGCTTTAAACCCTCCTCCTCTGTTTCGCATAAAAGATGCTGAGAAACATTGACTTTGGCAAAGATTACAGCGCTCACTTCTCACTTCTAATTAATCCAGTATGAGCACTGTTGCATGAACATAGAGGGCACACCCACTCATGCGTGCACGCAGGCAAACGATATGCAAAGCAATAAGGAGTAAGGAGGCTGAGGAAGCATACGGGGGCTGTTTTCTATCACATTATACGTCTTAATGCTTGAAAAGCAGAGCTGAGAAACAAGCAACTCTGACTTACTTCTATTTACCTGGCCTGTACCTGACCTGCCAGGAACAATAAACAGCTGCATGTAGGCGTGTGTTGGTGTGTGTGTGTGTGTGTGATCAGAACACACACCTGCCACAGACAGCAGCAGAGCCGACACCAGGCTTTGATGACCGGAGGCTGAAAAGACTCTTCTGGTGTGAAAATGGCCTCCTGACTGATGCATGGACGTAATAACCCGGGATAAAAACTTGCACTCATCCGCACTCAATATTTCAGATGGACTTTAGAGGCATGGACATGCTGCTGCTGCTGCTGCTGTGCACGGTTGTAATTTGTGATGCTGCAGTGCTTCATGGAGTAAAAAGATATTTAAAAAAAAGAGTTGGACTCATCCAGCCGAGAGGAGACGAGCTGACACGGATATTTCTGATGACAAACATGTTAAAGGAGAACAAACCTCTGGCTGTGCAGCTGATACTGTACAAGCTCACCCCACCTACCCAGGATGCTGCAGAGTGGCATTGACATTTACCCACACTCTCACTCTTACATTAGCATGACAATCATATACACACGGGTGACGTATAGCAGCGAATGGTGTTTAGAGCTGAGAACAAAAACACATAATCCCCCAGGTTTCAATTATACGATTTAATTATAGCAACAGCTGAGCACACTGCATTCATGTCTTCCGTGTGGTATCAAGCCAAATACATGTGCATACTATGACTCAAGGGAAAATATATGCTAAGTAATGCAGAGGCAAGAATAATAGGCCCGTGTTTCTTGTGTACTTTGCAGTGATACACAGGAGGAGCTAGATCGTGTTCTTTGATGTGTTTTCTTTGCATCCAGTAACGGCGGCTGTTTCTAGGTTATTTTATTGAGTCTTTCTGTTTATGCTGCAGCTGTATGATAGCTTAACAGACCAATGCACCGTTTGACAGTCTTGATTTCAGTGTCTTTTGATCACAATTTCATTCAGCAGAATTATTTATTACCAGAATAATTCATGACATGCAGCCGATTACACTCTGGTGGTCGAGCGTTGAAGTCAAAACAAAGTTGAAGAGAGCAGAAATCATCTCAGTACTGTAATTTAAAGAGAGGGTTTGTGTTGATTGTGCTTTCGGCCTCATTAAATACATGTAAAAATAGGCCACATTAAATTGTTGCTTATGTGTGTGGAAAAAAAATAAAATAAAAATCGCATAGACCAAAAGCAGAGCAGCCTGGAGTCAGCATTTATGGGAGTTTCTGTGTGTATTCAGCAGCTGATTTACTGAGGCAGCGGCTCATTATGCAGTCAGCTCCTGGACCGATCCTGGTACTCAACCTCCAGACTCAGTCTGCCAGTGAAGGAGAGCTCATAGGAGCAGTTCAGAGGTCGGACTTGTGTTAGATCACTAAGCACAGAAAAGAAGTGTTAAGGCAGTGATGTTGATCACACTCCACCCTTCTGTAGCCAGATTTAAGTGGACGCTTGAGAAACTGCAGTTTTTGGCACTTTGCACGGAGGTTGTTGCTTGTTCAGATCGTGGCTAGTCGGCGTATGCTACAAATAAAGGGGAATAGTCGACGATCAAATGCAGGCGCAATGAGGAGTGATGCAACCACTCGCAAACTGTCTCCAGCCTGAAGTATCTGCTTGATAACAGCACGTGTTTGGGGCTGAATCCGTCACATCTGCACCTGAAAAACAGACTGTAGCCTGTCGAGTAAATGTGGCGCTCTGTTTTAAAAATGCATGAGGATGGATGGAAAGAGTTGGGGGCTCACGTACTGTAGACAGGGCTAAATTATGTTGAACAGAGCCGAGCACAAGAGAGACTGACACCTGCTACAACTTTGATTCCCCGTTTGAGATAAAGAACAAAGATTGAGGGTTTAAGCTGCAGTTCTCACTCGCTGCATCTGATAATAAAGCGGCTCCTGCGCTGAATTATTAATAATAAGTGCTTTTCTTCCACAGAAAAGGGATCAGTGCCCCACAGGGGGTCCTCTGAGTTGCCAGCGCCATGAAAATCCTAACTGCAGTACTTTGTTCAGCTGTAATTCTGATATCCCACATCGGCTTTGTAATGCACTCCGTCAGTGGAAATATCCATTGTCATGGTGCTTAAAAAAGTTCTTCTATATATAACTGTGCTTTGAAGTAAACTTTTATGGTGCTTTGGGACAAAATGCACATGAGGAAAGAAGGTTCTTGTCCCTGTTAGAGACTCAAGTGTACCAGAGAAGAGTTTCTTTTGATTTGATTAATTTCAAAAGGCGCTGGTTTGAATTTGGCTGCCAATATTGGAAAACATCGCTGTCTACAGTATGTATGTGTGACAACTACAGCGTGGTTTAAGTTAGACTCTGCTTAAAGTATAATGAAGTGAATCATTGAGAGTGTCCGACGATCACAACGTGCACTATGAGATGCTTTCTGTCCACGCTGAATCCGCTAAATATGCACCTCTGAAACAAACCACGCAGCTATCAGCTGCGTGCTCACATCAGACCAGACACTCACTCAAGTAAAAAGATGGATGAGCACTTCTTACGTTTGCACTTTTTGAACAGAAATCATTTTATATTGTGATATTTAGACATTTATACGGAAGCCCTAAGTGGTCATGCATTCATACATTTTATTTCCCCAGTTTTCTCGTGATAACGAGGTATTTTCTTGAAATAACAAATGTTGTTATCGCGAGATAAAGGGCTAATTTTATCACAATCTTGGGATAACAAGACTTTGTTTGCCCGGTGTTAACTTTTCCGGCTCGGCTGCCAGACCATGGTTGGGAAGATGTCGAAGTTTGTGCGAACTTCAGGTTCGCTAATAGTTGACCTGTTTGGGTATGAATTATAATTTGCTGCATCTTAAGCCGGTGCATCTTTTCACAAGTTCAGCAACATAAAAAAGTTTACATCAGTCTCACACAGTCCTCAGTAAAAGAAGAAAGAGCAACACTTGAAAGCAGAATCGTCTTTTAACTTCTCGTCTCAGCTTTGCACCACTCGGTCTCTTGATGATTTATCTAATATCAAGGTATCAAGTATAATATACTGTATAATATATTAAAAAACATGTCTTTCTCTGCAGGTTTCACTTGGTAACTTTCCAAGGAAACTGAGTTTAGAATGATTGTGTTTCAACATAGATATGCTGGATTTGTTTCTTTTTTAACCTAAAGGGAGTTGTGGTGTTGAGAGGTCATGAAAATGTAATAAATCTAATATTATCATCATCCAATTCGAAAGTCTGCCAAACTCTCAAAGCCCTTTGGTAGCTGCACTGACATTAGCTCTCACTTTCCTCTGTACTCCTGACAGACTCCAGACTTAAGTGCTGGTCTGAGCTGTCGGTGATAATTCCCCCTTTACTTTGAAGAGAAGGATTTACTTAAGTATGTGAGCGAATTCTGTAAACAACCTCATGTTTTTACACTCTCTGATCCGAAACTTAAAATGCATGCAGTGAAGTCAGACGATGTGAAACAAGTATTGAGGTGGACGCTACTTTTCCTTATTCCCCCAGCTCACCTGGAGTGCCACAGCTCCAGCCAGGAACCAAAATGAGAAGCGTGCTACCCACACGACAGCGAGCAAGCTCCCGCTGGCTCCAAGCTCAGGTGAGTCCAGGGCAGGGAGGCATGGAGCAACGTGAGGAAGAGTGGCAAATGATCTGCCTTGGTCTGACATGCACCTTCCTCTGGGACTCCCTGACAGGACTCACCATAGTTTCCAAACAATGTTGTGCCTTTCATATCTTTGTTCTATTTTTGGTCTCAGGTCTTAAGTTGACTGTCCTGTGCAGAACAACGCCACTTTTAGGGAGCGAGGAGAGTTTCTCCTCTTCAGTCACTGGTTAGAAAAAAATGCAGATATATCATCTGTTTGTCATCTGCTTCACTGACGCTGCTGACTTTTTGCTATGTGACATCCTGTCAGCTTTGTGAATCAATCATGAGGTCAAATGAAAGCTTGTTGGATGACTCATAAACATTTTTTCCATGCAGGAATTAAAAAGTGTTTTGCTGAGGCACATCAGTACCAATCAGCGCATCCGCACTACGCTAAAATCACACACTCGTCCTGCTTTGAACCCATCAGCAGAGAGCGCGAGTGACAGATTAGAGATTCACCCCGACCCAAGTGATACCCACGCGTTACATAATCACACTTCCTTCAGCGTCACACAGAGGGAACAGTTTAAGCTGACATGGATCTTCAGGTAAACTGCGCTGCTCTCTTCTTTTTCTTGCCTTTTTAACTTGAAAGCAGCAGAGACGTCCACATTGGTTCGATACATTATGAGACTTTTGAGGGCAATCCTGGGAAAGACACTCTGATCCCTCTACTCGTCTAACACTCTCTGTAGAACTGAAGTCATCTGAGAGGTTAGAAGAGCGAAGGAAGATGCTTACTTACTTGAGAAACGAAAGAGGAACCGATGGGGGTGTTAGGACATTGGAAAGCTGTGGGTACCGACACAAACATTCGGCCACAGACGACACAAAAGGACAACAAACCATCATTG
This sequence comes from Miichthys miiuy, assembly GCA_036365135.1. Taxonomy (NCBI): domain Eukaryota; kingdom Metazoa; phylum Chordata; class Actinopteri; family Sciaenidae; genus Miichthys; species Miichthys miiuy. The sequence continues at coordinate 7,431,953 of CM071622.1, read as the reverse complement.
GCGAAGAAAACTGAGCTCCACTCAAATCCTTGAATCTGGAAAGCTCTGAAGCTCGCCATGTCACACTGCAGGACATGTGATGATGTGCTGCAGGAACACTGGTGTGATTTTGGAAGTCCGTTCAGCTCCGTGCCAAAGGACAGGTGTGTGTGTGTGTGTGTGTGTGTCTGCTCAGGAAACAGTCAGAGCTTGTCTGAGGTTACATAAGGCCTGCAGGGGTTTGGTGTGAGCTGAGTACAGGTGAGGAAGACAGAGAAAGAAGAAACAAAAAAGTGAAACAAAGAAACTCAAGGAGCTCAAAGAAACTGTCACACAAAGGGTGTAACCGCTTGGTTCGATCGGGAATGATTGTTGTGTAACAGTAATGCAGACTTCTGCATGATGTGCTGATGTTTTTCCAAATGTGTTTCTCAGCTACAAGTGAGCACAATGTCCAATAACATCCAATATTTACATAATACAAGCATAAAAAAGAAATTAAACCTAAAGCAAAATCAAACCGGTTTTATATAACTTAATCTGTACCTCGTCTGATCTATTGTCTCTGCCAAGTTGTCAGTTGGTGTTTCAACAATTTCTAAAATAAAACATTTTCAGCGTTGGCCTCAGTTTCACAGAAACCAGCTCCTGTATCATCATTCTCCTTTTCTTTGAGAAATATGCATATTCACTCCTCGAGCTACAGCCTGCAACCTGTGAGCTTAGCACAAAGACTGGAAACAAATAGGAAACAGTTGGTTTGGTTTGGTGGTTGGAGATTCAAAGATGCATCGTGATGCAGTTGAGAAAGATTGTGCATCGAGTCAGTGACAGCACTTTGTAGCCTTCACAGATTATAGCCTGATGATGCCTCGGCTGCACGATAAACTTCTAAAGCTGTGTTGTTAGGTTACATTGTTCTTTTGCATTGAATTTTCGGCACACGTTAGACTAACTTAACATTTATATGTTGGGATATCGGGCAGAGGAATACAAAGATCAGCAACAAGTGAGACAAAACCCACACAGTATTTTGAAACCTGACACGACATCTGATTTTATGAACCTACTGGGAAACACAAACTGGACCAGACATGACTCAAAATATGACTTTAAGGAACCATGTTTTCACCCTAATCTAATGTGTCATAAATAACTAAGAGCCCAAACAGACTTATAAGACACCATTATTTAGAGAAAGAGAAAAGAATAGCAACATGAATTAAAATAATATTAAACAATCCATCCTGATAATATTTCCAAGCTTTAATTATTTCCCTCCATCGTCGCCAGTGCACCAAAACATTTCTGGACAATACAGAAGAAAATGTGATTCATTCTGGACTTTTTTCTAATTCACACATTTGCACAACCTGTTATCCTCCTGGATGGTCTGAAATCTGCCAACTTCAAGGTCAGAGGAGGAATTCGTGTTGTTATGTGTGCAGCTAAACTAAACTAAACTTAAACTCTTTGATAAGTTTGCTATAACATGAGACTCAGTGCCTGTCCTTGATTTGAATACAGTGTATGTCCGTAAGTTTGGTTTTAACAGAATATTATCTTTTAACCATTTTTCTTCAAATGTAGAAAGTAACCTTCTTATTCTAATTGTATTCATGGCAGATCATTTCTATACATATACGTAAAACAGCTTGCACAAAAACAGCATGAAGCTCTGTAGCCCGTGGAGAGTTGTGTGATTTACTCCAAAGAAAAACCGTCTTATTGACCCAGTATTCTGAAATATTAAACAATTTTCACACTTTCACCTTATTGATTGAGGAATCCAACCCGCATCGCCCTGAACAGACAAAATAAGAGCAAACTTATGGACGGCTAAATTAAAAATAAAAAAACAGCATGTGGCTCTTTTCTGTACAGAGTCAGCTATTTTACACTCTGTAAAAGCACAAATCCCCGAAGCATAATTTAATATAGGGGAGACACATGTATCATAAAGTTGCTAGTACGTAAAATACCCAAGATCTTTGCATATTTTAAACTTGTTGACTCAGATCCTAATGCTCTCCCAGCTGAACCTGCTTCATAAAGAATACAGCGAGCACAGATACTCAGCTAAGAATTTAGGAGGCGCTGTCAACTTCGCCGTCCGACTCATCATGTTTATCTACCGAGGTGGGCGAGACAGTCACTGGTGTTGAAAAGATGCAGCTTATCACATTGTTTTTAAAAAAAAAAGTGTTGACAACAAAGCAAACAAGTGTGTCCAATGTTACAGTATGTGGTCTAAAGGTGAAGTTGCTATAGATGTTAAAGGTCCAGTGTGTATGATTGACAGGAATGGAATACAATATTCATTAGTATGTTTTCATTAGTGTACAATCACATGAAAATAAGAATCATTGTGTTTTTTTGTCTTAAAATGAGTCCTTTATATCTAAAGTCTGCCATGTTGAACCACCATTTCTGTACATTGGAAGGAGAGGGTGAGACGTGGGAGAGTATTCATCTGTAACCTCACCGCTAGGTGCCACTAAATCCTACACAATGGACCTTTAAGATGGAGACTGATAAAACACTCATTCACAGTGACACACTCACAGCGTTCACACAAACAGCCAAACAGCAGATCATTACCATAATGTGGTGACACCGCAGCCAGAAACATGATGAATGAACCCAAATTATCAAGATCAGTGATAAAGGCTTATGGATGATCTTAAACTGATGTAACAGGTGATAAAAACAAAATGAAGACATTAGGAAATGATTAAATGTCATCAGTGGATCATCAACAAGTGAGTCAGATGTTTTTTCCCTCAGCGTTACGTAAATCTGTTCGGCTCCAGCTGACAAGGACAACTCTGTCTTTTTCTTGCTCTAATGACTGCTGGTCTGTTTGTGCTGGTGAATATCTAAAAGTCTTCAACACTCAGGGGAGGGACTCACTCCACTGCTGCGCCTCCATGTCATCCAACACTGCAGGCATGGTTAAGCTTTGAGTTTCGGGTGTCTGTAAGCGTGGATGTGGGCAGCTTTGGGATTAGTTACATAACAATGAAGGTCGTGTCAGATCCATGAAGGATCAATAACAGAGGAACCCCTTCCAGTTTCTCTTTCCAGTACTGGAGGCAAAAAGATGCAAATGCTCTTTTTCGGTACACAAATAATCAATTCTGAGCCTGGAAAAAACAAAACAACAACTATACTATACTATAAAAATAGTCTGGGAACAAAGGGATTGGATGAGCCTGTGGGAGTGCGGTCAGGGTTTTGAACATGAACGTGTCCTTGAGATAGGAGATGACTCCATCATGACTCTACATATCCAATAATGCTGCGCCAGCAGAAACCTCTGCTCTTTCTCTGCCTTCTACCACAACAAAACACAGAGAAACCTCCAACGGCTCGATATGCCCGTCGGGTATTGTCAATTTATATCTTGAGGGCTTAATGCCATCAAGAGCAAAATAAAAACTGCATAGAACATGGATGTATTATAGCTGAAAAGAGGCTTCTATAAGGCAGAGAGAGTTATAGATCACACGTCAGGCTTGACTCACGAGCCTCACAGTCTCACTTAGCTTAGACTTGACATGTTAGCTAACTGTTCAGACAGCGTTTCTGAACAGACTTGTGGACTTGCGGTTGGACAGCGGAGGAAAAACTCAAAACTGAACCGTTTTTTAACTTTGAGCACTCAGGGCATTTCTTCAGAAACTGCACGGCGTGCTGATGGATAAAAGCGAGGTGCCTCGAGTTCAAAGCAACACGTACAAAATGGTTCAAAACAATTACAAAAAGGTGCTTTGACCTGCTAAAAATGCATCATGTGTAAACACAGCCGTCAAAGTTTTTGTGGGCATTGGGAGTAACATCAGTGGTAAACGGACAAGCCAGAGGCCAGATAAAATACCACAGCAAGGAATTAGAGAGGTCATGGTTCAGTAAAATACTTTCTCTTACACGTTTTAGTGAAAGAGAGTCTAATACTAGAGATGTGTAGAAATGTGCCTCCAGATATTTTCAGAGAGATTTTGTTCCCTCATCAGCTGAGGCTGATAGGATACTATTCAATCTGCAGGTATTTAGTAATCAACAAATAAAAGTTTTGAGAGCATCAGAGGATCAGCAATTTCCTGGCAATCGTTCAATGGTTCTTGAACCGTTTCACTCAAACCCACAAACCTCAACCTGTTGGTGATGCTAGAGGAGAAGCATCACCAAAGTTTATAGAAGTGATCTTTTGCAGAAGAAAAATACTGTAAATAAACTGTTGTTTTTATGGTAAAAAAAAACAAAAACGGGCAGCTGTGGTTGCCAGAATTTTACCGGAATAAATACGGAATAACTTTTTCTAATGTTATGGTAAAAGGATATTAGTACTGTTGATTTCACCTTTAAGCTTGATGATTTATTCCATATGTTATCGTATAAATACATGTTAAAATAAGGTTAGGTTTTGTCATGAAATATTACAGTATGGGTATCATAAAAAAAACATGTTTGTTACATGTGTGTACATTGTGAAAAAATATCTAGATTTTACGGTAAAAAACTGCCAAACCATGACAGTAAAAGACCATAAAATATATAAAATAAAAGTAAAATATCTAAAGTATGACTGCGTTTGCCTGTATACAGTCAAACACAGTCATATTTCAAAACCTTTATTTATTTGCAGTAGTATTACGTAGTAGTATTTTGTATTGGAGACACATAATTGTACGGTAAAACACCGTAATATTTAATGGTAGAATTTACTGTCTTTTACTGTCATGGTTTGGCAGTTTTAAAAAGACATTTTAAGATACGCCAACCTTATACATGAAATCAACAGTACTAACATCCTATTACCCTAATATTAGAAAAGGTTATATTAGGAGGGTTATACCGTATACAGCTGCCCGTTTTTTACCGTAAAAACAGTGGAAAATTTCATTGCTAGTTGCTGAGATCTTTCTGTCTGGATCAAATTGGACAAAATTGGTGGACAGACCAATCCAAGCTGGTTTCTAGCATGGCAACAGGGTAGCCCCTGGATACGCCCCTCCTTGTCTTACAGCTGTAGCAGGGTCTGACACTGTAACTATAAATGTGAGATCATGAGAAACTGCCTGGTAGCTTGAAAGAGTCATTAATGGTAATTGTGAACAGAGGGCTACAGGGAGTCATACTGGAAACACATCTTGTGATGTTAAGGCCGCAGGCTTGAGTTATTGTGCGGCGATGTGGTTCACTCGCTCAGTCACTGAAGGGAAAAACCCTTCAGGCAATCCCAAGCAAGGGCAAGCTCTTCAACAATCTAATACAGGCTGCAGTAATATCCCTCCACATGCATAATGCAATAGCTAAATTTAATAACAAGAGAAGTAGAATGACAAGTAAAGACCCAGCTTCATAACGGTAACGGTAGCTTCATAACGAAGGTGCAACTGGGAATTATGGGGTCTCTGCACTTGACTCTGACCCCCCAATAACCTTCCTCTAATATCCACGTAACTGTTACTTATATATCCACCCATCCAAAACTTAAAACGCACCTCTCACTCTGATAATACTGATCAGCTCTCAAAAACCTAACCGTAACCTTACCTGATCAAAAGACAATTTCATTTTAGTCAGTGAAGAAAAACCTCAGAGCAAAAATTCATTCCTGCTGTTTAGACTTTCTTCTAAAGTTTTCTCAAAGCTTTGGTCGGTCAATACACCTGATAAGACCTGAGGAGTCTTAAGGGAATTGTTCCGCACTTCTCTTATTGGCTTTCTTGCTTCTTCTTAGATGAGAAGATTTATCACACCTTCATATACAAAGTTACAGCCAGGAGACAGCTGAGCAACCAGTGGTAAAAAAAACAAACAAAACAACTAAAAGATCTTGTGCTTTTACGAGTGGTCGACCCCAGGAAGTGCAGGAAGTCACTGAGTCTGTAAACTTGCCATTTTTGGACTTTGTTTCGAGTACAGATTAAACAAAGAAGGTAGAATGGGATAATAATTTGGCTTTAGAGGTGCTGGCAGGTGGATTTTATGACCTTTGGTCTGAACCAGGCTAGCTGTTGCCAATCTTTGGGCTAAGCTCAATTAAGTGTCTCCTGGCTATAGCTTTACAATCAATGTACAACCAAGTGTTGCCCAAAATGCGAGTAAATGTCAGGCTATATTTATGTGCAGAGACGTATTCTGCAGCTGAATAAGGTTGTTGCCAAAAGAACATAAGTAGATGAAACTGTGGATACGCAATGGCTGCCTGTTAGTACCATTAGAAGTGGAGTCATGGTTAAATGGTGTGAAGCAGAACGAACACTCTCTCTAAGAGGATGTTACCGTAGGTATTAAAGACTGACAGATGGTAAGAGAAATTTGACTGTGAGAAAAATACCCAGTTGGCACAACTGAGGAAGACTAGAGAAAAACAGAACTAAATGCATTCGAATGGGTGGACTCCATTGACCTCAAAGTTGTCTTGCACAAATTACTCCCTAAATCATTTTATTTGCTGCCTGAGGCGATTACTGGATCCAATTTATACGCTGGAAAAAAACAGGAAAGATGAGACTTTCAGCATCCAGAAGGCCATTATGCTGTATCCTCTGGACATTATGTTATATCCAACACAACATTAAACGTAGGAGGGAAAACAACTTGAGCGTCCTCATGAAAAATACAAAAAAAAAAAAGTATATTAACATGACTCACACAGATGTCATGCATGTGACATAGTGTATGATTATTACGTTAAAGATACACAAGATGAAAAAGAAGTCTCTCTCTGGCTTTTTCATCATTAGCTTAAAAAGACACAAAACTGGGTGAGTGACAGTCCTTAGAAGTAGATTACACATGAAGCGTCTTTCATCAGCACTGGTTCACATACTCTTTACAAGTTTTATCAGAGCTGCTTTAAATAATTTTTTCTACAACCTCCCATTTCAAAAATGTTGGCATACTGAGTCTAATTAAAACAGATTACAACGATTTGAAAGTAATTTTTCAACCTATATTCAATAAAATACAATACAAAGACAAGATATTTAATGTTCAAACTGATAAACTTGTTGGGACAGGATCAACAAAAGACTGGGAGAGTTGTGGAATACTCAAAAACACCTGTGTGGAACATTTCACAGGTAAACAGGTTCATTGATAGTGTCATGATTGGGTATAATCATCTGTCAACACCTGTCAACAGGTGATAGTGTCATGATTGGGTATAAAGTAGGAATCTGTGAAAGCAAAGATTCTGTAAGCAAACAGTCAACAGTTTAGCAATGTTTCTCCATGCATGATTTTACCATCTACAATCTATAATATTGTCAAAAGAAACTCTGCAACGAAGGGGCAAGGCTAAAAAACAAACACTGAATGCCTGTGACTTCGGACCCTTCAGGCAGGATTGCATTAAAAAAACAACATGACTGTATGAAGGATATTACTACACAGGTTTGGGAACACTTCAGAAAACTGAACTCAGTTTGTTGCTGCATCTACAAATATAAGTTAAGCATGCAAAAGAGAAAGTCAGATATCAACAACGTCCAGAAACACCACCTACTTCTCTAGGCCCAGGCTCATCAGAGACGGACTGATTGAAGGTGGAGAAGTGTGTTGTGGTCTGACAAGTTCAATTTCTTACACAGCGTCCCATCTTTTTTTTGCATTCAGGGTTGTAAAAGCAAAGGCTCTCTGGATGAGCTCTGTGTTACATTTTAATGGTCTGTTTCTCATCTTGTCTTTACTGGGACTAATAATACTGAAACAAGACTGCAGAGCTAGATCTAAGCTCCTCATGCTATCAGGGGAAGGTAACATCTGGAGGAGCTGGAGGAGCTAATGGTGCTAAACAGGCTACAGGAGTAACATCACAGAGGCTTGGCTGAATGAACTCACTATGGCTGCTGTGAAAAAAGGTCTAAAGTGGAGTTATGTTGATAGCATTCATCCTCTGGGGATCATGAATATCTGTACCAAATCAGTGGAGCGACCTACATGGTTCTAAGGTGTGGAGGCTATAAAAAATGGACAACTGTGTTTGATTACAGCAGTGATAAGTGAGTTTTCTGCAAACACATGGATTAATTAGACAGAAATTATGTTACTGATTGACAGAAAAACTAGAAATCTGTCCGACAGGTGCTAAAGTTGAGCTTCTGTATTCACTTTTTTTCTAATCATGTACAGCCTCAGCTCTCTTGCCCACAATAACATGGAGCTGTACTAATAATATTCACACTCCCTAACAGAAAGTCAACGCTGTTTTCATTTCATTCATTTCTCGACACCTAAAGGTGAAAGTCCAAATCAAAATCCAATTTGAATGTCACCCTATTTTTTTTTTACTTTGCAGAGAGCTCTAATTACCCATTAACACTACAACACACATCAGTGTTACACTCCTTTCTCTCTCCCGCATCACAAGTCAAATCCATCTGGTACTTGACCGCCGAGGCGATTAAACAAACATGACCTCAATCTCTCTCCTGCTAGCTCCTTGGCATCTGCTGGCAAGCCACCTGTTTAGCTTACTGCTAATTTGACACTCTCATGGGAGATGATGGATGTGTGTTTGAAAGCCAGCTGACAAGAGACTCTTCAGCGTGTGCTATCTCTATGCAAAAAACGCTCCCATGGCCTTTAGCTATATTCAGAAAAATATTCACATGAAGTTGAATGTGAAGGCATTTGAGCACAGGGAGGGAGCAGTGGTGTCAGCAGGGGTTTATTCTGTGAGAGAACATACTGATATAATGTGCTATATCTCACCACATGAGGGAAATAACAACCTGGCGTCTCACTGAATTCAACAGTCTTCTGATCAGACACCTTCATCCCACAGCAGAGTTTTCTTTGATCTTCACGCCATCCCCGCTCTCTCTTCTCTTTTTCCTCTCTCCCACCCTTTTAGCCTCGTCTTCCTCGGCCCGCCACGGAAGGTCGCGGCTATGGAGATGATGTGATCTGTCAGAGAGCCAGTGACTTGTCATTATTCATGAGTTCGCAGCAGTGAGAATCAAGCCTTTGGGCTCCACATGAAGCAGGAAGAGGACGAGGGAAGATCCCAGAGGAGCCGAGTTCAAAGCGATCAGCTGCCTCGGCTGAGACCACAACTGAGAGATTTCTGAACTGCTCTCCAGGAAATCTACGGGGCATGTGTGTGCACACTGTATCTACTGTATGTCAGTAATGTTTCACAAAGGTATATCAGGGGCAAACGCCCGTCATGGTCTATATAAGTTGAATTTGTTTGAAAATATGCTGCTGCATGTCCCCGAGGAGGGACACAAACATCGCTGTTTTAGATTCTAAATATGAATCATGTTAGTTTTTTTACAATCTCAACACGTAAAAAAGGTCTTTGACTAAATGAATCCGTGCTGACACATTGTTAAATTAAACAGCCCATATGTATATTTTCTGGCACCCACAGCGGCAAAGGAAGGGAGGGAGGCTGCTGCTCGTGTGAACGTACGCGGCTCTTTGCAGATGCATTTCTGATGGTGTGTAACCATGGCAACCACAGGAACAACAACCATACAGGAGCTGATTGTGGGTTATAACGCCTGATTGGTCTGGTCTAGGACAATGAACGATGCAAACACTAGTTAGCGATACTTGCTTTGCTAATTGTGTCATATTTCTAAGCATTTCCTCCATTTTAAGCTACAACCAGCTCTGTTTGAATTGCACCAGCTTGGAGCTTCACAGGCTGGTAGGATCGGAGGTAGCCAGGAGCCGTTGCAGCAGAGTTGTGCCCTGCTGCTGCCGATTCAAAATTCAGAACATCGAGGTCTGAAAGTACCTTAATTCCCGGAGTCTTGCAGTCACCGTGAGGTAACCAGGCAACCAGCGCAGATCCCTGGAAGTTATTGCGTGCAGCGTGCAGATACCTGTCTAAAACCACAACTTGCTTTCTCATATAACTCCCAGTTTGAAATAGAATAAGCTTATTTCCCCAAATGGTCAAACTATGACTTTAAAGTTTGGTCAAGTTTAGGCTTTATTAAGCGAGAGAAACATTGTCACTGTCAAAACAGAAAGCAATCGCTGGTCTTCACACACTATCTCACAAGACCATCATGCTAATTCCAAATTTTACAACTTGCGCAGCCACAGGGCCGAGGTCCTGAACATAAACATTTGTCGTTTTAGGCATTTTCTGCCGATAACAGCCTCAAAATCTGACCACATTACATGTCAGTGCAGCCTTGGCTTTGAAAAGAAGTCAATGGGGTGGATGACTAAGCTGAAACTCATCGAGGGTTCTGATTATGGTGTTACGTGACTTCAAGAACATTTTTTGCAATGAAGAAACTGAAGACATCACAAATTCAGCACACAGTCATGATCTCTATTCATACATTCAGTCTCTTTAGTTCAGCTGCAGAGTAGGTGAGGCAGTGGCAGGTCAGTCAATAGCAGAGTTGATGTGCAACCCTCACGGTAACTGCTTCTTTAACGGCCGTCCAACAATTCAGATTGTGGCCTATAGTTTGGCCTCTATGCAGTTCCTAATGTGATATATGCTATACCTCTAATTAGAGCCTGTGCGGGAAATAATGAGTTACCTGGTTGAATGCCCAATCAGCACTTCTCTCAGAAGGCTTGACATTTACTGAACTCCCCCCTATGTCGAGGTAAGCGTGCACCGTGTTCAGTGCGAGGCCTGAGCTCAGGATGGTCTATGCCCTTGGGGAGGGTGCAGCTCAGGCTGAAAATACCCCACCTGTCCAAGGCTATTTCAGTCAATAATGTGCAGGGGGTGAAAATGAGAAAGAGATAGAGAAAGAAGTAGGAAATGAGTAAAGGTTCAGAAGTAGTTGAGATTACAGATGACAGATGGTGATGAGCAGGAGGGATTAGAGCTGCAGGTTGAATGCAGGCGCAGTGGAAAAATAACAAAATCAGGTTAATCCTTCCAGGAGCTCTACCTCTACATGTAAAACCCACGGTCACATTATAAATATTAATATAAGTATTCATATTCATAAAATACTGAAAACACATCATTGGTTTTACTTTAAAATGCTACGTTTGGGCCAAAAATATTACCTGATGTCGATTTCTGATGTTCAGTCAGAGGATGATGACATTCTCTGAAATGTTTCTATTCATAAGTAAAAAGGCTCGAGACAGCTCAGCTCCAGTAATATTCAACATCGAGACTCACATTTATGCCAGCGCAAGTCAGACTGTGTGAGATGTTTTCTAACAGCGCGCAGGGAACTTTTTCGTATATGGTTAACAAGCTGCTGAACGTTGGAGCCGTGCGGTGGAGGTGACTCAGTATATAGTTCGTCCAACAAGAAGCCGCTTCCAAAAACAAACAAATAAAACCTGCCAGTTTTTTAATGTGGTTAAAATCCTCCAATTTCTCACTTGGAACACAGTAAATGAGTTTTTAGACTGAAATATCAATTATGCAACATTCATGATGACCTGACGATGAATCTCATCGCCTTTGATGATCCTCCAACTTTTCATATAGCACCAGTATGAGGTTGAGTGATTTTTTTGTGGGATTGCCATGAAATTTGGGACACACGTTCCCGTTCAGATGAAATGTAATCAATTTAGTGATCCCTTAACTTTTCCTCTGGCGCCATCACGCCAATTGTCCAGTATTTGTCCAGTTCTGTTGCGTTTTTGTTCCCTTAAAATGAGACTAAGACGAAGCAGGCTCTCTTCCTTTTCTAATAAATGCTTTGAAGTGGAGGGTGAGGCAAGTGGTATTCAGTTGCAATTCTGTTGCAATCCCGAACTTCACTGCTAGATGCCACTAAATCCAACACATTGGACCTTTAATACCTGTAAAACTCATGAGATTCCCACCAACGTCATCATCAGTTGGACTTTGTTTTGTGCTACTAAGCAAATATCAGCATGCTAACCTGATAAACTGATATTTACATATCATGTTGGCATTTAGCTGAAATAAACCTGTACAGCCTCATGAGGATGCTAACATGGACTGAAGGTCTAAGTGTTTATTTTTCCTTTGGCTAAAGTCTGCTGTGTGGCATTTTTGAGAAGTACTGCTCTTGGAAAAAGATCTCGAACCTTTAAAATAACTTTTTTTGGACATTTGCTTTATTGGCGCAGCCCACCTCCATCTAACACTGTTTCTTTGGCCACAAACATCTGACAAGTAAACCCAAACTCCAGCCTGCGAAGCATCTTTTCAGAAATCTCAGCTGCTTCATGTTTGACGTAGTATAATGTTATTAACTGCCCTTACCTTCCTGTTTGCTGTGAAACAGCCCTTCAGTGTGTGGCAAAACTCATTTTAATCACGTGTACAAACAAATAGATGAGTGACTTATTTCCTGCAGGGAACTAATCTGTGCTCACAGCGGAAACAGCCACATTTCATGCTGATGTGTATTTACTGTATCCAGTGTTGTGCTTGTGGCCATATGTTTGAGGCTGATCTACCGTACACTTGGTTACACTCTGTCTTTGGTTGCAGTAACTCACACTTAACAGAGCCATGGGTGGGAGAAGCCAGGGTAGAGAGGATTACTCTGTCCACCTGCGTCTCCCATCCTCCAGATGTCATGATGGAAAGTCACAGCTGCATGACGCAAATACCCGTCCTCCTCCTCCGCCATCAGCACCCTGATTTGTTCTTTTTCAATCCACGTCTTTTTCTCTCAGTGAATTACAGCTCTGCTCACGTGCCGCTCTTACAAGGTCTTAATCCCTCTGGGTTTTATTCAGTTGCCCCTGTGTTGCAGAGGCTTTCCAAGCAGACTATCAGAGCTTCTCTACTCTCTGACTGAAATATCCATCAAACTCTGTTTTTTTCCCTCCAAAAACTAATGATGGCACTGACATTAGAAGAAAAAATGATGATTATAACTAAATTACTTGTCAGCGAAAGCAGTGGTGTGATAAAATAAATATCCAAACACTGGCTACATCAGGCTTTATTTGAACCAGTCTGACAATGTGAGCCACCAGTTGCCTAATGTAGTCATGTACTCAGAGACATTTATTTATTTTAGAGAAACAGCTTCTGTGGCATTTCATGCCTTTAATTGGACAGTCGACATCAGAGAGATGGCAGTAAATTAAGAGAGAGGAATGGAGGACAACATGCATCAAAGAAAACACAAACTGGGGGATGTTTGGTGGTTCATGTTTGGCACCATGGATGACCATGAGCACCAGGAGAGGTGAATGCATACCTGAGAGATTACGCTCGTTTTAGTGCTGTTAAATGGCCGCCACAGTCGCAAAACCTCGTCTTTAAGTTTTACTCTAGAAAACCTATGTTAGAAAGGTCCTTCAGTCTTCTTTTATGTCTTGGAAATCAACTTATTGGGTGCTCTGGTGGCTCATCTGGTCACTCCTTACTGCAGCAGCCCTGGTTTGATTCCAACCTGTGGCCCTTTGCTCTCATCTCTCTCTCTCTCTCTCTGCCCACTTTGTTGATACTCTTCAGCTGCTTCTATCAAATAAAGACTCAAGGCTTTAAAAGAAACAAACTCATGTGTAGCTGTAAATTCAAAAGAAATTCCTTGTAAAGATACAAAATGATACAATCAGTGCACTTCCAATTAATTGCTTTCATTATCTGGAGAGTCCTTCAGTCAGGGCACAAAAAATCTGCTAGTATGAATACAAAAATGATCTACAGGAGAGCGTACATTTCAACAAGAATGGAGTATAACGCTTCCATTAAGAGAAAATTTACAAAAACAAGCTGTTCTTCAAAGAAATTCTCCTAACTGTGCTTCCAAGGAGATAATTGGGAAATAACTGAGGTCAACTGATGGAAAATTGGTAATGTGGCATTCATGTGAATTCATGTGAAATAACTACAAAAGTTGTAAACGGAAAATTATAACTAAAATAAATCTTAAAGTCGACTAAAATTCTACCAGATTTAACAGTAATTTTGACAAATTAACATAAAATTTATCACCAGAACTAAACTGAAAGTCACAAGCTTCAAACAAATCCAGAAATGGGTCTTTAAATGAACTCCTTTCATCTCGGTCAAAGCTTTGTGTGCAGACACTGACGTAGACAGATGCTCACACACAGGCGCAGACACTCACACAAATACACACAAACCAGACGCGAGGAGATAAATGGCGAACCTCCTACACCTCGGAGCGTAGCCTCCACCCCCTCCACCACCGCTGGGATTATCACCGTGAATGATATTTGATGAGAGCCGGACCTGCTGAAGCAGAAAACCCATACAAGACCCGAGGAGCACCTCCGCTCTGTGTGACAGGCGTCGTGTGTGATTTATGACTTGGTTATGAGAGAACATAGTGGTCAGCTGGATAAAGGTTACAGCTCAAAATGAGATCACCATGACTCCTGTTGACACGGGAAGACGAGGGTTTAGGTATTTCATCTGGTGACATCAGACGATGTGTGAGAGGAATTCAAAAGACTCGTCCACTCCGACGTATTTGCAGGACTCATAAATGTCATATTTTTATTTAACAACAGACTAATAAAGAAATCTGTGTACAAACCAGATTATAAAATTAATTTCACTACTAAAACCGGAGCACTAGTGCATGATCAGTACCTTAGTTTATTTGTTTTTTCTCTCATTTTCAGTGTTTTTTAACTTTCTGTTACTCTATACAGCCCTCATGCTGAACCTGCCATAAGAAGACTTTATACTGTAAAATGCAGTCAGTTGTATCTCCATGTAGCAGAAAACACGACTTTTAGACTGGTGTGGACATAAAATTTTAAAGAAAAATCTATTTTAGACGCATTACCCCTAAGAAAAAAAAAGTAAATTCAGTAAAAGTATTGAAAAAGTGTCTGTTTAAAATGTAAAATTTTGGCCACTTGTGGGGAGTGAAACAAGCTGTAAATACATAATATTATCACACAAAGCATCATTAGCTTTTGTTTAGAGTTTATGACTAAACAATGTCCAATATTCACTCTCCTTTTTTTTATTTTTTATCTCTGGTCTGGTCTAATTCCTGAGGGACATATCTGGACTTTTAGCTGCTAAAGCTATTTTCACCAGCTAGCTGCTAACTTTGTCTGTGTGGTGCTGAGTAGCTACATAGATACAGTTGGTGTATCGCAGTATCACAGCGTTTTGGGCTGTAAAATGGTTAGCTACCCCAAAACAATGAGCTGAAAGACATTAAAACACTACAAAAATAAAGACCATAGTGCATGTTCCTACAAGCTTGGAAGAAAAGGATGAAGCATGGGAGAGTATTTATTTGGTTGCAACTTCAACGCTAGGTGCCACTAAATCCTACACACCGAACCTTGAACCTTCATCGTATAGTAACAGAGTGACAGGAAGTTGGGGAGAGAGGGGGAACATCATGCAGCAAATGGCCACAAGTTGGATTCCAACCCTGGGCTGCCACGGCACGTCATTGAAGTAGTACTGCATCATTGGAGATTAAGGTCAAACTGGGATGATGCAACTTGTTGTTAAACACACATCATTTATACATCAGAACAGAGCTCATCAATTTCTGATGTTGTATTCTGCTCAGGTCGAGAACAAGCTCTTCCCTCTGAACCTCGTGGTGCGGCACTCTTGCCGGACTGTGTTTCGTCTTTATAGACTCGATGACAAACCCGTTGTCCCCTGAAGGAATGCGCACAGAGTGAACGGACGATTTCTATGCACCGACTTTCACTCCAGTAAGTCGAGTCCCGGCTAAATAAGCAGCCTCACTCCTCTGGGTGATTGATTGCTTCCCCCCCGGAAACAAAGTGTCAGGGTGTCTCTCCGCCGACTGATTTCTGAGTACCATTCAACTGCTCACAGGGATCACACACTGCAGATGTTCAGACTTGTGGTGCGCACAGTAAAACAGAGCTGGATGGATGACCTTAATGATTACGGTGAGGACTCAGCATTGTCACAGTCTTTTTTTAGAAAGCCTTTACAAAGCAGGTTGATGCTGCAGCAGAGTCCCAAATCGATACCAATTCGAGAAAAAAAAAAAAAAAGAGCAGATGTCCATTCAACATTTTAAGTCTTGCTGTGTTGCGAGGTGTAGCCTTCAGGTTGGGATCAACTTTACTGAGGTGGTGCATGATGACTGGAGGTGTGGCATCTTTCATAGTGACAGTAAAGATCCTTTTACCATGCGCTACTGCACAGTCAGCAGTGCTACAACTCAGCACTTGTAACTCTGGGCGATGGGCTTGCCAATAGACAATTAATCTCATCTTAATGAAGCATATCAATAATGCAGAAGGTAGCTAAGTAATTTAGACAACAGTGTGTATGGTCCACTTGCAGACTCGCTACAATTCTGCTTTCATTTTGTCGCTTCAGTGAAGTTGAATCTGCAGCGCCGTGTCAAAAACATGACTGTAGAACCAGTGAGAGAAGTATTTATAGCCTTGATTTTGAAAATACTCAATTACAAGTTATCAAAGTTGTAAATGGGAATTGTTGCTTTTTTTAAAGTACAAAAGAATCAGCAACCAAATCTACCTAAATTACAGAATCTATTGTGCAACAAGCGGTTATATTTTCATACTTTATTACATCATATCATTAATTCCTGATGCACTAATATGTTGTGGCACATTCACATGTAGCTGACTAAGGTGGAGCTAATTTGAACTACTACTGCTGTGTACTTTCTGCAGAGAACTAAGTAACTCCATCCATCCATTTTCTTCCACTTATCCGGGGTTTGGTCGCGGTGGCAGCAGGTTTAGCAGGGCGTTCCAGACGTCCCTCCAGTTCTAGGTCTGCCCGGGGTCTCGTTTTAGTTGAATGTGCCTGAAACACCTCCAAAAAAAAGTCGCCCAGGGGAATCATCTCAGCTGGCTCCTTTAGACATGAAGGAGCAGCAACTCCGAGCTCCCTCCAGATGTTCAAGCTCCTCACCCTAAGGCTGGGCCAGGCCACCTGGCGGAGGAAGCTCATTTTGTTAACTTGTAGCCGTGATCTCATTCTTTCAGTCACCTACCAAAGCTCATGACCATAGGTGAGGCTTGCAACGTACTGCAGATGCTGCACCAACCCACCGACCGTCTCATGCTCTGTTTTCCCACCACTTGTGAACAAGACCCTGCGATACTCCTTCGCTTAGGGCAGCAACTCGAGTACAATATTTGCCTGTGATGTGTAGTAAAATAGAAGTATGAAGGTAATACTGACGAAAACAAACACAGTCATGTTGATGATGATGATGGTTTGTGTGCATGTTGTGCATGAACACACAAAAGTCCCGGCAGCTGCAGCATCCTCATTTCTGATGATCTGATAATCCCCCAAATATCAGCATGACTGTGGAAACGTGGACTCGCAGTGTTTCAGCACAGGAGCTGAAAAAGGCATCATATCCTGATGGGGCCAAAAAAAAAAAAAAATAGCATCATCATGTAAGCTGCTGCTGCTGCTGCTGCTGCTACACCCAGTTGAGCTGGACTTGGACCAAGATCAGAGACAAAATAAGTCATCAGACTGCACAGTAACTGGGTCACACTACCCGAGCCAAGAGAACATTCTCAACTGTTAAAGTCAAGATAAATGGATTTGGAGAGGCATTTAGTTTTGTTGAGCCAAACATGGCACTAAATCATTAAACCCTCCACTTCACACAACACCTCTAACGCTCAGCGTCTAATTTCTGCTCGATCATTATTTTGTTCTCGGTGCATATTTGTATGCGGGCCTCTAATGTCTAAAAATAATGTGTTTTTTTTTTGCTTGGCGATGGTGATCTTGTTAGTGAAGTGTCGGTCGATGCTGTAGTTTCCATGTTATCCCCTCTGCCTACCTCATCATTTCCTCTTCGTCTGGGGACTCATATTTCATGACCAAGAGCTCTGTGATTGTTCCGGTACCTTTAGCACAGCCGGCAGTCTATAATTTACATCTCAGGCCCCCCCACCATTCCCCTGCACCCTTTCTCCTGTCTTGTATGTGGCAGCAGCACTCATAAAACACCAGTGAGCTGTGGTACGGTGAGAGGTGTGGCAGGCCATAAAAGTCTGGGGCCAGTTGATGATAATGTGCTCACCAATGCACCGGGCTCTATCAGACTTGTTTTATGACCTATCATGTGCGGCACACACACACACACAGTTATAGATCCTCACAGCATGCAGAGCTAAACAAATGTACATATTTTACACATGCAAATGTTAAAATGGTAAATGGTGCACAAAAAATAAAGAGAAACCAAACAAACAAAAAAAAAAGGCACACACACACACACACGCATTACTCCAAGAAACGTCATGGATCAATGGCTGCCGACAGGCTGTGCATCACGCATTTGCGATTGCACACACAAACACTCCCACAAGAAATGTATCCACATCACACGCAGCGCATAAACACTCGACCACAACGTTAATCCTTTGTGTAAATTATTTACAGCAGGTAAACATCCAATAATATGTGCAGGGTCTCAAAAGGAGGACGCAGAATAGCAACCGTCTGTTCTAAAATCTTCATGAAGGGCGCAGGTTTATAGGCCCTTTGTGAAGTTAACTGAAAAGGGGAAAAAAAAAGCGAGAGAAATGTGAGATTTAGAAGGAAAAAAATGAGAGGGAAAGAGGAAAGTAGCAAAGTTACAATTGAGTTTTTCACTTCAGTGAAGGTGACAAAATCTAATAGACGTGGAGAAAACAAAACAACTCTGTCACCACCGAAAGAAAAAAAAAAAGATATCGCCCTCATGTTGTGCACTTTGGTGGAGAGAAATGACCAGTTTCACATTGTTTCTCACAGGCGAATGGGTGAGGATAAATTCAGATGCCGCCCTGATAAATAAGTAATGAAGATATAACTGTTCCACAGTGTTTAATTGCATCACAACTTGCTCCTAAAATTAGTGATTACATCAGAATTTATCGAGCGTGCTCCCTCTCTGCCTCTCCACTGGAGATGAGTCATTACAGCATCTTCCTACTGTATCACCTCATTATGCGCCGCGGCGATGTGGCATTGACATGTACAGCAGACGAAGCTCACACGCCTGCATTTGCATGTGAGCTGCATGTGTGACAAGTTGATGGATCACCCCGACGATGGACCCCGCCCGTAATTAGGACCCAAATGGCTTTACAGTGACTAATTATTGATGCAGCCAATATGTGACAGCTGCTAATAAATACCCATGCAGGCCGGATTGCGTAGACAAGGACTGCATTAACGATCCGCTGGAAGCCGAAGAGGCGGGAAAGGTCAGAAGGCAAGAGAGGAAGAGAAGTAGAAGAAAATTATACGTTAGCAGTCAAAGTACGTCCCGTATATGGGATGAAATCTTCGTGGCTTGTAGATGACAGTGATGAATTGTCTCAATAATACACGCGCATCTCAGTCAAAAGAGCTGGAAGAAGAAAGATATTCATTTCAGGTGTCCTCATACTGTAAGTCTAAGAAAAGTATCAGGTGAAACTGTAACCATGTGCTGTTCAAAATCAACTTTTTACGGCGCTTTGTCTCGTGTCGTCCGGTGATCTATGGATACACCGAGAAAAAAAGAGACATGGCAGCAGAAAGGAGAAGTTCTGGTTCAATAAATGCAACAAGAAGCTGAAGGCACAACAACATATCTAAAAGAAAAACAGTCTGTTCAGGTTATTTGGCTCAAATTGGGTCTTTTAAATCCCTCAAACTACAGTGCAGCGTTGTTGTACATGATAACCTCTGTTGGAATATTTGTTTGACGTGAAACCACCAGTCTGCACTGTAAAATCATTATTTTCAGTTTAGAGGAATAAAATTAACGCGAGATTTTTAAAGCTTTATCTCCTTACCGACAGTTCTTCTGCAGATAAATGAGAAAACTCTCATGCTGCAAATCTTTCAAACAGTTTATCATCGTAATCTTCTCGTGATGCAAAGAGGCGTCCTCATGACAGGAAGGCTGTTTTATTTATTCTGCTACACTATCATCTGGCAGTCTCTGATATAGGCAGTAAGACGGAGCGGCAACTTGGGATTATATTGCTTTAAAAAACATGGATGTAATGAAGTTTAATAATTAATAATCACGTCAGAGTGGCTTTACTGTAACAGTCTCCTCCTTTCACCTCGCTTTGACTTTCCACTTCATGTTCTCTTCTCGTTGTCCAGCTTTTTTTTTTTTTATCATGAACACAATTCATAGTATTAAAGGCCACAGAGGACCCGAGCCTCCATGCAATAAATATCAACAGCATCAGAGAACTTTATTATACTTAACAGCTACATAGTGTTTCTGTAGAGTTGACAAAACATTAAAAACAAACATATTAGCACTTTAAATTGAACTATTACTACTAATTGAACTTTTTGTAAATACATCTTTTTAAATTTTATTTAAACGACCGTTTGATACTGTTCTACTGTAACTCAATGAGCACCACCTCTTCAGCCTGAAGGGGAACAGGCAGACGCTTGCACTTCCTGACCTCGACCTTGCAGGTCATGTAAAAGATGAAGAACTCTTACAGAAGGTGAGGCAGGGTCACGATCAACAGACCTTGTTGACCTCATGCTGTATCACAAGAAGATCAGCAACAAAATCCTTTGGCCAGTTTTAGCAGGACATGAGAAAACCCTAACCCCACGCCATATTCTGCATTTGCTGTTACTTTTTATGTCTCACATGTGACCAGTTCTCTCTTTTTTGAGTATAACTCAAGCTCATTTGTATATATCTAGTTTGGGGGGATACACACTGTACACAACAACCCTCCGACCAATGCAGAACAATACCGTAGGTCGAAACAGAAGTAACTTGTCAAGCTCTGACAAATGGGTAGCATCTGTATCTCTACTGACGAGGAGCACTGGAGCAGAAAGACAATCTCTGACAACAAAGGAGGCGAGGGATAATCGTCTGTCGACCCCGACTCACCCCATGTGGTGGGGCCGCGCTGGAGTCGAGAGCACAGAGGGGTCACTGTTGGAAACACGTGTGAATTTCAACACTAATTTCTTCTCTGCGGGAGTGAGTGGGGGGGCGAGTCAATCAGACCTGTGAGAGGGCAAAGTTTGAGTGAAATAAACTGAGAATGACTGTAAGGGGAAAAGTACAAGCATATGGAAGCAAATATGCATAATGAACATACTGCGACAAGGATCACGTTGTTTTCATGTCCTCATTTGTACTCTGCCCCTGGCCATAAAAGTCTGGCTGTTATGCTTAATGTCAGCTGAGAGAGAAATACAAGACTGAAATGTTATTCCAACAGGTGGCACGAGGAGACGCATAGCACATGTCGAAAATTAAATCTGGGGCTGTTGCGGCTCAGGTTGTGCAAATAACCTCAATGTTCAAAGTTTGCTTTGTCGACTGGGGAGATTCAAATATACTCGATTCACTAAAACCAGACAAAAGTATTAAAAAGATGATGAGAATCAACTTTTAAATGGAGACCTTGTAACTTTTGCTGAACAGCAGCCACTATGGCAACAACACAGTGAATTTCTCTTGATGTTTCATCAATTCATTCACTACAGGAGACATCATAATCAGATGCCCGAATCAGCTCAGGTGGCAGCATTCCACTGTTTTCTGGCAAGATAAATGCGATTCACAAATATCTCTATCAATAGACAAACAAAGAGATGCAGCACCTCGCCTGGATTAGGGAAACCGGGGCACCCTTCTCGAGGGGGAGCTCGTTGGTGAGTGTGTGGTGTCCAGGCCTTAGTGCATGGGGCAGAAGGAGCACCAATTAATATTAATAATTGATAATTCAGACACTTAAGAAGCATCATCTTGTGCCATCAGGTGTAAAACACAGTATAGCTACTAGGGATGCCACATTTTTGGTTCCATTGCAGGACATTTTTAGGACAATAAATATGACATAATAAATATTACACAATGAGAATTCAGACTCACAAATAAAAGGGCAGAAAGTAGATGAAGTGCATCAGTTAGCAAATTAGGAGTGATTAGTAGAAAAACTAAAGGTCGGGTGACACCTGAAATCTCGTGACATCCTAAAAATGTAGCGTAACGTGCTCGGTGGAGTTGGGTGGGGGCTGAACTACATCACCTGAGCAAATGTGAGTTTTCTTGGTTTGCATGTTACAGGAACACTGTGCTATTTCATATAACTGCTTTAAGGCTAAGGATAGGATTTCCCAGTGTCCTCTACATCATACCCAGTATAGAAAGTTTATGTGACATGAGCACTTCAGGGACAAAGGAGGAGACACGATATTCAGGTCTGTTTGATGTTGCAGTCATGCCAACAGTGTCTCTGCCAGCTTGCCTATGTAAAGGGATTTCCCCAAAGGAGACGGAGCATGACGAGAAGAAGCATGAAGTCTTTTTGCGGGAGTGAATCTGTTCAGCTCCACGTTTCAGAGCTGAATCATGCCTTTAAATCTGGAGCACTGGGGCAGTAACCCAAAAAATAATTAAGAGAGGTGTTCCTCCGAAGTAGCAGAGTACTGACACAAGTCTCAGTGGTGTCTTCCCCTTTAATCATTCTCACACAATACTCGTCAGATGAATTCGTCTAACGTCCCAGAAAACAATATATACCTCAATAAAGCTGACAAGGCTTATTCATCACCGCGAGCCCTGGTAGGCTCCTTACTTATAGATCCATTTGTTATTAAAAACACAATCTGCGTGGAAGAAACGATCGCTCAGAGGCGCCCGGAAGTACGAGAGTGCGAGAGAAAGCAATTAGCTGTGCTGAATTAGTTTGAGTTTCTAAAGGCAGAAAAACAAATGCGAAAGAGTGAAGATACTGGAAACATTAAATATTTACTGTTGATTAACTGACATGGGCTTTGAGAAGCAGATTTTTCATTTGACCCAGAATTTGTTGTGCCCCAGAACTGCAATTTTTGAGAGCGTGTAGATCATTACGTGACACTGAAGCTCTCCGCTGACATTAATGAAACAGTTTGAGGGTAAACAGAGACCGGTGGGGGGAAGAGTGTTGAATAAATTAAGACTTTAAATAAAGAAAAACAAATTCAATAAACATATTTAAAAAAAGTGCTTTCTCAGTCAAGCAGACAAATAAATAACGCAGATAACACGACGGCGTACCTGAATAACAATTACATTTTTAAAAGCCTATTTCTGGAACTGTCACAAGATATTTGTGTGCATGAGTGACATTAATGGATTGAGCTCTCAGCCTGCTTTATTTAGGAGGTCAAGTGAGGGGAGAAGATGGGCTGCGGTAAAAATGTAATCACGTGGAGTAAATCCACCACAGAATGCCAGCTGAGAATATGTCAACTGCAGGGAACAAAACCATGTTAAGAGCAATATCATCTCTCAGCTGTGCACGCAGAGTCCAGACAGCCCGAGCCTCAGAAATGGTTTAGACCATGGGTGACATATAAATGTGTTTATGAGACAAAGATTAATCTCTAAATAGGTTATCCTGGCTTGTATGTTGGAATCTGTGTTGACAGCAGAGTTCAGCAGACAGGGAGGATTTGAAAGCCATCAGTCTCAGGTCCTCACACAGACCGGCTGGCTCTGATCTAGAGCATGTCTAAAAACTCGAGTGTGCGCTCTACATGTCGATGTTTCTTTATTCCTACACAGAGATTTCAGTTTGTCCGAGATTGCCCCGATTTTCACCAGCTCTTACATAGATGTTTATCATAAAAAACCCAATGCACCGCACATCTAAATTTAACATGGATTTGTCTATATATGTCAATCATCGTGTTGTTGTCATGGCTGCTGCCAGCTTATGAGTCTATGGCGCTTGCGGCTCTTTCTGACAGAAGCTGTCAGCATGCTAACGGTTAGCTGTCATGCTGAAGAGAAAGTCTGTCTTTTCTAAAGAGCTCCAGGAGGCTTACCCCTTCATGAAGTACCTGGCAATGAAAATGCTGCATTCATGGCATCCATGGTGTTGAAAGGTACACTCGGTGCAGTAGGTGTTCTAGACACTGAAAGAAATTTTCCCCTATCTTGATGTACACACATGAGTGTGTGCATGAACATTTAAGGGTCCTGGTTTGGGGATTTTAAAATATAGTCAACCAATTTGTTCCATAACGTCAGGTCTAGTTGATTTGTATTGATTGTAGTTAAACTAAAATGTAGTTTCTCTAAATGTTGCTTGATTAAAACACTCAATAAATTAATCAATGAACAAATCTCTGGCCACCTTTAGCCCGTCTTAAAGGTATCCTTGTTTTAATAGTTTCTCCTTGGTGTTTGGGTTAATGAATAGCTTTCTTTCCAAGAGTTAGATGAGACACTCATGTTTGTATGCTAAATATAAAGCTGGAGCCAGCAGGCGTGTAGCTTAGCTTAGTATAAAGATTGAAAACAAGGGGAAATAGCTATCTCTGTTTACCAGCACTTCTACAGTTTGTTACATCCATCAATCCTTCAATTTTTAGACATCCTTCTCCCCAGCAACGCGTCCCAGCTCCTCCTGGAGGATCCTGAGGTGTTCCCAGACTAGATGGGGTATGTAGTCCCTCCAGCAGGTTCTGGGTCTGCCTCAGGGTTTCTGTCCAGTTGGCCGTGAACCACCTCAGCTGGGTTGTTTGAAGACGAAGGAGCAGCGCCTCTACTCCGAGCTCATTCCAGATGTCCGAGCTCCTAACCCAATCTCTAAGGCTGAGCCCGGCCACATGTTACATCTAGTTTATTAAATTTGCTCAAAAGCTGAAGTGTAAAAACAAGTTTTAGACTTATGGAGAGTTATATACCAACATATACTTGAAGACCTCAAGCTAAGCTAAGCAGTAGCTAGTTCTAGCTTCATGATTCAAGTGTTTTTTCTCAGGTCCCTCCTGCTGACGTGTCCGTTAGCAAGACTCTGAATGGCTGCCAGCTTTAGGACAGCTGACCCTGCACTCAGAGCTCCATCAGTAAAACATCACATTTAGCAGAAAATGTTCACATAAATTATTGTTACTCATTGTGAGAGGATAATGGATTTTTAGTGCACTAGCATTATGGAAAGCTTTTTGTATTTTCCCATACACTATTTTAGTGTTGGCCTTGGTAGTACTGTGATCATCACATTGTAAAGGCAAGAGGTCGAGCTTTACTATGCTGCATTGTGTAGCACACACTGCAGTGCTTTGCAGTCGACCTGCAGTTTCTCAGTTGACCAACAGGTCAAGGGTCACATGGTTTCATATGATCTGCTAAAATCAAACATAAAAATACTGTGGCAATACTCAACTGTACAAATGCTACAATTGTTGAGGATGCATGAATGAATGCTTTATAATTTGACTGCACTGCATGTATCTTCAAACATAATGACTATTATTTGCTCTATGCAAAGCAAAACTGTATCATTTGTACGCTTTAATTGTGTTTTTAATTAGTTTTTACCCTTAGACACTGAACAATGATACTTTCTCCACAGGGCACAAACTTGTTGGAATCCCTCCTTGATGTCTGTGTCATATTTTCATTCATTTCCTTTTCTATGTCGGGGATTAATTTCTAAATAGGTAATGTAATCCCTGACAGTGTATAATCAGCGTGCAGCGCACAGTTTTCCCAGTCACCTTGAGCACTGCCTTCAATCAACTATAAATAAACTATAAATAGATTTTACTACTGACCGTTTTCCTGCTTATTTTAACCCGTGTGCGTCTGTCTGTAGAACCTGTATAAAAAATACTGTCTGACTCAGGCAGCGTGCTGCTTTATCGCACAGCCAGGATTCAAAGTGGTAATTAAGCTGGAGGTGTTTCAACTTTCTCTGATTACAATCATAACATAGCTGCCTCTTCTTTTTACTGTTTGGTAATATACAAGACGTCCTTGAAGAAAAATAATTATGCTTTTGATGAAGAGTGTTCACATGATTTGTGGTCGGTTGATTCACAGCCATTTGTTATCTTTGATTTAACAAAACAGATAAAGCAAAAACAGCCGCACGATCATTTTCTAGAAGTACTAAAAATCTAATAAAAACTATTATTTAACTAAATATAGACAATGTATTACACAATTACACTTTATCACAGTATTAAAGTGAACTGAACAAAGGTTTCACTAAAGTAAAAAAAACATTATTTCTATTATTCATTTATTAATATTAATTATATTTTATTCTGGCGACTTCCTAGTTGAAAAATGATGTGCAGATTGAGAAAATGATCAAGAATAGTTCAGATAGTGTCCAATATGTGTCGCTTCATTGAGGTGAATGTAAGATGTCCTTGAGATACATGACAACTTTTATGTGCTTTATTACTTGTTGTCAAAACGTACGAATCAAAATCTGCAAAATAATCACAAGCTACAGACATCAGATAGATACGGAAGAGAAAAAAGAACAACATTTAAATTTGAAATATTGAAGAATAAAGTAGAAAGTCTCCCTCAGGAGGAAATGACAAACGGATGGGTTCAAGTAAAATCTTCTGGATCTAAGTAAAAACAATATTGTTCAGCTGCGACGTTGCAGCTTCAGCTAATGTTTCTGAGTGAGATGAAAACTGTCTCTGTGCACAAACTTTCAAGCATTTGAAAACATCTTTCACCTGACTGCTTTGTTCTTTTGCAAAGTTTTAACTAATATTCTGAGTGTTTCCAATAGAACACCTGCAGCGCCTGGGGCCCTGATTACAATATGATCACAATATTAGCATGATAATAACAATGTGTGATTTAATTTGCCTCATCTCTCATAAGAGTTTAGTAACAGATACAAATGAATTCCCTGCAGACGCTCTTCATCTTCAGATAACATTTGTCAGCTGCAAACACACACCGAGATGTGAGGAGAGACGACTACACCGTATCACAATTACGGAAACTTGTAACGCACGAGGTCTCGCATGTTACCGTCGCACTTTGTTCACATGCAGAAGGCTGCAACACGAAAACACAAGGCTTTCATGGCTGCGCCCCGCTGTTTATAGAAAAGAGCAAACACACTTACATAGCAGCAGTCTTTCATGCACGGATTCACATTACAACAAAGACTGAAAGGTGTGCATTGTAACTAACCTCACAGCACAGATGGATCCCCTAACTGATTCTATAAGGCTCCTAGGCATGCAGTGCACCATGGGAAACGTCGGGCAAGTTCATTCAAATTTCATTATGCAGCTCTGCAGTGCGCTGGGAACAATATGTCTCTGGAAATATTTGTCCAGCTTTGGTTACTAGTTACTTTTCAGATTAAAATTCTTCCGGTCCAGTGAAAACCACAACAAATGTATGATGATCTTATAGAATAAGATGCATTGCTGCAGATTAAACTACCCGGCAGTGTATAAAGTAGTTAGAAGGAGCTCAACCTTAAACATTGAACCTTGTACAAACAGGGTAATACAGAGTATCCCTCAGGCAGGGAAGAGGAGGAGAAAGAGGATGTGGAGATGAAGACAGACGCAGAGGTGACAGCGGCCGTCTTAACAAAAGGAACAACATCCCTGACCTCTGCAGCTCCAGCAGCATTTAGAGGGACTGCAGGAGCAGAGATAAAAGATCATGATAATAATAGTAAATAAGAGGATAAATAACAAAGTTCACTGGAGGTGTAAGCAGATGCAGAGCAGAGGTGATGGTGGGTGGTAGAACCCAAGAGGTTGCAGTTTATTTATATTTCCATGCTTACGCCTATTTTCCATTCCTCCATCCTCCCCTCCTTCTCTCCTCCTCTTGAAGGAATAAAACCCGAGGCTCTCTCCTTCTCTGCAACATCAGCAGCCGTGTGAACAGAGATGCTTTTTGTCACTTTGACAGGAGTTACTATACAGTATGAATATAGGAGGGCTATTATCCTGACACACAGATCTACTGTAGCAGCAATTTCATACATGAACATATACTGTAACCCAGGCCCATTTATTTCCATATGTGGAGGCGATAGTCAGGGGAATATCACTCAGAATTCATCTGAAGGGCTGCGAGAGAAATAAGAAGAGGTTAAATTTGCTCGCCTCTCTCAACAAAACATGCCGTGATCTGAGACACACACCTCCTTCCTCCTGGTTGTTAATGCTCTGACTGGTCACAGCAGGAGGGCTGTTTAGTTAAGGAGCACCTTCTGTTACCCTGGTTGTTACACTCGCACTTATAAACGCTCATCTCCTCATCGGTATGGACAGCGCACGTAACAGATGCACGAGGAGCGCGTGCAAGTATGCTGACGTGTTGAAGTGAGCACACCATGCGCTCTGTGGCTCATGTCAACGCCTTTAACCTCATGTTAAGTTTGTGCAGGACTTTAAAATTCCTCCTCTGTACATGATTTAGAGGCTACTTCCTTGAAACAGATTTAACAGAGAGTTCATTGTGCATTTACACTGTGAACTAAAGGAAACGTTTAATGTCTTTTGAAATTGCGAGAGTTGGTTGTAGAGATTGATACCAACGAACAGCAGCCAGGTAAGACTGGAGACAGGGGCCGACTCCGTCCAAAGGTAACAAATCCACCAACCAATATCTCTGAAACCAAAGTATTTTATATATTTTTTGCTAGAATGAGTGACAGCACGCATTTCCATTGTTTATACTGTCAGAGTTTTCAGTTTGTCTGCTCTGGCCTACTGTGGAAACATGGCAAACCTCATAGAAGAGGACCCGGGACACGTAAAGGCTCATTCTCAGGTAACAAAAACACAATGAATATTATTTCCAGATGATTATGCGCTAATAAAAACATAGTTATGCACATTATATTTTATTTCTACAATATCCTATACAGAGAGCAAAAGGGTGAGAATGATAAGTCACTGTTTACATGCTGAACTAAACCAGCTGCTGATCGTAGCCTTATATTGAGCAGACAGATGTGAGGGTGAGGCTGTGATTGAGCTTTAAAAAGTCAGACTATAGCTTTAAATTTGCAGGTTGATATGACACATCTACACGCTGTATTATAAACCACATTTTCTACATTGAAGTGGTTGCGGTTTTGTGGGGATTGTAGGTGGATCGGAGACTTAAGAGTGCTTGAACAAAACTTGTGTCCTTGTCTTCACGCAGCACTCTGGCATGATAACAAACCCGCTGTCTTTAGCACCATCACGATGAGAGGTGGAGAGAGAAAAAAATACCTTTTCTTCTTATACAGGCTCTGCTAACAGTGCATTCAAAGGAGAAAAAGACGGGTCAAATCAGACTTTGGGTTGGTTATATGGAGCTAATTAAGAAGATGGTGATAGGTGCCAAAAATCTCCCTTGTTCTTGGATGGTTTGGTTTCATTTTCACTGGAAAAATAATGTCTTTTTAGAGTCAGAGTTAGACTTCCTGACACTGGTGCGCTGCGAGGAAACATCAGAACAGAAAACATGGAAAACTTTAATTATTTCTAGACTGAATGTTCTCAAGATCATCTGCTGCGATATAAAACTTTCATGTGAATTATTGAAGCCGTCTGTGGCAATGAAGGCGATTTTTAAAAATACACATAAGGGGAGGTAAAAGTACACGAAGGGAAAGAAGTGGTATAAGGAAGGAGAGGGCAAACTATACGTTATTATTAATTTAGCTGATTTTTACTGCACAAAGATTTAAAGGGAACATAGAATGAAAACCACTCTGGTAGTTTTTTTCTCAAACCCAGTTCACTTATTTTTCACCTCTCTCCCCCTCTAACACTTTATGCATTGAAGGCACGAATCCCCCAGCGAGAAAACACAGCAACTCATGGATCTTTGCACAGTTCAACATAGCACCGAGCAAGCTTTGATGTTTTAATATGTGCAGGCTTTCTGTGTGTGAATAGGCAGGCAGCCTTGTGAATGTCCTCACAGAAATAAGAGAAAGAAGCGAGCAGGTCGGTGAAAAAAAGACCTCACACCTTAACCTCTGTTTTTCAAGGACTGCAAATGTGTGACTCCTTTTTGCAGCATTCAGCGCCTGAATAGACCGTTCCTGCCTCATGTATGCACCCACACACAAAGTCACAATATTAAAACACAGCTCCGTTTGTCACAAATCATCGGGGCTCGCAGCTCCGCCATGGTCAAGGCAAAAAGTCTGTCTGACTGAGGAGGCGATTCATTTATCAGAAATGATTATTTATTAAATTTTTAGTAAGTTTGGTATGACTGGAAAGGTGAAACTTCTTGTGGATTCAATGTTTTCATGTGTGATGAATCACCATAACTCACTTCACTGTCTCTAGGTTAATCACAGCTTCATGAAAGTTCACATCAACGTAAGACAGACCCAAGCCGTCAAGGTCTTGACGTCTTAATGTGGTATTTTTTTGACGATTTTTAATCATCTTTGAATCGAAAATGTTTTATTTTTAAATTTTTCTTCCACTCAGGTAGAGCCACAAACCTCCCTCCGTCCTCCTTGCTTGTAAAATTGATTCATTTAGTCGTACATGCCAGTTGCAGAAAGCCAATACCAGGTTAATGCCACAACATCATTATTATATATTGTGCTATTGTACATTTTCCGGTTAATTAACTGTAAAACTGTTAAAGCGTCTTGACAGAAATGTGTGTTTTCTGTCAATTCAAGGTTCTTCCTCACACTACACGCAAACTGATGCTGTCTCACAGTATATATAACCTGATATCGGCCAACAATGACGAACAAGACTCTTTTTTTTCCACTCAACTTGCAGATAAGGAGTGTATGCATTGCAGTGTATAAGGAAATCACTGGTGTAAGGATTGACACTTAACATTTGTGTATTTAATTACAGCACATAGGTGGGATTGAATCTTAACTCCTTCGAGAATAAGGATATAAACCACAAGCGTCCCGCGACACAGCTCTGATGAGGCTCCTCGCTCCTCTGTGTGAGCTCCCCCGTTATCGTAAAAACATACTGAGCACGGTGTGTATATTAAAACGTTTACTCTCTTGCATGCCTTCACGTGAATGGCCGATGGATCGATACAATCTCAGTAGAGCACACGCTACCTGTCAGGGTTTTATGAGTGTCATCACTTGACTGATAATTTGCCTGAGCTGAAGGAATCCCTGGAGGTGGTTGGAAAAGGTAGGAGACCTCCTGATAATGTATACAGAGAAGAGAGCTAGAGAGGTCCAGACTAAAAATAAACAGGCGCGTCATTGTTATGCCATTTCAAGGACAGGTAAAGGGCCACATCTGCGTCATTACAGCAGCAAGAACAAAATATGCCGTGTATCATGAGATGTTTTATACTGCTAGCTGCAATACTGAGGTGAAGACACGGAGAGCAGGAACAAAAAATGACCTTTGACAGTGAAATCCGTCATGATGGCTCGGTTAAGTAGTGATAATGGATGATTAAAATTCAACTTGTTAGTTGAGGCTATGAGAGGATTGTTTCTGAAATCAGGACAAGGGGAGCAGACTGAAAGTGCATGCAAGTAGATTATGGGAGGCAGGTGGGAACGAGCAGAGCGAGCACATGGAAACAACGGAAAGAGGTCACACTGACGGACGGCGTGAAGACAAAAACCAGGAGAAGGAGCTGAAAACAAAAAGATACATGAGCCAGTGTTTGTTTATTAAATTGTATCGTGCAAGTTGTTGTTGTGAAAGCTGGACCAATAAGGTTACCGTTTTGAGAAAGACTCGAGCCAATGTTTTCCAGTTGGTCTGGGACACCCATATGATTCAGACTAATAACTGGCACGGTCCAGTCTACGCCCTGTTCAGGCCTGAGCTCCACTGATTGACAGACGGCCAAAGTCTCGCCGTTGTTCCAGATGGTGCATCTCAAACTCCTGAGAGAGACTTGTTGATTATTCCAAGTGGCTAACAACAACAAGTCCACAAAATCAGCGCCAGGCCTGAGTGTGCACACAAGCTCTGCTGTGGTGTGTGTGATCTTAATGCCCGGTAACCATGACAACAACTCTACTGGTTGGAAATAAGAAAATGAGAGTGTGTGATGATGTTTGAATTTGCACCGTGTAGGATATTTCTCATACATTTCTAGAGCCAAAAGCTTGTTAGTTAAACTTAGCTTAAAGGCTGGAAACAAGAGGAAACAGCTAGCCTGGCTCTGTGCAGAAGGAACCAAACCTACACAGCAACACCTCTACAAAGACTTCTTGGAAAGGTGAGTTTCGTAATTAGTCAGTGCATAATTAAGGAGGTTTAAAAGTGTTTTTTAACCTTTGCACTGAAGCCTTGGTTAATGTTATTTAACTCAAATGATGTGTCATGTATGATCAAGATTATAAGAACTGTAAAAATTATCTTGTTAAGCTTGCGCTAGGCAGGGCACTGAACTGAACTGAACTGAACAATGCAGACCGAAACAGGAGTTGACTTCGAAGGCTTTTCATTGCCACCGTGTTTCTACAGAAGCTTATAAGGACAAACCAAACACTGGCTCTAGAGAGGGCCACGTTTTGTAGCCACCATTGTTTCTACTATATGCTTGGGTGAGGCGAGGGGGTTTCAATCTGCTCTAGATGCCACTAAATGCTAAACGCTGATCCTTTAAGAAAGATGAATGTATTTCGGTGTTTTGAGTGTTTAATAAAGGTTCAGCATACGTTGCTGGGTTTGAAGTGGAGGATCTGCCTGTCTGACATGTCATTCAACAAATAGTCTTTTCCCGACACTGAATGTAGAGCTTTACTCTTGTCCTGCACAATTGCACATATGGAAACCAAAAAAACTGTATTAAAAAGTGGCAAACAGCTGGGAGGCAGAGAGGCTGCGTGGGTGATGAGAAGGCAGAGCTGAGGCTGAGCGCCGCTCGGGAATTCCCTTTGACTCGAGTGGAGAGCTGGAGGAGGAGACGCTGGCTCACATAGCTTTATATTAAAAAAAAAAAACACTGCTGTGTGACTGCTTACTAACAAGAGGGTCAACAGTAAGGAAACAAGAACAGGGAAAGTGTCTCAAAGATACATGACAGTCTGGCGGAATAACGCTTCAATAAAATAACATCATAAAATTCATATTACCACATCGGCTTATTATTAATGCATGCTCAAATCTTCCCACATCATCACGACTTACTTATTTAATAATTTTCCTCTGCCTCTCCATCTCGTTCTTCTCCTCTCACATCACTTTCTTTACTCATCTGTCTCTCTCGTCGAGAGTTTTAGAATAGGATGCAATGCACCTCAAGAAGAATCTGTATCTCAGTCCAGTGTTGAGCCTCTTAAAGCAAGATTATGTAAGATTTGCTACTTTTTTTGTGATTTGGACAGTTGTACACATGCACACAACTTTTCTAACAGCCAAACATCAAGCAAGTGCAACAACACAAGCATACATAGCAGCCAGCTAATATTACTGACTAGTCTGACAGCAAGAAGCCCAGCGACTCCAGAAATACTCTTGCCTGACAGCTTCTTGCACGCTCACTCTCTCCTTTTCTTGTCTTAGCTTTGTCCTCGACCTCTTCTCCTCTGCCATTATACCCAATAGAGGCTTTGCCCCGGCTTCAGTCCTGGTGTGACCTCTGTAAATCTCAGATGTGGAGAAAAAAACAACAACAACAGAAAACATGATTCTTTCACTAAAAGTGCCGTAAAACTTTACGTACTTGTCACGACCCAGACACCAAAGTTACACAGCGTGAGTACAGGAGTACGAGGCACAGAGTGGAAGTGACAGAAGTACCGTTCAGCCTATTATAAAAATGATAGTGAAGCTGTTACTTGAAGGTAGAAAAGTTGCTTTAACTGCGTTATTACTTTCCCATCAAGGCAAACGTTCAATCAGAGAGAAGCTAAAGGGTCAAGGCAAGACCCCGCCAGGCTGACTCTTCCTCACTCAACAGAAACTGACGGCAGATTAAATTTTCACAGTTCTATAAACCAATGGCCATGATAACCACACACTAGTAACCACAGGCAGTATCTAAAGAAGCTGCAGCATGAATAGTAATGAGAAGAAATGCTGTTGTTTCAGCGATCAGCCTGTAGGGGGAGTTCCCTCTGCACATCCTTATGCAAGCGGCACTTGAAGATGGCACTGCTGTAAAGAATCGGTGCATTCAGGCAGCACAGAAGAGAGCAGAGCTAGTTGATTAAATTTGTATGCACATGCTGCTGTACATAGAGGCAAAGGTACATCCCAATATAACCTCAAATTTAGTTCTGCCTGTGTTCTCTTAAGAGACTGCAGAATAACTTCTTCTGAGGGCAAAAAAAAAAAAAGAGATCACCTTTATAAGTTAAAACGTGTTGAACGAATTTAAAACTGCAGAAACGTCAGAAAACAGAAACTCAGTGCGAAACACTCATGAACGCACGCAGAGCTGCTCCTCTTGGTCAGCGTTTTTCTGTGTTACATAACTGTCTGTCCCCTACATCAGAGACATTTTGGTGCTGTTTTAATCCACAGGCTTATCTATGCTGAGGCTTTGTGTGTGTACGTGTGTGTGTGTGTGTGAGTGTGTGACAGACTCATTATGCATCCATTTGTAGACCCCCTACAGCTTTTAATAGATTCTCTATTTTCAAAGAGCTTTTAGCGAAGATACACATGTAAGTGAACATGCGAGAAAAGATGAATGCATTAACATACACACATGCACACACACACACACACACACCTAATCAAGTGGATGATATGTCTGCACGCCACAGGGGGGTTATATATTTAGCTCATAAGAGGTAGAGAAGGGACCACAATAAAAACAACAACATGTAATAGTTAGCTTACATATTCAGAGAGGTCACTAACACACCATGTCTGTATTATTTATATTAACTTCATGGTTTTATCTCATCATGTTCAAGTAGGATTAGGAAATCAATATCATTGATCCATTTAACCTAATAGTGGGAATTTCCACAATGAAGCACAGAACCACAAATGAAGACATCCCGTCCATTCTCTGTAACAGCTTGTCCTCGTCAGGGTCTCGGGGGGCTGGAGCGATCCCAGCCGACATTGGGTGAGAGGCGGGGTACAACCTGGACGAGTTGCCAGTTCATCACAGGGCTGATACATAGAGACAAACATTCATGCTGACATTCACACCTACGGTGTCACCAATTAACCTGCATGTCTTTGGACTGTGGGAAGAAGCTGCAGTACCCAGAGAGAAAACATACAGACACATGAAGAACATGCAATACAGAAAGGCCCCAACCAACCAGTAACCTTCAGCTCTGATGCCCAACATGAAGACTTTTCTTTAAAGTATGTGTGAAGGCAATTCTGAGATTTCTTTCAAAATAAATTAAATATGTTGGAAAATAGTTGCTGGAAACGAGAAAAGACTTTGAACGATATATTACTGAAATGTGGAGTCAGAGGTTAAAACAGTTTTTCACCAGTTTTCAGTCCAGGATTTTGTGGGCGGTCCTAAACGGTGGCTCGATGACACGCTGAGGCCACCCTGAGCATACCCCTGCACCCCTAGCAGAGAGATAGAGATTAATTTATCTCTCTCAGAGTGTTTCTAAGTTAGTCATGTCATTTTCTGAACTCATCTGACACGTTCAGTGGACAGTCCTGGAGCTGAGAATCCTGCCTAAATTTTTAATCATTGAAATTTGGCTGGGTGGTTAATAACACTTTCTTCTTTGGTCTGACAAACTCAGAGCACAAATTTATTCTTACTTTACACAGACTTTAAATTATTCATTATCATTACATAAAGCAACATTTTTTTAAGATATCAGTGCATTTCATAACAAAACTGTAGAAGTGTTTTTTTTTGTTTGAAAAAGTCAAAGCCAGCATGGAGTAGATACACCATGCTTAAACGAAGACAAGTCAAATGTTTTCTAACTGAAATGATTCAACAATTTGTCAACAATGTTGCCATTACCATAGCATTCAACCTCTGAGGACTATGAACCATGATCCACATCAATCTAGTGTTTTTTTTTTTTTATACCTCTAATGCACCAAAGTATTGGTCATGGGTAAAGTATGAGCTGATATTGGTGCCAAAAAAAAGGTCAGTGAATTCATTTCTAGCCAATAGTTTCTAGAGATCTCTTGCTCTTGACCAAAGACAGATGAATGGATTGACACATGGATGGACTAATCAGCCCATCACCGTCACCAGTCTTAGGAGAAATTACTGTTAGATCAAGACTAATTGCTGACACATTTTTCTAAAACTTTCCTACTGCATAAACAGTTCAATAACAAAGTCGAACCTGGCATCTCATAGCTTTCTAAGTAAAGTCAAAAGTTCAGGAAGAACTCTCCAGTGACATAATCTTTAAATTCAAACTCCTAAACTCTTAAGAAAAGTTCTTCACACTCAAAACTAGTCTCTCGTATGTATTTAGCGAGCCGTGCTGAATGTAAAGCATTTTAATTATCAGGAATCAGTCAGTGCTTCTTATTGGCATGCAATTCAGTGTTGTATGATTCAAACAACTTTCATTTTCAAAAATCTACTCACGATGACCTTCAACTTTAATCTTCTTCAGGTCATGTCTTCCTCTCCGTCTCACTCTGAATGGGTTTTTACCCTCTTATCTTACCGAGAGGACCTAAGCCCCTCAATCCTCTCATCTCTCCCTGATGATGGCAGAGCCCTCGGAGACTGAGCCCATCAAAGGCTCTGGAGAGGAAGGCCAGCAGAGGGAGAACACAATTTGGCAGCCTAATTTGGTTTGCCTGTGCTCCTTTTTAAAATGTGTGTGTGTCTTTGTGTAGAGCAAATGCTAACAGCTCATCATAATCCCTTCATTCCCATTCCCCACCATGCCTGACTGCACCAGCCTCCAAACAATCCCTGGGAGCCCCAGCAAAACCTGAACCCAATATGGATATATAAATGAGTTACTGGAGAGGATCCCTGCTGCTGGAGCATGATCACTTTGTAAGTGATTAGTTACAATAGTGTTTGCTGGAGAGGACTATACATAACAGATGAGAGCAGCGAGCAGGATGCACAGTAAATAGTTGTTTTTTTGCATTAATAAAGAAATGCATATCAATGTATTCAGTGTATTGTACACACTTGCATGCTCGGTGAATTCACACCATTTTTGCCGTGTAAACAATCCAGGACTTTAACCTAAGTCACATGAAATAACAAGGACCTCATGCACTGGACAGTTTCAGTCACCGAGCATGCATTACTGGTGCAACCCAGACTTATGAAGCAAAATCAGTTTGGGTGAGTGACAGCTTGTTATGCTACTTTTACAGGAAAAGTTTCATATAGGTGGAAATATTCTTCATGGCTTTGACTCAGAACAACAATTCACCAGTTTTACTATTCATGACCAGTTACTGCTTTCAGCCATAGAACTGCTCTTGGCCAAGGACGTGTTAATTAGCGAGCCGCCAGGCAAATTGTGTTGCCTTTGGAGAGAGCCAGGTTAGCTGTTTCTTCCAGTTTTCAGCCTTAATGTTAAAGTGATAGTTAGATAGATAGTTTTCAAGGAACTGCTGTGGTACAGCAGAGCGTGCTGACCGCTGTCTACTGCCGGTATCACACTGACTATGGATCTGTACCTCATACAACCTAGTGGCTTAACTTTTACCGTACAGATACTAGAGTAATACTAACTTTTGGCAAGACAGCAAATAAAATGTCAAGCTATACCTGCAACCTTCAGAGGTCTACTTATTTTCTCAGAGATCTCACATGGAAATACATATTAGTGGTATTAATCAACATTGTACCTCATCTGTTATCAATAACACTCAGATAAAAGAGATGATACATCCAGCTGCACAAGATCTGCAGATCACAGCATGTTCATGTCAATTTTTCAAATTCATACCACATGGATCTTTTCAGGCTTCGCCTTTGCACTTGTTTGGTCGCCATCAGAGTTTAAATGACAACATTGTCATTACTCTATCACCACCAGTTTACAGAGACCTTCTCTACTGTAGCTTCAATACTTTGTATCATTTTTAAGCTACCCTTCTCTTTATCTCACTAAAGTAACAATATATATATATACACATGAGGTTGGTGAATATTTGTGGACCCTCTCTGACAGAAGAAGAGTTTAAAAAAGCTCCTGCTCAAGGAACGAGGCTGATAGTTCCTCCACCAGTTAATAAAGACTAGTGGAGGAACTGGGGAGCATCTTGTGGGCAGAGTCTACCCAAAGAAGCAGGTGGGCGCAGCTCGAGGGCAGGTGCAGAATAACAGGTCTGCAGCAAAAAGAAGAGGTTAGTATGCACAAGACAGAAATTAATCAGATGAACCGGAGCAAAAGAGAGAGGAGGACGGAGCAGCTGTCTCCATGACAGCAGTGGTTTTATTCGCAGGCTTTCAGCTCAGGGCTTGCCGGTGTGTATGTCTTTGTACGGTCCATTCTGTGGGGAGTTTGCATGTTGTCTTCATGTTGTGTTCATCGGGTTTTCTTGCACAGTCTGAAGGAATGCAGGTCAGGTAACTAGGAAAATGGATCCCTGTAGGGATGAATGCAACTCATCCAGGGGGTTTTATAGCCTTTAAACTAAATCATTCTGGGATAAACTCCAGAGATCCCGCACGTCAGGAAGAAAAAAATAGATTTTTTTTTTTTACGTTTTGTCTCTTTAGTTCAATGCTCTGAGGCGCTCACGTCGCCATCTTCATTCTGCTTTTCATTTCTTCTGTTTTCCCTTGTTCACACCTGACAGTAGTTTCTCCTCGTAGGATACAGCCTCTTTATCACCCATCATCATCATCTGTCACTGCTTTTCTCTCCTCTTTCTCTTTTCACACACAGTCCAGGTGGAGGCCACGTGTTGGCCCAGCATGAGTCGGTCAGTCAGGTTGCCATAGCAGGTGTCTCAGTGACAACGCGGCTCAGTAGCCAAGGCACCGAAGATTACGTAAGTCTCGAGTTCGAAAACGAGGGAGTAATGCTGACAAAGGCTTGCTTCATTATAACAAATTACACCTACATAATGCATGTGTCTGTGTGTGAAAGAGAGAGAGAGAGAGATGAGGAATGTTGTCTTTCAGAAAACGCCATTATAAACCACTTTAATCTAGTTCAGTCAGTGACGGTGATCTATCAAAATCCCTGAATCACTTTTCAAATATAAGTTTTAGTCAAATGATTTGGTGAATTTTGTGTACACAGTGAAAAAAAAAAAAACCTAAAACAGACAGATGCAACAGCCTGGCAGCTTTTGCTTTGTGTTTTTTTTTTCTGTGTGGACTGCAGAGTTGGCAACAGAATGAACAGACTGCAAAACAAAAATAAAAGTGCAAACTATTTAGTCACTCAGTTTGAATCACACCTTCCCGAGTCCCTCTGTTCTATCAAACTATAGAGAAACACATTCATAAATATGTTTTCACTCGTGTATAATCTGTTTATATTATATACATATATTTATACATTATTTTGTATAAATTACACATGGCACTAGGTTGCACTGTCATGCTTCTACAGTAGCCCAGGAAGGACAAACCAAACACAGGCTCTACTACCATACCACCAAAACCATAAGGTCTGCTTGGAGGTGGCGGGTGAGAACTCGCACCCACTGGATGCAACGTAAATGTAATGCAATGTTAATCCTACACACTAGAGATTTAAATGATGGCATAAGATTATCAACGTTATGAAAACAAATATAATAATTAAACAATCAATGAATGAAATGATAAAAATAGTTGTTCAAGAGCATTTTAAATTATTATTATTATTCTAAGTTACTCTGATGTGAGCAGTGCTGATGTTGAATCAGCGTTGAATTTCAGAAGCGACAGCTCACTCGTGTCTTCAGCGACAAACATATTACCGCTATATTGGCTTTTACTTCCTGTAATGGCTGAGAATCTCAGGCTTTGCACTTTAAGAATGATTTTATCCTTTCCACCGGGAACAACAACTTGATCCATTTTTGATTTATTGGTCTTTTGTACATGGCCTGATGAGGTGACCCAACAAAACACTGGACTTATTCAATGACTGCCATTTCCAACCACTAGTCAACAATATTTTCTTTTAGCTATAATCGTACCATCTTGTTATCACATTTTAAAACTCTCACTGTCACTCTCAACTGTGATTTGTAACTGTGATTACAGTTTATTATCAGGTTTGGATTATACTTATACAATGATTAATTACAGCAAAGTATGTAATTAATCTCTTTCTCTTTCTCAAACACACACACACACACACAGACACAACATCTGGAGTTCACAATATAATTTACAT
The DNA here is from genome assembly GCA_036365135.1 of Miichthys miiuy. Classification (NCBI taxonomy): domain Eukaryota; kingdom Metazoa; phylum Chordata; class Actinopteri; family Sciaenidae; genus Miichthys; species Miichthys miiuy. The sequence continues at coordinate 7,392,086 of CM071622.1, read as the reverse complement.
GGAAATCAGACACAATTGTTTAGATACAGTATCACGTGACAGATGTGTGCGTGATGGTCCATTATGTTCCTGATGATTGTAGTGGCTGTGACAGATCGTTGTTTGACAACAGTAACACGAGCGTCTGGGATTTACAGAGTCAGGATCACATCACTCCACACACACACACACACACACACACACACACACACACACACACACACACACACACACACACACACACACACACACACACACATGTTCTCCTGTGTTTGGTTTAGGCGGTATATCTCACTTTGGTTTATGACAGAAGAATGACGGTGAGGCATCAGGGCCTTATTTTGAGACAGACAGTATTGAATGGAGTACGTCATGATCACACCTGCTCATATGGAAAACCACAGGGTGCTGAGTCAGCCCGAGTTAAACACCTTCCTGTACTGTATAATTGAAGGAAGTGAGTCACTTGGCTGTAAAAGAGTGTGGCAGTCTTGGACAAATTCCACTCATTTTAAATGATATCACGCTTTTCTACCTCAGCGCACAAAGCTTTTCCATTCACACACACCAATGCATGCATCAGGAGCACTTGGGTGTTTAGTGTTATGTTCAATGTCACTTTGACATGTGGACATGCCGGGATCAAACCACCAACCCTGTGATTAATGGGCAACCTACTTCCTAATCCACAGCCAGCCTATGAGGTACAATAGAGTTCATGCAACAAAAATGTGAAAATATATAGAAACATAAATGTAATCCACACAGAAGTGTTTTAAAGGGCACGCTGCAGTGTCAGATGCCAGGAGGTGATTATATGTTACAAAGCATGTTGTGCTCACACAAGTCCTTCCTCTGACACTGATCACGTCACTTGGATCAAATCTGATTAAAGCCTCTTCCTCTCACTCACTCTAATTATTTCCTCCTTTGTGCCGCAATGGCTTTTGTTTTTCCCTCCAAATCATGTTTGCATTATAAGACCAGTGAATCACTATAACCTGTCACAGTCACTCTAAACTCTTGTGCTTCAACGAGTGGAGCTCCCCTCACTTTCAATGCAGCTGTCACCACGACGCGATGAAAGTGTAGTCGGGGGGATTATGCTGTGAATTGTCTTTGCCCTGAATATGGGAGGAGAAAAAAAAAAAAAAAAAAGCAGCCGTGTGAGGTTAAGCAAAGGACAGACATCTGATGAGAGGCTGAGTGGTCTCTGTGTCAGGAATGAGCTGCAAACACACAAACCTCCCTGGAGAACTGAGAGTGAGAAAGAGAGAGAGAGAGAGGCCTTCCTAGAGAGGGCAGATGAGAAAAGATAAAAGGATAAAGATAAGTAATAATGAAAGAGATTACTATAGTCGTGATTTATATAATGCAGCAGCATATTTTGTTGAGATTAATACAAGAGAACCTTACAAATTGTTGCATATTTCACGGCCAAAAATAACATTTGGCTGCTGCTTTTTTTCTGGGAGCTTTATCATCAAAGGGTCTAATAAAAGCTCCAAATCCATTTTTAGAAACAACAACAACCTGTTGTGTCCCTCCAAATCACCTGCTAGGTGATCCTGAGGCGGGCCGTCACTGCTGATTACAGCCTCGCTACTGATCGCCTCATTTCCTCTCTCACACACACACTGTAGATACTCTGAACAGACGTTGGCAATACACAGCCCGCTAATCCTAGCTGCGGGGAGACACGCTCGTTTACACACTGACACACACACACAGACGGGGGCTGAGAATGCGAGCAGTCATGCATGATGTACTTGGACGGCGAGGAGATTAAGCCATCTGAGGAAGATCCCGGGTTTTACTTGCATACAAAAGGATTGGGACAGGAAATTATAGCGGCACCGTCAATTAATTTCGAACTCCTCTTATAGGCTACAGCTGAAAGTGGAGATGAGAAGTCAGCCGCAAAATATGACTTTTCCTTCTCAGGCTGAGCTAAGGTGATTGGTGGCCTGTAACGTTAACGCTGACATTTACAACTTATAATGAAAAGCACGAGGAGAATCTGCCATTACAGTCAGCTTAACAGTTGAATAATACGACTGTATTTCATCTCTTGATGGGCATACAGCAGGTGACCAGATCCTGTACTCTGCTCTCTGTGCGGCTTACCTTTATTATCAGAGAGTAAAATATTCATCAGTCCTATTAGACCTTTTCACACCGCTTGATTGTGCCTATTTCTTGGCTCTGACCTCCTCTCCGTTCTAATACACTCACTAACGCCCCTTCAAACGTTCATTGTGTTGCGTCTCAAGTGGAATGTGCATCATTAGAGGAATTGAATGTGACGCTCTCCGAGGGGCCATCCGTTGAACCTGGGACCACACTGTCAGCACTCTGCAATATGTGTGTATTCCTGTTCCAGTGTAGCGTGTGCAAACACAACAAACATACAAAGCGTCTCTAACTGTAGGTCAGACATTTACTGCATCAGCGAGTAGAGAGAGAGGAAAGATTCAGGCGTAATAAAAAGTCAGGGATGCGCAAACCACAGTTTGAACTCTGTGTTTGGACCCCTGCTGCCTTTGTGCTTCAGTTGCAATCTTTCTCCTTCATGGATTTTCTCTCCATTTATAGGGTCATGCAAAAACAGTGCGGCAGCTGCAAGTAGCAAGTACTGTTATAGATGAATTTGTTGATTATTTTCGTGATCAGAGGCGCCCCGTGGAGTTTTATTGTAAGCAATCACGTAGGTCTAACAAATGTTTCGAAACATGCATTGTTTCCACAGTGATTACTGGCTTAGATGTGTTCACGAAGGCTGCTCCACAGCGCTACTAGAGGTCATTAACTCCACGCGGGACCTTTAATCGATGAATTGTTTGGTCTATAAAATGTCAGAGTGAAAAATGCACGTCACATTTTCCCCAATTCCCGAGCTGAAGTTTTGTTTTGTTCCACAAACAGCCAAAAGATAATCAATTCACAGTGATATTAAACAGAGAAACCAGAACCACGAGAGTGTTTAGTGTGTTCATGACGACTACAAAGTACGTGATGGATGGACACACCTCGTTTCAGTAAAAGGGCTTTAAAACATTATCATCTACCTCAGGACTCTCTGAGTGTTTTGTCAAAGTAAAGACAGTTATACAATAGTCAGCCACAGAGGTCAGGCCTGGTTAAACACACTTTGTCTTCCAACCAGTATCAGCTAATAAACTCAACACGGCTGCGAGAAATTGCAGCAGTATGCAGCAGAGGGGCACAAACACACACATCCATATGTAGACTCACAAACACACACACACACACACACACATATATATATATATACACACACACAGAGGTGACAATGCTTCCCACGGGGCACATAGAGTTATAAAATTAGAGATAAAAGAAAAGACCCTGCTGTCGACTCGTGTCCTTCTGCTCCTTTGATCACTCTATAAAGCGCAGAAACACGCACACATGACTGTTGTTAAATAAAACAGACAGTATAAGTGAAATCCATTTTGCCCAACATGCTGCGTTTATTGACAACAGCATAAAGGCTTGTATTGCTTGAAAGTGCTGATTGTACTACATGCACCATCCCCCACCTCAAGGCTCATGTACAGTACAGTATCCCCCAATTACTGCACATGAAGACCCTGCGAGATTGCTTGTGGCTCAGTCCATTAGTGTGTAAAGGATGGGTGGGGAAAGGAGGACTGCATCATTATGCTTTCAAAGAGCAGAGCGGAGTTGTGTTCACACTGCACTAATCAAGGAGTTATAATTGATGAGAATCCTCAGCTCCGTCTGAATCAAAGGTTACACACTCTCGACTGCACGGGCAGGATGAAAACAGTATATTACTGTATCAGCTGCTCCTTCTCCTTCTTCCCTGAGTGATGAGGAATAAATGACACAGCTGCTTGGATTAAAACTGTCGGCATTGCTCGATCTGACTGCATAATGGGACAATAAGTGTTGGCACATAAACTGACGGACGCCTCCTAACAGGTAGTGAAGAGCCACCGACAGAGACAAGCAACTAGAGGGAGACTTCAAGGAGTCTTTTAAATATTTAGAGATGCTGTGATGTTCAAAGTCTGTCTTAAAAAAATCAGATATTAACATTTGTTGACGTGTTCCAATGCAATCATCAGTAGGAAAGAAGTGCAGTGAACACTAAGCGGAGAATGTTTTTTGATACATTTGACAATGTAGACAACATAAATATCAGCACCCAAGGCACAGCCCTTTACTAACTCTTTACTACCTTCTTAAGACTTGGTTAAGACAACTGCAGTGTCGCTGCTAATAACTGATGCAAAGACATGCGATGAATTGAAGTGCCACAGCCACAGCTTTGTGTAATGGTTACAAGTAATGCCGGCTTGATGGAGAAATAGCACAACTTCATCTAAAAAACTGGTGAAGCAGGACATTAACGATACAAACATTCGTTTGAAGGCTTGTCTACGTTTGTTTATTGCAGGAGTGGAAATCAACTTTGTGCACCCAGTTCCTCATCCTCAGTGATATGATGCACAGAGTTTAGAACATGTATGCATATGTTATGTGAGTTTTAGTTGTGATCATTTACAGAATATAATTAGTGGATATGATGACCAGCAGGAGGAGGTCCATCGGCTGCAACAATTGGGTCCAATTGTATTACGGGGAAATAACCCTACTTCCTCCATGTAGTTATTACTTTTTAGTTCATGAGTTTAGTTTATGGTTTTAATTTCTAGTTTCTAGTAGCTTCTTCCACACAGAATGATGTTCAATTTGTAAATTATCGTCCCATTTAGAGTAAAATAATAATAAAACAGGCTTTGCTTTAGGGTGTGGCTCCAGTGAGTCTGTCCAGGGCAACACATCAAACAAACTCAGATCAAACTATAAAAATCAGCAGTGCTGAAATATCTGAATCAATATTCTGTTACTGCACTGTTTATTTCTTAGCATACAGTTTAGTTGTAATACAAAATCCTTTATAACCAGACAGGTCGCCATTTTTACCTTGAAAACCACTCGCAGTATGTCACCCACCGGCTCCACACTGTCATCCAAATATAATAACTCCTGGCTCTAAAAAAACAAGATGGCAGCTTCCATAATGCTGAACTTGAGGCTTCAAAACAGTTGTCCACAAACCAATGGGTGATGCACGATGGACTGACACGGTGTCTTACGCAGCTGACCCCAGGCTGGACCTTTAACTCATTCTACAAACAACATCACTTGTCTCTCTGGGTTTTCTGTCTGTCTGGAGTAATAATCTCTCCATTTGTTGACCTCTGTGTCTCACCCCTTCTGTATGCACTAACTAAGACCTTACACACACACAAATGCACACACACAGTCTGAGCGCAGCAGAGACCGACCCCAGCACGTTCCGAGTGTTCCCGTTCAGCTCTTTATTCTTGTGTTGTTAAATGCATCTGTGGTCTCAAAAGATATAAACGCACTGAGCGCTACAAGATAATGAAAACTCAGTGGATCCTCTTGACTGATGGCTGCAATCACCTCGGCACAATGAAAAATGGATCGCGCTGCAAAACAGAGCCCGTGTGATAAAAATATCACACCGCGATATGGACGGAAATGTGTCATCCTGCCATCCGAAAGTGGTGCATGGACGCCGTCTCCGTGGAGTGCCGAGTCAATCACCTGTTAAGGATGACAGGCAGAGGAGACAAAACAAATTATGCAGAAGGAGACATGTGGCTGACGGGACGCGCAGGGGTAGACCAGACTGACAGATACATGGAAACAAGAGGGCGGAGCGTGGCGGAGTGGTGAGATCACCACGTAGCTGCTGTTGGATAGATGAGAAACTGATTTGCAGGTAAACAGGCGGAGGAGCAGACAGGTGAGTGGGTGGCTTAATGACCAGACCAGACCAGGAGGACAGACAAGATTAAAAGACAGAGAGGAAACAGACAGTCAAAGGCAGTTAATGCTTCAGTATTGGGTCAGAAAGAGAAGAAGAAGCAGCTGCTGTGGCATCTGGGTGGACTTGGAAAAAGTTGTGCTGTTAGTCGGGTCACATGTGGAGGCTTGGGTTAACTACTAGCACTAATAATCAGCTTGGACAGAGAATACAGGCTTAATGAAGGCTAAGCCACAGCTACAGCTTCTCTCAGTGGTCTGCGGTCAGAGGTTAGGAGCTTAGCAGTGGGACGCCGAAACAAACAAACTCCAGACAAAGTGGAGAACACAGAAAAGTGCCGAAGAAAAACGTGGGTCTATTAGCATAACACTTTCTTATAAAAGAGCGCTGCGCTGCAAACAAGTAAAGCCGCATCCAAGATTTCTCTTGCAGGCCCTCGAGGTTCGTTTAAAAAAGAACTGAAGAAACGAAAAGGTAGCAGAAGAGAGGGAGTGGAGAGATAAAAGGAGGACAAGAGGAACAAAAAAGGCAATCAAGGGAAATGAGAGGAAGAGAGATTTCCTGTCCCATCCAAGGGCATGGCAGCGTTCATGTTCTCAGCCGGCACCATCTGCTCCAGGAGAATGTCAGCCTGCCAGCGAGGAGAACAGTACAAGCCTTAGCCAAAACATGCCGTAACACCACCACCACCATGACAAACAAACAAACAAACAAACACACAACACACACACACACAGAAAAAGAGACACACACACACACACACCGGAGAGCAGCGCATTAATTCTGCTCCGGCGAGTGTCTGCAGCAGAGTTCCAGCTATTAAAAATCTGCAGTCTCTCCGGGTCTGCAGATATCTGTGAGGCAGCACATTTTCCAGGGGTGGGTAACACAATGATGTGCAATAAGTAAATTTCTCCGGGAGAAATGAATTAAGTTGGTACGGTTTTGTGAGTTGCATCCAGGTGCAGCGAGGAGAGCGTCGGGGAGCCGGTGGCTGGCTGAGTCAGGCCCGGGGTGACAGCACATAAGAGCACCCGTGAGGGACAGGCAATGTGTGGCAATGTGCTACAGTCAGCTCAACTGCTGGCTTGTCTCAGGATTTGTGTGTGTGTGTGTGTGTGTGTGTGTGTATGTGTGTGTGTGTTGTGGCTGGGCAAAGGTGAGTACTAAAAGTTTGTGTGTTCCTGCTGAGGAGTCTGTCTGCAGCTGCGAAGTGGGTAATGAAGAGAGGTGCACCAACCTAACACCAACACATTTAGCACCCACACACACACACACACACAAATATTCAGCAGCAAGCCCAGGTAACCCAACCATGATGGATAACAGTAAATGACATAAATACATATCACTCTTCTAAACAGGCTGTTGTGTCATTCATCTGCATTTATACCGAGGAACACATCTGTCATAAGAATGTAAACACACACACACATTACTTTGACCCACTTATGCTATAGTAGACAATACAGTCGACCCAGATATCAGCTGACATCCATCTCTTTGTAAAGGACTGGAGGCATCTATCTGTCCAAACATGGGGAAGGCAGAGAAATGAATCGCTTGTCAACATGTTCAATAGATTTGTGCAGATGGACACTCCATCACTCTCTGGACTTTGTCACTGAGTGCTTGTAAAAGCCTGACCTACGCTGCCACCCTCGCAGATCTCAGCGATTGTTACCGATTGTAAGCGTCCTGACAAGCAAAGACAAAGGGGAAGGACATGTGGAGGAACTACGGAGAACAGATGCTACAGTGTCACTGTTCATCATGACTCATTAGGGTTCAGAGTACACAATATCGCCGCAACAGTTGACCATCTTATCCAGTGTTGAATTGTTTTGGCCTGCCACGGCGTGTTTTAAACGTTGACCAAATAGGAGCGTTCTTCTGTGCAACTACTATAAACTCAGCAAAGTGAAAGAAGAATGATGTTGCAGTGGGCAACGAGGAAAACAAAGGAAAGGCCACCATCGTTTTCTCTCTTTTTTCAGGATTTTTCCGAACTAAAGAAAAATGTGTTTTACTGCTTTGTTTTTCGGATCTAAAAGAGATGTGATTTTTCAACACTGTGAGCACCAGAAATGAGAAAAGAAAACCTGGAAAAAATAAAACTAAAAAGACTTGAAACAGGCTAGATAGTTTGACCACGTCGGAAAGCAGAGCTGTTTAAAGTTGTTCCGAGCAGCTACACAGTCAGAGAGGAAAGTGTACTGTCACTGAGGGAGGGGGGACACGATAATCATTTAAAAATGTGGGTATAATAAAACACACTTCCTGACAGTCTCCCCTGGAAGACTTTCATAGTGTTGCATTCATTTGTTCACATCCAAAGTGACAGAAATAGCTGCATAAAGAATGAAAACAGATCTCGAGGGGAGAAACCTGCATACTTGCTCACCTCCGCACAGCCAGCCATGGCGATCGTGGCACGAAGTGGGTGTGAATGGTAAATGGACTGCATTTATATAGCACCTTTACTCACCCACTGATGAATGAGGTCGGGACATGATGGTGCTATATAGCATGCCATGAACCGGGTCCACAGTGTCGTGCCTGTGCATGCAAAGCACTGGTCTAAGCAATTTGGTCTCCAGTGTCCCTGACATGTGGACAGGTGGATGACCTGATTTGCCCGGTGAGTCACAGCCACCTCATACTAACTGCCTCCACTCTACCAGCTCAGCCATGGTGTCTATGTATTTTATAACTTTTTTTTGAAATACTAGGCATGGGCACACAAGAATATAATCTACTTATTACATGTCTAGCTATGGCACTGCTACCTCTAATCAGACTTGTGTCTCCTCTTCAACAGTTGAGTTTGAAACACAGCTACAGACCTTGAAGCCAATGTCAGACAACGTCATCTGCACACCTCTTAGACATGTCGACAGAGAAGACGAGGCTTTGTTTACTCCAAGAATCACTGCATTCCTGGAAATAAGAGACGTGGGCAGTATGAGACGATAAATCAAGGTTACCATGACTACAGTGCCAGCGTTATAACGATGAGAAATCAACACTTCACGACACGTAAAATACAAATATAGACTCAGACACGAGTATTAATGAGTAACATATCAGTCACTAATGATAACAAAGATAGTTGCTGAGAACATGTGAAAAGACTTTGAACGATATATTACTGAAATGTGGAGTCAGAGGTTAAAACAGTTTTTCAGTCCAGGATTTTGTGGGCGGTCCTAAAGGGTGGCTCGATGACACGTTGAGGCCACCCTGAGCATACCCCTGCACCCCTAGCAGAGAGATAGAGATGAATTCATCTCGCTCAGAGTGTTTCTAAGTTAGTCATGTCATTTTCTGAACTCATCTGACATGTTTCAGTCGCCTCAAAATGGCTGAATGACTGCTCCCACGGGTGGGCGTGGCTTCAGCACATTCAGTGGACACGCCCCCACAGTCCTGGAGCTGAGAGTGCTCATTTTTACCCTATTTTGACACCTAATTTCATAAACTTGTCGATATTTTGTCCCTCTGCCGTGGTTAGATTGAGCAGGTTTAAACATGCATGTTCAGCTGATATTCTGTGATCTAATTGTTTTCATTAGATCATATTTTTAATCATGCTAATGAAGTTTTAAGAATAGCTTTATTTAAGCACCACATATGTTAATTCCAGCTTGTTATGGACATTGCTGTGCACTTGGCACTAAAATAGGAAACTGTTGGTAATTAAATCTGCACAAATTTTGTTGCTGAGCTTCTATTTTCTTTCACCAATGACTGGTGATTCTTAATTAACTGTTACAACATTACTTTTTTTTATTTTATTTTTTACAAATCCTTCATACAAGATAACATATATTTGTAAAGAGGACTTTCTACAACCTATAATCATCAGAGATTATTCAAAAATACAGAGTAGTCCAGCTATCTGACTGTAACAAATCACACTTTCGTGTCAGGCATCCCAAACTTTTAAACTGTAGTGTATGTAAATATATGTTAAACAACAAAAGCTTATTAGTATGTAGCTAAACTCCACATTAATCAAACTGTGATTTCCATACCATTGATAAAGGATATACTGATATCAGCATGAATACAGGCTCGCACTCCTCCAACGGTCAGCTGATGGCTCTGACCCTGGCCCTTTCTCCCATAAGCACTCTCTTTATAGATCTGCCACTGAAACCCAGTGAAAAGTCCATAGCAATATATTCCCCCTCTCATATCTATCCACTACAATCACTACTGATCTCCTTCTCCCCCTAAGCTGCAAATTATCGAGAAACGCCAACGACTAGCTGAGTGGTAATTTGTGGAGCAGCGGACCCTCATCCCCTTGACCTTCTCTCCCTCTCTCCTCCTGAGACAGCCAGCCTCTCTTCCATCAATTCTTCTATTTAATTTTTTTCTCTCCCACTCGTGAATGTCAGCCCCCTTTTCTTTCTTTTTCTCCCTCTGTTCCTCTCTCTCTCTCTCTCTCTCTCTCTCTCTCTCTCTCTAGTAATGATTTATACACTGCCTTCACAATAAGGAGGGGTGGAGGGGAAAAAAATCTTAAATAACGAAATAAATGTTTTATTAGGAGAAGCCCGATTGATAATTCACAGGGAAGGCTGACAGCTGTAGGACTACGAAGAAAATAAATAAATAAATTAAAAAAAAAAAAAATATATATATATATATATATATATATATATATATATATATATATATATATATATTTATATATATATATATATATATATATATATATATATATATATATATATATATATATATATATATATTTTTTTTTTATTTATTTATTTATTTTCTTCATATATATATATATTTATATATATATATGTATATACTTATATCACACACACACATAAGGTCTGTGTGTATCAAGCCTCTGTCTGGTCATGCAGCTGTCACACTCATGCCGATTTATCAATCGTCAGGCCTGCTCTCCTGCAAAATCAATTTGAAAGAAAGTGCTGCAGAACGAAAAAGGGCAGCGGAGGTTGGCGTCACATGACTCAGGAGAGAGTATTCCTGAGAGAGAGGCAGCAAATGTGATCGTTGGTATGCCGAACACACATGTATGTACTGCTTGGTAAGAACAGAGGAGGAGCGTGCGAATGTGTGCAGATACTGAAGATTAAATTGGAGCTGAAAAACAAAAAAACACAACAGCACAATCCTTTAAGTCAGTTGCTGTGCAGTGAGCTTTTCTCAGCGATTTGGCTCCTGTGCAGATAGAAGGAGGAGAGTGGTGTTATAAGAATGAGTCAAGTCGAGTTGCGCATTAGTGGGTGAGAGTGAGCATTTCACTGTGACACCCACCTTCTCAACATGAAGACCTACAGTGGGCTCGACAAGGCAGACATATCGTTGATTGATTCACCTCTTTAGAAACTCAGAAGAGGCAACAGAATGAGAATAGCTTACATGGCAACACATCATGACTAAACTACAGACCTACACGATACCGTGATATTCCCTCACTCGGTGTCTTCACGATGTTGATGGAGAGTGCTGTCCAACATATCAGTTCATACTCTCCAATATGTGTTCAGTTAGGTTGGGATCTGGTGACTGAAGGACATTCATATCATGTTCATGCTCATCAAATCAGTCAGTGACCCCTCGTGCCCTATGAAGGTCATCCTGGAAGAGATAGAAAGTTTCTTCACAGGATCAGAACTTCCTTCCCTGACAGTGATTGACATTATCATTTACTCGAGGAGTTGGTCTTTTCCTCACATGTCGTACTAATGCACGAACATCACGGTCATCCAATGTGTTGTCGACCACAGCGTCATGTTTTTGCCGTAGATTACGTTTCCTATTAGACCACCAGGATGTTGATCAGTCTCAATCAGTGTCTGAAGCTTCTGCCAGCTGTGCTGGGAGACAAAATCAGAGTCAAGTGGGCGTGGAGAGCTTTTTATACATGTCAGAGAGCATGATTGGAAGTTAATAGCTTAATTGCACCATGCAGTGCACCTGTGTGGAATCATCTGTATTCGTTATGTTTCTCCACTCATCTGTCGGCTTTTTCCTTGAATTTATCATCGCCTTTAGCCACAGTGACGTCTTTCATGGGCTCAAGAAACGATGTAGTCCTGCTTTAGCCACACGCAACTGATCAAAATGCATCTGACTGTTGTTTCCAAGCTGTGTGAGATCAGAAAATGCTCACATGGACCAACAAACTATTTTGCTGTATATCATTTTGAGATGAATCAAACCTTTCCCTGGTGGATGAGCCGTCTCTGATCTGTGCTACATTTGCAGGTTAATTGCTGGGACCATGTTAAGCCTCCCCATATGACCAGCTGCTATGAAGGCCATTGATCCCACCAGCTGGCTTTAACCACGTCAGCATCTGGTATCTGGACTGTGGCAAAGGTCACAGGCCTCCTGTCCTCTACATCATGCCTGTATCACTAACACACACACACACACCTGATACTGTGCAAGACTGAAGACTGAAAGCAGCATTTCTTCTAAAAGTATTAATTTGAAAGACATGGATGAAAACCAGTAGGGACGAGAAGCCCTAGAATTACAAATGTATTGATTTACTTTATTACAGTCTTGTCAGCACTTTGCAGTATTATATAACAATAATTTCTTATGATATCATGAATTAAATTAAACATGATCTGGACAGAAAATGGATGGATGATTTAGGTCATTTTTTTTTTTTGAGAAGGGTTGAATCTGGAGCAAGTTGGTTGTGGATCCCTGAAGACGTTTCACCTCTCATCCAAGAGACTTCTTCAGTTCTTCAGTTCAACCGAGTCCAGCTGCCCCAGATTCAACCCTTCTCAAAGAAAGATGACCTGGACAGCTGAGAACCTTTACAGATAAAAAAATATTGGAGATTTTCCAGCCAGTTTTTGCTAAAATCAACATTTAAATGTAAGATTAATATCCTCTAAGAAGATGCAGAGTTCAACAAAGGAGCGAGCACAGAGGGAGACTAAATCACACAAACAGTGTGCATAGAAAATCTTATGTCTTCTTTTCATAGTAAACTGTGCAAATGAATCTTGCTGGATTTGTTTTTTTATGAGGTCTCGGGATCAAGGAAGGAAAATGTAGCCATCTAATCAAACAACGTTCAGGCTTTTTGTGAGAGATGCAGTAAATAATTATGTCAATAGAATGTGAAATGTCCAGCGTGTCTTGTTGCCATTCTTGTCGATGTGAAGGTTTTATTCTGAACGTCCATGGTTACAGAGAACAAATACCTATTCTTCCCCTCTGCAACTGCAATGCAGGGCCAGAATAAGACTGCACAAACAAACGAACAGTGATGCTTAAAAAAAGAGAAAAGATTTCATCCTGCTTCAAAATAAGTTTTAAATAACGAGGACAGGAAGAGAACATCTGATAGTACACAAATAAATTGAAACTTTGCTGTATCAGAAATGACAGGTTGCAAAAATAACTTAATTCCAAAGAAAGATGAGGAAATGTTGTGCTGGAGAACGCAATTAAAAAAAAAAAAAAAAAGTACGAACTGAAAAACAAAACATGACCTGAGTTTTGCATCGTGACTGTGGGTAAACACCATCACAATGTGAGCACTGTATGGATGACTTGAACTGTGGGTGGGCTAAATCGTGCTGTAGAATTTGTCATCCGATGTGCAAAAACCCCCCCCAAAAAAACGTGCTACCACGTGCTATATGTCGAGGCAAATACCAAACTGAATCACCGTCACTCTTTTTCAGAAGATTTCACATAATGATGTCACTGGCTACAAGTTTTGTGCCCGTCTGTTCAGCCTCCAGCTGTATGTGAAGCGCAGATAAAAGGCGTTGGAGAGGCGTTTGCTCGACTGTGTCTCAGAGCGTGAACTGTACACAACCCACACACTCTGTTGATGAGGAGAGCCCTTTACTAATAATACAGCGCTGGCCTCCAGATTTGGATGGACGCAGCCTTGTGGTGATGGAGAGGGGAAAAAAAAGAGATTGGGGATCTGTCAGTTTGGGATCGCTGTAAACTTGCTTCTTGTGTGCAACTCTTCCCAATTCTCCAGGGAAACCTTTTTTTCTCTTCTCTGGATGGCAACAAGCTCATGAATAAACAGAAGGATGCTGCATGTGACTGTAGAAACACATGGCTCGAGCTGGTATAAATGTAACCGCCTCTGCCACACAATGTTTTCATTTCATTTAGAAGAGCAGAGCAGAAACTGCCAAAATGTCAGCAGCGGTATCACTCTCGTCCACGGTTAGGAGAGATTTTGGATCTGTTCTTCTTGCAAGGACTGCAGCTCTACAGGTTGATTGATGACATTTAGTCAATGTTTAATGGATCCACTTGTATCAAATTTTGCTCACCGTGCACATGGCATCACGTTGGATCAGCTCTCTGTGGTTTGTATCGATGTGTTCTGCCTACAAGGCCACTCTTAAATCACAAGTGGATTCTTGAAGCTGTGAGGACTCAGAAAAATAACGTCTTTTAAAAGGTTATGTTACTAAGAACACCACTGAGACGGTTTACAGCTGGCGATAAGAACTTCTGGAAACTGTAGGGAGTGAAGATACTGTCCTACAGTACATCTCCGCTCTCTAAAAGGAGTTATGTGCTGCCAAATAACAGAAAGGCTGTTTCACGGTTGGTGCCTTTGTGTAACGACGTATTAAATTCCTACATTGAGGCAAAACAACTGTGTCAAGCCCAGGTAGCCTGTCAGTGTGAAAGAGGAAACGTGTGGTACCCTAAAGTCCAACCCTCGGTATTGATTCAGAGAAGATCTGGGTTAACAACATGCATCTAGGGTGCCTTTGCTTTGTGCTAAAGTTCCAATCAGACTCCAAGAAAACTCACTTCTCAGGAAAAAACACTGGGCTGCAGTTAAAGGCATCAAAAAACAAGGCTAAAGAAACACATGTTTCATTAGAGACCGAGCTCTAGTTCAGTGTTTTAAAACCCGAGGGTCAGGAAAAGATATAGGAACGGGAACACAGAGTAAACATTTGTCTGCTACAAAAAATTATGTTATTTTAGATTTGCCTCAAATCTTTTATCTTGTAAATTACTAGAAAAATGATGGCAAATCTAAAGCTATGTTCAGACAGAAAGCATCTATAATTCAGCCCACGTTCTGCCTGAGTGAAAATGTCTCAGATTATATTATCACATCGTCATCTTTTCCTGGGATACATTTCCCCCCAAATATCGTGTTGTGCCTCAGTTTGTTTTCCATCTTTCATTAGGCACAAGGTACATGAACAATATTAACTTTACGCTACAACATTCTAATTCAATATTTGAGTACAGTGACACAGGGGGTTGCAAAATTCCGGGACTTTTTTAAGTCGGAAACTTTCCATGGGAATTAACAGGAATGTATTGGAATAAACAGGAATAAACTGGAAATTTATTTCTTGGCTAAAATAACCACAATTGAATATTTATGCTATTCCACTGCTTACTGCAGGCACAGATGATTTCTTGAACCCTGGACCAGACTTTGGAGCCCAGAGCACTATTGAAGCCACACATTTGAGCCCATGGAGGACATAAAGTGAAGAAAGTTTCGATGATATTATGGTATGATAAATATGTTTTGGTATTAATGTTTAACTTGCAAATAGCAGATGAAAATGTATTCAGTATACAGTAGATAGCTAGCTGATAAGTTAGATGCTAAATAAGCTATAGCTAGCATCATTTCATTGACCATTTATGAGATCTTATCATGATGCTAGCTTACCCCCAATTCATAAATTACCCCCAATTTCCAGTTAATTCCCATGGAAAGTTCCCAATTTAGAAAGTTTCCAAAATCCCATGGAAAGTTATTGGAACTTTTCCACCCCTTTGCACCCCTAGTGACACATTGTATGATTGATATGTCTTGACCTGAAATGACAATCACCTCCATGAACACCGGGATTGTTTCCGTTAATTAGTGGGTATATGCTTTGGGCTACTTTGGGCCTTTCTTGAGCTCCCTTTAATTAGAGATAGAGCATATGTTTCAAGGACACTTTGCTCCGTGCTGCCATGATTTGAGGTGCATAGGAACATGCTGGATTTGACAGTTTCAAATCCACCCCAGAAAGTCAGGAACATGTTCTGCCCAATAAGAGAATGACCTTTACAGACAGAGGAAAGATAAAAGGTCACAATTGAAATTGTAATACCCTCCATTCTTCCAGCTTAGCTTCTCTCACACCGGGCAATTCCTGAGATGTAAACATGCCAAATCTGTGAGCAATCACTGGCAGTAATTGCTGATGATGATTAAAGTCTGGTAGCGACTTGCTCGTTATTTGAACTGAGCGCTGTAGACCAAAATCGTGATAATAAAGCAGCGTATTCCCACAGGTGTCTTTTATGTAGCAAACTGGCAATTCGTGCTGGCCCTAAAAAGAAACTCTAATGCCCTGTCCATTTGAAACAAGAGCAGAGAGTGGAGTGAAGTCTTCCTGATAGATTCAAGCCAAGCCTTGGGTCAGATAAACAAACCAGCGGGAACAGAACACAAATCAATGGGTTAAGACGGGTCAGGAGTTAGTGGGGACAGAGAAAGTCAGGTTAGGTCAGAACTGGGTGCAGTTTGTCCAACAGTAAACACGGTGTCTCTTCAACTTTCAATTTACTGTTTGCAGCTGTTGCTATTAAATGTCTGTAAGGTTCACTCTGCACTCAGAAGATAAAAAAAAATGCAGCTTTCAAACCTTAAAATTAATTTCTGAAATATTTGAGAGGCCATTAATGAAAGATTTTGATGCAGTACAATTGTGCTGCTTTTCAAAAGACTGCCAAGCTCTTTTTCTGTAGTGCCCATCGAGAGAAGAAAGCAGACTCAGACAATGACATCGGATCATTTTCGGGGCGCGAGATGAAAGCGATCACCAGCAGGTGTTTCGATCACGGATGCATTAGCAGCGGATATTAAAGAGTGGGCATTGTGCTCAGTAAAATTCATTCCACATTTCCTTCCACCGCAGCCCCAGTACTATGTGGGAGGGTCATGACCGCACAACCAGAGCTACCTCTCCCATCAGAGATCAGACAGACACAGCGGGCTGTGCACTGTGACCACACCGCCTTAAATAGCACACACAGATGCCCGCTCACACAGACACACAGTGAGTCACGATGGCACAGAGCTGAGATGGTGTTCAGTGGTAGTGGGGAGACAAATGGCTGTGCTGATGATACTTTTAAAAGTTAAACTTCTCTGGATCTCACACATTAATTTTATTCCTGCCAGCTTGTTTTGTTGCTTCTTTCGTTGCATTGTTATTTAGAGTAAACATGATTCATCAAAAACAGAACTTTTATGGGTGGAAAACCTACAATAGGCACCGTGGATACATGATAATACTGTTCATTTTGTTCTTGTAGTAAAGTCACTACAAGAGCTCCAATATCCATCATTTTAAAAAATATGATGGTGAAACTTATTCTTATGTGAAAGCTATTAATATATTGCAGAAAAACAGAGCACAGATAGAAAACTTATTCGTCTTCTTAGCCGTGATGAAAACATTCCCCTCAGTGTTTTTTTAAATATGTTTCAGTCTGAACCAAATGGTTTACTGACCAAAGTTGCCACCCCTACTGCTGCTAGTGTGTCCAAAAACAAGTCCCATGTTTTTGTGTCGAAGTGTCTAATAGGGACACACAGTTTTTGAATTCAGTATTCAGTGAGAGTGCTGCACAACAGTGGTGTTTTCTGTACCTTTTGCTTAATCCTGTTTATGAAATCTCTGTGGGCATAAGGTCACAACACCCACAGGAACATCACCAATCTCCAGAGCTTCACAGCCTCGTAGCAGCTGGTTCACTGTCCACTTCCCGTTGCCTGCCTCTCTGTCTCTTCAGTTTGTAGTCTGCACCTGTGCACTCCAACTCAAATAAATACGGTGGCCATTGAATTCAAAGTCTTCATCCAAACTCTATCTGGCCGGCACTACGCTCAGGTTTTCACTGCTGCGACAAGTCATCTCTCCAGAGATTTCAAAACAAAACTTTGTTAGACATTCAACGGATCACGTGAAAGGAACAGAAAACATTTAATATCTTTGTCGACTCATGTGGTCAGACACTTATAATAACATAATAACAATCTGAGCTCGTTCAGTCGATGCATTTTGACAGGGCCCATAAGGACTACATTGTTGCCTGTTTTGTGGCTGCAGCCTGTAGCACTCTCACTCAATACTGGACCAGATTCATAATTCATAAATGTCCCCATTAGTCAATTTGACACAAAAACATGGGAAAATAGGATCCAACTGAAGTTATCCTTTAAATGTCATTCTGTCACATCATGAAATATTTCAAAAACAGACAGACTTGTAATGGTTTACAAAGGCACAGACAGATGTCACCCTGTCTATACGTGATGCATTCTTTCTTTTATTTTGAAGGATTTGATGACTTTGTAGTGTTGAAATGTGGCATACATAAACACACAAGTGAAGTGTGTTTTAGTTTGCTTCCTGTAGTACTGAAAGTGATCACATGGTCGATGTAAGTAGCTGATACACATGGGACCCACCAGTCAATGCTGCACATGCTTCTGATCTTACACTAAGTGGTTTATTTTACTGCAACAAACACCGTTCTTCAGCCACTCACACGCTGATATGCATGCACAAAGAGCACTGTACATTCCACACACTCTTACACTCTGGGTTTTTAGTGTCAGCTCAACCCTCTGACAATATTGAACCTTCAGTAAGTTGAGAGACTGGTCAGTTTGACTTTGCAGAAATGCGCTGTATTGCATTTTGAGTCCCAGGCAGGCAGTTCGCTTTGATCGATGCACAAAGGCTTATAAGAGGCAGAGTGGAGCTGGCACCTGTGAGGCACATTGAGTTTGAATTGACAGCTGCTCAGCTCTGAGGTGTGTCTCCAGAGTAGGCAGGCGGCTGAGCCCCAGAGGCCGTCTATATTCCTGCACAATGTTGAAATATTGTGAGTTCAATAGACGGCCTGTCTTAAACAAAGTTAATGTGACATCAATAGACTACAGCAGAGTAAAGTAAAGTATTTGACTCAGACAGCTATATCAAATAAGCTCCACTGAAGCTAATAACTTAAAACTATTGAGTGTTTACAAGAACTAGCATAAGAAATGAGTTATAAATTAAGCCTCAGGCTTGATGAGTTTACATAATTCAGGCTCTGAGTGCTATGTATGTCAGCGAACATTACTGTGTTTTCCTAGTTATCAGATGCCTTGTAACAGGAAGGCATTTGATTGTTTGATAACGCTGATATTGCAAAATGACAAAATACATTTTTTTTAAATGTTGACAAGCATCCACTCTAAAGACGGCACTTTGTGGGTCGGTCTTCAGCCGTCCCAAAAGCATCCTGAATGCAGAAGTAACAGGGCTTTTAGAGAGTAAATATAGAGGCAGTGTTTTATGTATATGCAGAGTACCCGCAGGCCGTTTGTGAAGATGTACTACAATGTACCATGTGAAATCTTCTGGGAGAGTACGGACGGGCTTTTAGCATCCGCCAAAGCTTAAAGATCCAAAAACCTTCCTGTGATGAAATTCCACTCGTGTAGCTTCAGTCAGCCAGCGTCTCTCTCTCTCTCTCTCTCTCTGAACTCCTGATGTAGTTGAAGTCCGTGTTGAGAAAAATGTACAAAGCAAAGCTTAAAAATAACATGCGCTAAATAGGCAGCATACTAATGGAATCTCGCTCCTGTGTTTACGTGCTCTCACTGCTGCAGCAAATTTATGCCAACAGTGGGAAATTGAATGAGCATCTGAAAGCAGAAACATCAAACCCTTGAATAGAGCTTGACCCAAGTTGATTAAAACGTGTGGTGGAAAAGAGAAAAAGAGAGAGGTGGAAGCTGACAGAGGCAAGCAGACATACATTGACTGAGTGAAGAAGGGAGGGAGGAAAGGAGGAAAGGAGGAAAGGAGGAGAGTCAAAGTAAATAATTGAGGGTGCCAGCGAGGAGAGAGCTCTCACTGACCCAGTGTGATACTTTGGTCACTTCCTACTGACCACACAGGTCTCAGAAAGCAGTGAAACATTACCTTTAACTCGGACATACATCGGTTCCCCAGCCGCCTGGATCGATGGCCACTGATCACCCTCCATGCTTGGCTGTTAAGGCCATTACCACAGTTGTCTCCATCGATCACTGGAGAAATGTTTGTGTCCTGGTCCCAGCTGACGATAGTTGTCCTGTGTTGAAGGTCTGCTGTCCTTGACACACAGCAAACAATAGGGTTCAATAAAAATTAAGGGAAGGAGGATTAATTAGGAAACTGTGTCACACCAGCCCTCGGTCATGAAAATTACATTTACAGTATATACTGTTAAACTGGAGTAAATATAATTGCTGCTGAAATCATGTTAAGGCTTTTTTTAGTTCAGAATGGGTGGGTGGTTGGATTAGGTGGTAAATAAGTATCTGTTAAGTCACTGAGGTAACACAACTGTGACTAAGCTTATGGCCCACTGAGGAAAGCACCACATGTAACATTCCCTGCTAACATGCAGTACTATTAATGCAAACCACACATTTGACTGGCAAAACATGAGTTGATTTTATTATGAAGTCGTCAAAGGAAATGTAATCTTTTGCAAAATGCATCTACAAAACAAGACAGTGGTCATTCCTGACAGCGCATCTTTGAAATATTTGAAAATTTTCAAACATTACGGGGAGTAATGGAAAAAGAAGGAGCAGCCACAGTGAGCTGTTAGATGAAGAGCTGCAGGCAACAGACTGCACACCTCCAGCCTCTCACGAGGTAACAACTCCTTTCACTCTGCCCTGCTGTTTCGCAGACTCGTGCTGTGTGCAGCATAAAATAAGACTGTTACTCACAGAAGAATCAAAAAAGGCTAATTACTATCAAGTGATTACTGCCTATATTCATACAAAGTACAGAGTTCTTTCTTAAAATCACAATAGTTTGTTTTTGCTGGCATAGTAAGTATTTATACATTTATGACCACACTGCTTTGCCTTAAAATGCTGCCATGCTTTAATCATTAAGAATTGTAGGCAAAAACAAAGCTAAACATGTTTAATTGCTAATTAGAATCAAACAATTTATCCTGAGGAATAATAACACGCATGAATGTGTGGATCAAATTCCACGTCAATCCATCTGATCCCAACAGATTTTGAGATATCTCACTCAGGACAAACATCAACCTCATGGAGGCGCTAAATGAAAAGTCAGAAGATTGACAAAGTCAGTGGGATTCGTCCCCTGGGGACCATGAAAGCACAACATTTCATGCTGAATCATCTAATTTAATTTGTTTTAACTTTGCATTCTCTACTTGCATTCACTGAACTGTGTAAACTGCAAATGAATTCAACTTGTTCTGCTTGGATGTTTTTGCTCCAGAGCTTTAGAGACGTCTAGAAGAATTCACTGTACATGAGTCAGTTACTTAACAACTGACTGCTGGAACAAAACATACAAAGACATTGCTGATGTGATAAAATATGAAGGTTGAACGGAAAGCACGCCTTCGCCCACTCACACCTATGACACAGCACACAGCAGAGCGTGGAATCACGGCAGATCTGCGAGTGCATACATTATCAGCTCAGTTACAGTACAAAAAGTTGGAGTACTTTAACACATTTCTTCTACAGATTTAGATTTGAAAAACTTTTCACCTGCTAACAGACAGATCTCTCTGAGGTCAGTGAGAGAAAAAAAAGAAAGCTTCTGTGAGAAGTTCAGTCTTCTGAGAACAGAGGGCTTTGTGCTGTGATCGATTTTAAAGTAGGTAGACGGTTACTGGATCCAGTGCTTCTGACAAGTCCCCTCTGGCATCACGAATCTGTAGTTGCATCAGTTATATTTACACTTCAGTGGTGAACAACTTCTGATTGGTTGGAAAAGTGTTAAAAAAACATTTTATAGCACAAACAAACTAAGATATTTCTCATAAAGCAAGCAGCAATGAAGAATTGCACTGCAGCGTTGTGCATTTTTATTTTGCACTAATGGAATTATATAACTATGAATTTTTATGCCACAGCTCAGTTGAGGATTCATTTTGTTGTAAACATGACCCAACCTGCATCTGATCATAAAAACTCCATCATCATCATTAGATGATGTAAGATGCTGTTCAGGTAAACCCTGCGCTCATACCTGGGGTGGCCTTTCATAAACACGAACGTAATCCTGCGTGCCAAAACCAATTTGCACACCTCATTACACTGTGCCTGTGAAAATATGTTTGCAGACATCTTAAGACAACAACCTGGAATGATTTATGAGGCTAAAACAATGAGAATTAATCCATTGTTTACAACTGTTTGAAGTTAATGCATTGGAGCAAAGGGCTAAAAAGACATGAATAATGAGCAAAGGGGGAGCTGAACTGTAATGCTAGTAAAATAGTCGACACGCAGCGGGTAAAGGCAGTCACTGCTCACTGTCACGGTGTTGTATAAAGAATATAAATGCATGTAGCACTGATTTCTGTCCTGATTGTTTTGTTTCCAGCTAATTTAATAAACGTCATGACTGCAAAAGCAACAACTTGCAGAGATGCAAATTACAAATGAAGGCAGTGATGGGTAAGCAGGCCGAATCCAGCATCAGCACTATCTGGCCATCAGCAGGTGTCTGTGTGCCCCATTAGGATGCATTATATAACAAACACTAAGTCAACTCTCAGTGGAGCGGTCATCTCCTCCTTCCTCTCGGTCAGTCTGAGGCGCGGTCTGAACCACAACGATCAGCTAAAAACGAAAAAACACACAGCAGCAGCAGCAGCAGCGGGTAAGGTGCACTCAACCGCTTCTGAAATCACGTCCCACGTGAGGTAACTTATATTTGTTCAGTGGGAAGATAATTGTTTTAAAAGATTTACTGTGGGACACTCGTCTCAGTAAGCATTTCCTTCCGCTGATGATGGATTAGAGCTCATGCTCACTGATTATAGTAAATGATGTCTTTTTGATCCAGAAAGTCCTGAGTGAGAGCAGAGAATAAAAAGTAGGCAACTTTTTTGTGCTGCTAAAGTGCTATCTATTTTACTTTGACATTTATATTTCAAATTCTGAAATGATTTTAATGATTTTGGCAATAACAAAATACTTTTCTAGTATTTAAACTCACATAACAAGAATCTACAGCCATACAAGCACCAAGCTCCATTAGACCATACTTAGGCACGCAGTGGTGCTTTGCTGCCATGTTCACTACAATGCCAAATGCTCATATTTAGCGGGTATGATGTCTACCATTTGCATGAAAGACAAAGTACAGATGTTTTGTTTAAGTATTTGGTCATAAACCAAAGTATTAGACAAATTATATTTTGTCCTGATGGTTAAGGGAATCACCAATCAATTGCTATTCAACATGAGTTTGTTTCAGTTCAAACTACAAATGTGAACCTCAAGTGGTGCTAGAGGAGAAGTCAGAGGCAAACTTATGATGATGTCATTTTACTGTTCATTAAAAAGCAAAATACTGACTGTCTATTATACTGGGAGGAGGAAACGAGTGAATGGCGTAATGATTTCAGATTCAGCCCAAGGATCTCCTATATCATTGGCATATATGCTCTGGGAACCTGTTGGTCTCTCCAAAAGTTGGTGTTGATCCATCGGGTTGCTTTTGAGATCTAACTGCTCAATCCCACCTGGCACGGCTTCAACACTTTCCGGCTGCACCGCGGCTGACAGAGCTGAACGTGCCCGTTCTAGACAATGATTGTTATTCCACCAGAAGCACTGCGCCATGTTTCAGAAGCAGCTTTCCGCTGTGCAACACAGAGAATTTGCAGCCGTTCTATTATTGACGGATGCTGTGACACGAAGCACATAGCAGATCAAGCTGGTCAGAAGACAGACACAGAAACAGAATAGAGAATATGGTAAATTTTCAAAATAAAACATCCTGTACAAACTTCAGATGGTAAAAACAACCAAAAGGGAAACTCTTTAGCTATGTAACCCATGGTAGAAGCAAATAAACCAAAAGCTGAGCAAGTTAGAAAAGTCTGAAGCCGTGTGGACGGTGGCATCATTGACCTGCTTGTGAATTGAACCACCAATTGAATCATGGCAATAGTTCAGTCTGGAGAGGTGGGCCAACCAAAAGACCAACCACCATGATCATCCCTAAAGCCAAGTCATGTGCAATACACCAAAAAAGTCAACAACTCTGTAGGTGTACCTCTTTAGTTCAGGCCACAGAGTACAAAGCTAACACACTTAAGGCCTGAGGAGAGCAACCATTGAGCAGCAGAGAAAGCATTTTGAAGAAATGGGGTTTGTGGGTTTGGGGTACAAAAAAAAAAAAAGAATAGTTGATGTGAAGTAAGTGGGAAGGTGGAAGCCTAGACTCATCTGTTGACATCTTCCTTCATCACCTATTTAAAGACAATGAATAGAGAAAGGGGGGAAGAGAAAGAGATAGAGAGATAGAAGGGCCAAATAAAATATTAAACAAAAAAAGAGGTCTATATTTAGACACAAGTGGTGGGGGGGAGCTTCAGTTGTATTATTGATGTTGCCGTGCAAGTGGGGGCTCTCGTGGTTCTCGTCTGAGAGGAGGCCCGTGTGGTTTGTGTGGTGCGATAGGGGGTTTTCTGTGGGGAGTGGTCACCGCATTAACGAGACACAGTCGAGCAATAAAAGAGAATGAGACAGGAAAATAGTACGCTATCACATTCAAATGTGGGCAAAGAGACTACAGAACAGTGGGAGCATGAAGGAGAGCGGCTGAGGAGACGAGGCTGCTGCAGCTGCCTGAGCGCCGGTGTACAGAAATATTTGCCTGCACTTTTCTGACACAATTTTATTATTCCACTCAGATGCAAGGCTAGTTCTTCTCTGGCAGAGGCAGCCTTCATGTGGAGGCACTGATCCTGCTCTTTTTTCCTAACGTGCACACACACACACACACACACACACACACACACACACACACACACACACACACACACACACACACACACACAGAGTAAAGATGTGGGAGCGGTTGTGAGGCACTGATTTATGCATCATCTTGGGACTTTTTTTTAACAAGTTGGCGATCGGCATCATCTACAAGCAGCAAGGCGTGATTCATTACATTTCTGACCTTCTCAAACATTTTGTTTTCTTACCACTCTTACTTCTTTTTTGTTAAAAAGGGACAACATTGTGGCCGCCTTTTCATTTCCCAGGTAAAAGACAGACTCAGTGCGACTACAGAGCATCAGAAGTGCGAGTGTAACTTCGATTTTATCCTCAGCTCAGCTTTTCTAGAGTCAACATCTCACTTTCACACACACACACAAAGAGTAAGACAGAAAGACATGGAGAGAGGAAGTGACCTTGATGTACTGAAAGATCAATACATCTTAACTTTCACGGCCTCAGATTATCCTCTCCCATATTACATCGCAGTAATATCCCTGCGCTTATATTGTAATGCAGTTCAGAGCCAGACAGTCTCGTCTGCGGCGTGTCTGCTGGACACCGCGTGCAGCTGGAAGCCTTTAATGCTCACAATACTTATGAACGTGGATTGATGAGGAGTAATCAAATGCAGCCGGGTGTCCGAACCTGACCTCAATGAGGACACAAAGACGATGCGATGGTTTTAGATAATCTGCTACACACAGTCCTGTGTTTGTGTGGGAACAACTGCTAAATTACTAAATCAGTAGCGATCCAGGTTTTTTTCTGGACCGTACAGTACGTGACTGCGTGCATGTGGCTTCTGTTCCTTCGTGACTTGTCTCGGAGCCAACCGCTCAAGCATATACCTGCTATTTTTGTACTTCCTTGACCTTTTGTTACTTACAGATAATATATGGATGGAAGATAATGCCCTTTCCTTGCTTCATGTGCTATTTAAATTCCTGTGGGCAAAAGTTCTAATTACATTCCAGTCTAAGAAACATGTTGAATGTGTCCTTCCCCATAAAACACCTTTAAAGCAGACCTATGTGAACCATATGTTGTTTATATCTATTTGTACTTAGGGGCAAGCTTCTTCTGCTCTGTCTTTCTTGGCATATTGAACAGATCTTGGCGCGTTATCACCACCAACTGTTGATCAGTGTAATGCTCGGGGCATGCTTCCATGCGTGCATGTGCATCCTTGTGCTCCAATCCAAAGAATATCTTTAATGTAACTGACAACATTATGTTTAGAAAAACACAGTGTGTGCATCCTTGACGTCTTTCCGTAATCCCGCATTGTTTACATCCATGTTTGCCAGCTCGCAGTCTTCTTTTTCTTCACTACATTTACAGGTAAGTTGTAATGTGATTCCATTGTAAAACCAAAACCATAACTTTTTTAAGATAAATAAGCATCTACTGCAGATTTTATTCAACGTCCATGGCTTCCACAGGTATTGCCCAAGGACAGCCGGGTATCCTGTTCAGGTATCCCATCAATATCAGTTATTGGCAGAGCAGTCTGTCAGTCCAACCTAATACAACAAATCTCCCTCCATCCAGGATCCCAGATTTTTATTTTTTATTTTGTATTTCAGACCAGCTGTTTCAAACCAGAGCTGTGAGGCACAACACGACTACAAATGTGATTTTGGCAACTGCGTGGGCAGATCTCTGAAAATTGTCTGCAATACAAGTGCAAATGTTCAGTACATCTGCAAAAGTTTCAAACTAAAGATTTGGCCCTTTCGAAAGACTCAAGTTTTAATGTTTGATCGAAATCTTGCATTAAAATGTACACGGCTTCAAACCTGGAAAACAAACTTATACAGCGAAAATTTGAAACTTGAATTTGAAAATATGTTGCAGAAGCACTGCATTAGACGTGCTGCGGCTGTAGACTGTCACGACTGCAGAACTCTTTGGCGGTGATAATGTTTGCAGAGATTTGAAGTTTCTTTTGAGCGTCTCAAAGCATTACACGAGTCTAAAAACTTTATTAGATTTCAAGCTTTCAAAAACTGGGTTTGAACTTTTTTGAAGCTTTTTCTTCTCAGTTTTGAAATGTGACATGATATTCATGGTGCACGGGACAGGTTACACATTGTGCCAAATCTTTTCACACAGAGTTTCAAAAGGACTAATTAACTGAAAAATGCAGCTGTGAGGACACACAATCAGCTGAGGAAGTCTTTCTTTATAAGTTTTGTAATTGCTGTTGATCACTAAAACAGGAATCTTCCCTCTACTAACAGTGTGGGTGGGATTGATTCTTAATAACTTAGTAAAGCATAACTTTTTCTTCTTTTTTCCCCTCTTGCTAGGCGTTACCCAGCATGATGTCTTCAGGTTCAGTCTCTCCTGCAGAGAGAAGGTGCCAGACAGAGGCCTTGAGCAAGTCAGTCATACTCCTTT
Source organism: Miichthys miiuy (assembly GCA_036365135.1). NCBI lineage: Eukaryota > Metazoa > Chordata > Actinopteri > Sciaenidae > Miichthys > Miichthys miiuy. The sequence continues at coordinate 7,364,979 of CM071622.1, read as the reverse complement.
TGTGTTGCTCAGCAAGAGTACATCCCTTCATTAGACTGTATCTCTTGACAGCACGTCATGCTTCCACAGCTTCTGTGACAGCTGAGGCTCCCACCTACACACACTGCTCATGCCTGGCTAGATGCTCAGTATCATGGACACATGCCACAAACACATAGAATAAATGTTTTCATATAATAAGGCTGGTAAATAAAGCAATGTCATGAACATAAATAAACACTGAGAAAAAGTGAGCGTCAGACGGTGCAGGGCTACAGCATGTGATCTAAACCTCCATGGTATTTTATAACGTTTAAATCCAGTTTTTACATTGAGCCGAACCTTACATCTGTTACTTTGTATGCAAAACAGAAAACCAATTGTGGATCACCAGGATCCACAGGGACAATGTATAAATCACAGTCATGCAGTATGGTGGTTTGTAAAGGCTGCAGTCTCTCTGATGTGGGGTGTGTTTAATAATAATTTATGGTTTCGCAGGGCTCATTTGTCAAATTGCTGTAAAAATCGCCACCCAATCCTTTACTTTGAAGCCAGTTTTCCTGTAGGAAAGCAGCGAGATTTAGAGCAATACATATGAACAACACGGTGTTTGTTGAATCTGCAGCCAGCCTTTCACAGCGCTGAAGGAATCTGAGCCGAGATTGAAATCTAATCCACAAGGCCGTCTGTGATGTGATACTGAGAATTTCTGATTCCTAATTCATAATGTAAGATCCCTTCAGGTACTGAGAGACCACTGTACCACTTGCATTCATCCCAGACAGTACAATACAATAGCAATGGCATTGAGAAGACAAAGAGAAATCAATGTGCTGTAGACTAACTTCTGACAGGCAGTGAGGTACACTGTTATCCAAAGACTTACACTGATGTCGACATCTATGATGGCGAGTCAAAATAATGAAAAGGTATCCATGGAAAAGAACTTATAGCTGAAGTTATGTCATAACAATTACAAAAGGAGCAACATGAGACCACCAACTAAAGGTCAAAGAGGCCAAATCCATCCATTTTTCTAACTGCTTATCCTTATCACAGGGGGCTAGAGCCCGTCCCAGCTGTCATTGGGCGAGAGGCTGGGTACACCTTTCAGTGGGCGGACATCAGAGAGACAAACCAATTAACACATTAAGTGCATGTCATTGGACTGTGGGAGGAAGTACCCGGAGAGAACCCAAGTAGACAAACGAAGAACATGCAAACTCAACACAGGTAGGCCCCAGCCGGGGTCTGAACCTTCTTACTGTGAGGCAACTGTTACGGTTTCAAGTTTGCTGTTTCCTGTTTTATTTTGTAATTCTTGCCTCTCTGTTTTTTTATGTACTTTACTTCCTTTCTTTTTGACCGTTGTGAATCTGTTCCACCCTGATTGGTTTCACCTGTCCCTCATTAGGTTCACCTGTGTCCAGTTGTCCTGCCTTGTGTATTTAGTCTTTGTCAGGTCGTGCTGTGTTCAGTGTCCAAGTTCTGTTTCAGTCTTGGTTCTTCTCCTGGTGCTCTCTATTATGGATTCTGTTCTTTGGATTTATAGACTCAGTTTGTTTTTCCTGGACCTTCTCAGTTGCCTGCTGTAAGTTATTAAAGATATTTTTTTGTTTGCCTACACTCCATGTCTGTATTCGGGTCCTCTTCCTCGAACTGAAACGCGACAGCAACAGTGATAACCACTGTGACACCCAGAGGCTAAATCCTCTCCAGCTAAATTTTACACATCATTAATCAGAAAATGCAACAAAAGTTATATAATATTATCAATTATATACTAAGAGAGAACATATAAATATACAATAGCTATGATTGAGGTAGAAAAATAAACATCAGTGACAGAAAGTTACATCCTCAGAGTAGCAAACACTTAAACAGACAAAGAAAAGTATTATTATCATAAAAATGGATCATCTATAAAATCCAAACATGCACAACAGAGCAAATGCAATCAGTGGCGGCATGAGCGCACAAGAAGTTTGCACAAATAGTAGATCATAAAACTTTGCATGAATACAATATCTGAGTGCTTCGCATGCATCAGACAGCAAATCAGATCAGAGGAATTAAATGATGAATGAGTGAGTTGTAAAAGAATCCCTCTGTCCATGCACAACAGTAAATTTAGAGATTCTGTTTCCAGTCATCACATTCTGGGCAATGAAGCAATAAAAAAATAAAAAAAACACTTCCATGTGCACATTGATGCATATTTCCTCATCATCTCCAGCAGAAGAAGAACGCTGTCACATCAGCACAGAAAACGATCCCGATGTCAGATGATGCATTGTATCAATTTCAGATGGGTGCTCAGCTCATGCAGAAGGAAAAATAATTAAATCACAACCTTTAATAAAACATAAGGACGGCATCACACAGTAAGAAAAACTCCATCTGCAGACTGGGAGGGAAATGACTAAAAAAAAAGGGGGAGGAGGGGGGAAGGGATGGAAAGAGTAAGAATGTCTTTGTCTTAATTAGCCTCTCTGGGTTATTTTCTGTACACTGTGCTGCCAAGTGCATGACATTTTCTTTGCTATAACCAGCTACTGCATAGTGAAGTTCCAGTGACCCCAAAATGGCAGCTGTTTTTTTTTTTTTTTCCTCTGGTATGGCAACCATGGCTGTGGCCTGCTCCACAACGAGGCCGCTTAATTAGGCTTTCGTTGGGAGAAATGATGAAATACCTTTCAGCATGTATCAGAGACAGTTCCACACTGTGGTTCCACTGAGATGGAAAACTTCAGCTGGTGATCTTTAGCTTCCTCAGGCATAATGCACATGTTTTTACATTGTGCTAATTATCTAATTGCTTTGATTCGATCAGCTGGATTTTTACTGTTTAATGTCACTTGGACATATCAGAGCAAAGCGACATCACACTGTCACTTTAGTTTTTGGGGAGTCACATAAATAAATAAAAGTTTGGTTCTTTTCACACTGTAAAAATGATGATATGATATCCATAAAATATGTCACTTAGTCAGGGGTTGTCAGTTCACTAATAATAGAAAAATGGTCTCTGAAACTGAGAATCACTGCATTGACTCTCTGCCGTTTTATGGTGTTGCGTGTCTATTCATTTTTTGAATTCTCTGCACCACCGAGTGCCTCGAATTTCCACAATGGAACAAAAAAATGTTGCTAAAATGCACACTGCTGTCTGCCAACAATCCAACAATACAATGAGACACTTCCAAAGGATACAAAAATGAACATTTGTGCGACACTACACCTGTTAGTCGGTCACAATGACTCATACAGAATCAGACAGTTTACTGCTCACTGCAGCGTAAACTAGTGTTCATTTTTTTAGGCAGTGATTTCTGGACACAAGCAAAGACTCTGACCAAACGTTCGTGCCAACTTTCGGTTCTTGACAGCTGATGTTAAATTCTGTGGACACATTTCAATAGTTACCCAAAAAGTAGAGACGTTCTATACCGAGCACTTAAACTCAACAGAAAAATATCCAGCTGCTCTTTGGTGTTGAAAGAGTAAAATCATTTTTTAAACTAACTGCCTCTAATCGCGTTCACCACGCTACAGCAGAAATCAGGAAGAAAAAGCAAGTCGAGGCATGATGCCAACATATGAAATTACAACTATTGATCTCAAGTGCTGGAGAATCCATTTCCACTGTGTTTGAATGCATTATTAAGGAGATGCTGTTCAACACAACAGGTGGACGGCGGCCCGACAGCGCAGACAGAACCGAGGCTGCTTCGTAGTGTGTAGGACTGTGATAAAAGCTACTGGCAGCTGCTTGTATGAGATTAGTATCTCCAGTGTCACAGATTGTTGTGCTGTCATGTCTAGCACGATGACTTGCCCAACAAATAATCATTTTCATCCAAACCCTATTATTATTTCATGCACACCATGACTAACAACATTATAAATTCAACAGCTGTTACAATGTTTTTTTTTCCGTTTTTTTTAAATCACAGCATAACTCAATATGCTTACAGGGTGAACTTGTGGCATCCAGAGGAAAATGTTAATTTGAGAGACTGGTAAAGGCCACAGAACAACAATGTGCTTTGAGGGGCTACTTGAGCAGGCTTTTTGTACGTCTATAGGGGAAGAGGAGAGGAGGGGAAGGGGAGGAAAGCAGGGAGTAGTAGAGCTGATGGGAAAAAGGTACAGTGTGTTTCTGCACAGAGGAGGAGTGAAGGTTTTTCTTCTTAAAGCATATGGCTCTGAGACTTGTTTGTGTGGGAAGCACTGAATAATGAATTCATAATGAGAGCTACACTTTGGACATTTTGTAATGCTACTTTGGTCCCACAGGGTAGAAGAAGTCTAGGCTTTTCTGCCTGATTATAGAGTAGATACAGTAGAATGAACTCAACCCAAACATAAATGTACAATATTGAAACTACTATTCTCTCCTTCCTAAAGAATTGGAAAGCACTGTGCTCTGTTATGTGTAATTATATAACCAGCACAGATTTACCAGATGGCTGTTCTGATGGAAAGAAAAACTTGTTTGCTCACATTTCTTGGGGCCAGAGAGCATGGCTCCGCGTTGCATAACAACTTCAAATTTCATTTTTATGTGTTTATATTTTACCCAAAAGCAATACAGCTAAAAGCATTACTCTGACTCTGTGCTGGTGTTACTGCTCTCTGCTTGGACAAAGCACATGGCTTCTTGGTGTTGACCTTGTACCCGCTTTTACTTCTTTCATCTCTTTTCCCCCCAAAAAAAGACCTCGAGATAAGCACCAATAGCAACGGTTACGCTAATCTGGACATCACCTTAAAATCCACTTTTCTTTATGAAATCACTTTTTCTCACATCTGTAAGCTTTTTTTTGTTTTTTCATAATATCAAAAACAGTCCATCAACACTGGATTACAAACAGAGTAAAGTCAGTAAACCTCTCTCTAAAATGGAACGTAATCCACAGGGGGACGTTCAAGAGACAAGAAATAAACATACTTTACGATTCATCACACTATGACTTATAAAATCGATCATCCCAACCAGATGTGATGTAGTAACCAAACACGGCAGAGACAGCAACTTTAAGATGAATGAAGGAAATGTTTGGGAGCAGGATTAAGTTCAAATTTCTCAAATGCACCATTTAATTACTTACTAATCATTCCCACCCACTGATCGAATTGCTACAGTAATACAGTATATTGCACCAGCTATTATTATGCTCTTGGTAGGTTTTGCAGCACAGAGATGGAGTTCTTCCTCCTGACAACAATTTAATCACTTTCTGTGTTAATATCCAGCCTGTAAAAAGGCACCTGCAGCTATGAACCATTTAGCTTCAGAGACCTGGTCTAGATGGTTGTAATTATGCCAGGACCTATCTAACCTCCCTCATCTAATATCCTTTTGTCACATGCAGACTGTTGTCTCTCGTGCTGTGTCCGTCTCCCCTGTGTTCATCTTTTGAGAAAAAAAATAATAAAAAAATCAATTTTAATCTGAGAGCCGGTATGTTTTCATTACTTATTCAGAATGTTTTCATTTTATTTTCAACATCGACTGAATAAATAAGTGGCGAGTGGGCAACGAAAAAATAATAAAATTGTCCTTCTTGAATAATAGATAGGGTAAATTGCTTGGGGACAGATTATCATTTTAGAAACTGAATTATTGAGATGATTATAGCGGTGATGTGGAGAGCAGACCGCCACTGCAAGAGACAGTATGAGGTGTGTGTGTGTGTGTGTGTGTGTGTGTGTGTGTGTGTGTGTGTGTGTGTGTGTGTGTGTGTGTTTGGGGATGAACTAGCCTCTGAGGCTGACCTGAAAAATAATCTATGCAGTTTTTCATACTGAATTTTCAGCTCATCATCAAAAAAACATGTCTGACCTGAGGAAAACAGAGAGAGAAACAAAGACTGACGTTCAAACTAAGTGAACACTCGACGTGGTTCAGCTGAAAAGAGAGAAAAAAGAGGCACCAACAGTTGAAAACTAAGCAGCTACACCCTGAGTCTCTCCTCTCTGATGCTATGTGATGTGGCCAGATCTGTCCTTGGTGCTGAATGTGCGGGGACCACAAATTGCTGCAACTTCTGATCTGCATCCACCTACTGTGTGTGTGCTTGTGTGTGTGTGTGTGTGTGTGTGTGAGTGTGTGTGTGAGAGAGTTTTCTGTGTGCGCAAAACAAAACAAACACAGCTGGCTCTCTTTGGCACCTCGCCACGCAAGCAACCCCCTTCTTTCTTTCCCTGCCTACAAATGCGCGTTTTCCAGATGAATAATACACAGCGAGAAAATGACAAATAGTCGAAGTGATGAAAGATTTAACGTGTGGTGAGCCTGAAAGCAAAATGGGTTTCATCTCTTGAATGTGACGCTGCTTTCTGGAGCCGATTAAACGGGGGACGGCGCGTTTCCCTCCCCTCCTGGTCGTGATGCAGTGAAGCAGCTCGCTCTGCGCAGAACCAGGACGGCTGTATAAAAACGGCTGCACTTCCACAGACGGATTACAACAACAAGGGGACACAAGCGTGAAGTCAGTGCGGCTCCTCGACCCGAATAATAATAATAATAATAATAATAATAAAGTCACAAACCAGCACAGACGACGACATGCAGGCCGCAAAGAGAGGAATCTGTTGGAGACTCTTTCTATTTTCGTGCCTGCTTTTGGAAAGTTCATCTCAAGACTTTGGCGGACAGACGCAGTTCATTTGCACGTCCGTTCCCAAGGATATGGACATATGCGCAGCCACCTTGCAGAACAGTGTGCCGGGAGAGGACCTGAAGACCACTGTTATGCAACTGCGGGAGACGGTTTTGCAGCAGAAAGAGACCATCATGAACCAAAAAGAGACTATCAGAGAACTGACCTCAAAGTTGGCTCGTTGTGAGAGCCAGAGCGGCGCCGAGCCCGGGGACGCACGGCCTGGGGGCAGGAGGAAAGACGCGGGGACCAAAAACACAATGGGGGATGTATCGAGGGGACCAGGGGACACTTTGACGCAACTATCACAGACTTTACAGTCGCTGAAGCAGCGATTAGAAAACCTGGAGGTAGGCTGCTGCTTCTGGGGACATTTTTCCAATAGTTTGGGAGACTGCGCAAAGCTCCATCGATCAAATCACAACCACTTTTATTGGTTTATATAAAAATAACAATAACATTAATATAAATAATTGGTTATTCTGGTCTAATTGCCAATATTAAATTAAAATATGTCTTGTCAGACATAAATGAACTCGCTTGTCCAGCTATACTGCAATAAGACTATGGGGAAAAAAAGTCAATCTGTAATAAGCCCCACTCAAAATTCATTATTAAACGCATCTTTTCCCCCCCTGACAGCAATTCAGCAGAAGTAACAACTCGGTGCAGGCGAACAGCCTCAAAGATCTGCTCCAAAGTAGAATCGACGACTTGGAGAAGCAGGTGTTGTCCCGAGTGAACAGCATCGAGGAGGGAAAGCCGGGACTCCGCAACGAGACGGAGCAGCGTGGGAGAGTGGAGTCCACCCTCACATCTCTCCACCAGAGGATCACCGACCTGGAGAAAGGTAGTTGGGAGGAGATGCGCGCAAAAAGTGGAAAAAGGGGGAAGCTCCGGGAGTGTTTGGTGTGTGTGTGTGTGAGTGTGAGTGTGAAAGATGGAGGAACGATTATCAGTTAGCAGATGAGATGCGAAATCACAGTGAGAAATAAATCTCTTCTTTGCGCATCCTGTTTGGTATTATACGCTTTTATGACCTCGGTCGAATGAATGTTTTACTCATCTGCTCCTCAAAGCTGGAGCAGCGCGGTATATTAGGCTGTTTCCTGCTTTAATTCATGCAGATTAAACCGTTTCAAACACGCAGTGAACGACCCACCCCTCCATTTGCTCTGTGAACCGCTTGAGAACTTAAAAACCAGCGGTGCGCTCTCGGTCTCAGTCTGGGACACCTCTGACACCAAAGAGCTTTAAAAACCACTTGTGTGGTGGTCAAACAGAGAGGTGTGGTGGTGAATAAAACAAGAGATGAAGGTCAACAACGTCAGTACACTCCTGTGATAGATTTATGATGAGAGATTAAAGCAAATCTCGAGCGTGACGGTTGTGGATTTGTTGTGTAACGTATAATTCCTATGCAAATCCGCAGGATGTGCGCATTGGAACTGATGCATGAAAAAAACAAACATGAGAAACACACTGACAGCGTCTGAAGAGAGATATTTTATATTTACTTCCACGCAGGTCAAAGAGAAAACAGGCCTCTGGACAAATTCCAGCTCACGTTCCCACTGAGAACCAACTACATGTACGCAAAAGTGAAGAAGAGTTTGCCAGAGATGTACGCCCTCACCGTGTGCATGTGGCTCAAATCCAATGCGTCCCCAGGAGTGGGCACACCTTTCTCCTATGCAGTACCTGGTCAAGCCAATGAGCTGGTCCTCATAGAGTGGGGAAACAACCCAATGGAGATACTGATAAATGACAAGGTATGTCTAAAACACATTGTTTGGAGGTTATTCTGGTTTTGATTGTAGCAAATATTCACATATTTCACCTTCTTCTAGGTTGCAAAGCTGCCTTTCCTCATCAACGATGGAAAGTGGCATCATATCTGCGTAACCTGGACTACACGGGATGGTGTTTGGGAAGCTTTCCAAGATGGAGTCAAGAGAGGGAGTGGAGAGAATCTGGCTCCGTATCATCCCATCAAACCACAAGGCCTGCTGATACTCGGTCAAGAGCAGGTGAACACATTATACATCTGCTTTCCAGTTCCTTAAAGGCATCAAATTCTGGTTCAATCTACAAATAAACTACACGTAGAGAGCATCTTTACTACTTTTACTCACTGTTGAGACAGGACATAACACAGAGGGATCACTTTGTTAAATACAAAAGGTGTTTGTCATGACAGGAAACAGCTAACGAGGTGGAAAAGTAATTTTTCCATCTCATTGTGACATTACGATCAGTTTTCAATTTTCAAATCCGTCCTCCCTGTAATTCATGTAATAGGTTTAATAAGGTGATTAGATCTTTAACTGGATCTCATTAAGAATCCCAGTGGATTAAAGATGCATATCCCTCATTCAATAATAAAAAAAAAAAGATAGATAATCCACAGAGGCAATTTTGTTCTTTCCGTGATGCCAGTCTGAGGCAAAAAAATCATATCATCCTTGATTAAATCCATTTGTCTTCACCACAGGACACACTCGGAGGTGGATTTGACGCCACACAAGCTTTTGTTGGAGATCTGGCAAATTTTCACATCTGGGATCGGAAACTATCTGTCGGAGAGATATACAATCTAGCGACTTGCAGCAGCAAAGCACAAGTGGGCAACGTTTTTGCATGGATGGAGACGAGCCTTGATATTTACGGAGGTGCCTCGAAGTGGACATTTGAAGCTTGTCGCCAGCTCAACTGAAGCGCAGGGAAGAGAAGATGAATGAATTTGTTAAAGCCACTCTGTTTGTCACAGCATTTTGAAAGATCAGGAGGTGATTGTTTTAATGAATAGCATCTGGATTTGTTATAGATATTTGAAAACATCATTTGTGGACACTTGATAGATTTACCAGATTCTCATGTGGGGGACAGGTCACCAAAAATGGACACTTTGGCACCCCGTGGTGCTCGAATGCACATCAGGCCTACTTGTGGCTTCATTTGAAAAAGCAGCTGACGCTGCTCCGGAGAGTAGAGGATGCTCTCAGAGACCAAAATGACAGGCCAGCAACAAAAGTACTGTAGGAGGTCATGTAGTTTTTAGCAAACAGATGTCACGCAATTCAACAAAATTGACTGACTCCTTCAAACGTCTTTTCTGTCTCGACTGCCAGGGATTTTCACTGTGAAAAGGGACAAGGTGGACTTCTTTAAAAGGAATGTGTTTCTTCAAGAGGTCATGAAATAGACGACGTTGTTTCTCTCTCACTATTCTTTCTCTACCACCACCTGCTTGACGTGATTTTGTGTAAAAGAATGACGTATTTATTGCCAACATTTGAGCCTGAGTGCCTTGGGCTGTTGAAAAAAAAAATCTCAGCACATTGATTATGATTTGCAGAGTGTTTGTTTATTTTGGTGTAAATTAATTTCAAAAAGAGGTGTTTCTCGTAACACTCTGAATGAGGCTGGATCAGATTGTTTATCGTAAAATGCAACTTATTGATGACAATAACGCATTTTGCAGATGTTCGTACGTCAGTGGGAATGTTCTCTGTACAGTAACAGCATGTCTTAACTTCTGTAAATGCTGCGTCAGCATCTTTGATCTTTGCTTTTACTATCCTACTTTTGGGTTGAGATTTTATACTGTATTGTTATATGCTTAAAGCATGGCAACACTGACAGATAAAAAAAAAGTTCTAGTTTTTGTAATAAATTGTGATACTTGAATCATATACAGGTGTAAACTTTTTTTATTTAAGAAATCTGAAAGAGTCAACAACTCCTGAACACTTAACCCGTCCTCTTGAGTATGCATGGTAAGTTTGCCAGTTGGACCAACCAAATTTGGCCGGTATAATTAACAACGGATCACTTGATTAGCATGTAAAAGTGGTCGTCTGCAGCTATATTCCACATAAAAGCAGTCAAAACCTACTGTACACTACCTGCTCAGCAACAAAGATCAGACACATAAAGTTAGCGACTAAAAAGAGTAGCATTTAGCAGCTAAAGAGATACATTTATATGTTGGTGGAGACCAAAAACGGAGCTAAAATGAGAGTGAATATTGGACAGAAACAAGAGTCCAAATGAATGCTCATGTTGGTTTCAGCCAGATGTGTAAATAGGCAACTAAGACGAACACTATATTAACCTAAGAGGTTTTGTTGTTAGCTTGTTTGCACCAGAAAATCAATTACAGCTTTAAGATAAACTACTGTCTCAGAAAATCCAGATGGTTGACAGACATAAACAAATGGGTTATTTGGAGTGGACAGGGTGTAACAAAGAGCTGGCCAACAAAATATTGATACGGTCCAAGCAATGTAATATTTATTCACAATCTGGGCACATTTAAAATTTTATGAATTTAATGAGAAGTGAATAAAATGATTTGTCTTATATAGACACCTCCTTGTTTTGTCTAGTATTAGTATGAGTATATTTTGGTTACCATACTAAACCTCATACTAAGCCTTCTTCATCTACTTTTCTCAATAGGTACGCGACCAAAAAACTGATTCTTATGAATTCAAATGTGTTTCTCATCACAACTTTTCACGAAATTCAATTTTATGTTAATCAATAAAATCTCATGATATAGTGCAATCCAGTGAATTTCTAATCAGCTATTGCTACAGTATAACCCAACAAGCATTTATTACTTTTGAGAGCTCGGTAATGTTTATTACGAGCACGAATGCCCCGTGTAACAGAAACATAACTGCATGTGGGATGTATGCCATCTTCCTTTAGTGAAGAATCGATCTATAGGTGGTGAAGTTCAAGAGGACTTCTAAAAGAGCACACACAGACACCTGCATCTGAACCAACCACAAATCCCTCCTGCACAGGAGTACAGAAACACCAGTAATTGCAAACAAACTCCGAGTACACACATCTTTCCATACTATAAACACGTGGCTTTCTTGGCCAACAAAAGGTTCACTTTGAGGTCATACATCTCAGTCTATACAGTTTCTCTGCATATGAATCATAGCTGACACCGCTCGCATTAGAGGCTGCAGGGTCTGAAGGTCTTCCCTTTATTGCTAGGAAGGTCGTTTGATCCCACCACAGTCAGATCGTGTGTCCCACAAATTGGTTTCCATTCTTTATCTCTGAGGTAGGGGGGCATCTTTGTATCAATAGGGTTTTCCCAAGACACCAGACGAACCTAAGCTCATACCCATCGCACAGCCATTACAGACAGCTAGTGTGGCACATCTGGAGTTGGATTTCAGTTCAAAGTCTTTCTGTTGAAACCGAAAGTGACACACAAATACAGCAACACACCTACATATCCACACAGACAAGTACAGACGGATGCACACATACACAGTATGATTTCTGCATGAGTGGTCACTGGAGGCCTAGAAGGAAATTGACTTCCTCCTCCACATCCACCTGCCCTCGTTGACCTACAGAGCACATTAGTCTCAGGCCTTTTTTTTTTTTTTTCGTTGACCTAAATCGCGCCACATCTTTTGTCAGGTATATTTTTGGCATAGCCAGATAATACGCAGTCTGTTGACCTCTGCCGTAATTGGTTTGTGCTTGCATGCACTCCAAGTCAAATTAGCTTAGAGGAAAAGGTCAGATATGAGCTGTTTTTTTTTTGTCCATCACATCTGGCTCCTCTTATCTCCATAGCACATGTAAATTCATCACATCTGTTTGTTTTTTTTAACATTTTTCACTGAGAATTGTCCATGTCACTCTCCTTGGAATGACATGGAGGCAATGCACACAGGACTGAGCTATTTTAATGAAGTGACAATGTGGATAACAAGCCTTTACCTCATTCAGGAGACCTATTTGGCACACGTTAAATGATCACACAGTGTCAATGTCCAATTTCATATTTATTTTCTGCCTAAAACACAGGCCACTGATAGTGCTACACCCCCTTCCTCTGGGGACCATGAATGTGGGAATTGAAATCCATCCAATGGTTATTGAAATATTTTATTAAAAAAAACAATGTCAACCTGATGGTGGCACTATAGGAAAAGTCAGGGGTTCAACCATAGACTATATGAAACCTGGACATAGGGTCAGTGATGGTCCGAGAGGTTTCTGAAGTGCTGTTATGGAGCTGTTATGAGTGTGGTAGCTCTGGCTTTCGTAATCTTGTCGATTCAGCAAATACGTGAAGCATGGGTAGAGCTGAGGCAGGCTCAATGAAGCCTGGGAGCTCAAACAAGCCACCTGTAACCACACCCTCCTGTCAATCACAGCAGCAACACTTTATTATACACAACTTTAAGCCTCAATATGATTTGAAGAGGTGAGAAAAACTCATCCTGAGTATACAGTTGTCATGAATGGGGAAATTAGCTATGACTAAACATTTTTCTACCAGGCAGTTAACATGTTTACCATGAATCAACTAATATTGTTCTTGTAGAAAGTGTTTAGCCAGTGACATTTGAATGAAACTAAATGACCTGATAATTTAGATACTGAGAATCAAAAAGGAAACTGATCTCTTTCCAGACACTGAGAGGAGTGCAATGCTAAACTGAGGGGTAATCTTTTAATGTGAAAAGTGTCTAGAACTAAGTTTTATCCAATTTATCTAAACTGCTGTGACTTCTGGCAGGCCGATTCTGACAAAAGCAGGGGCAAACAGAGCAAAAGCTACTAAGAGACCCTACCTTCAGTACACAAAAGCCACTGTAGCAGAGGGACAGCAGAACATAACCCCAACCAGAAGACTGCTTACTGTGCTTTATAAGGCAAACACATGAAATGTCTCATCAAGTGGCTGATGAAAAATTCATGACAAGAGGATAGGAAAACAAATAAAAACTCTACAGTATGTGGGAGTGAGAAAAATGATGCTGAATAAGAGCCGTTTCTGCTGAAAAAATAAAATAAAAAAATACAATATTGGTGACACATGAAATCTGTTGATAAATGTTGTTCAGAGAAATGCATTTTTAATGGCAAAGAGATGATCTGCACAAATAGGAAAACAGTGATATTCAAGAGTTTTATGGCATCATTTCCACAAACCATCAGTATCCTTTTATTGGATCATATGGTGCTCACTGCAAAAAAATGCTGAGAGATGTTTGGATTTTTCAGGTTTTTTAACGTTTGATAGTGGAGAGTGAGGGGGACAACATTTATAAAAAGCTGGCTTTGATTCAAACTAATATCGTATGTCTCTCACAAAACACTAGGGTGTGTTTGTTTCCTAAATTTGCATCGACACTGTGTCCTTTTCTACCTCATTCTTATCCAGTTCTCATCTCATAGATGCTATGAGTAATTCTCCAGAATTAGATCTCATTATAGTGAAGCTTTGGCCCGTCGTACTGCGGATAAACTCATTTTGCTCACTTGTAATTATTTGTAAACAATTATAATTGGTATAATACAGAATGTGGATGGACGTGCTTTAGATGCTGCCAGTGGAGGGCCAGTGGTTGTTTGGCAGAAGGACAAAAAAAAGGAGCTCGCCTGGTGAAACAGAATATACATGAGACACACATCCATCCGTACTTGTCCTTAATCTCAGAGCTACTTCTGCAGCTGTCAGGGTGGTGCTCAACCCTCCATGCCACTGAATGAATAATTGATTTCCTGCTGACAGGGGAAATTCCCCTTCTAGACTCCCATCCAACAAGCGTCAGTCCAAATATATGCAAAAAGAGAGTCCTTCCTCGAGGGAAACGCAAACACAAAACCACACGCCAATTTTCTTTAATGCCTCCTTCAGATGCTTGCCAGATGAGTCGGTATTTAATTACTTATCAGGGTGTAAAAACTATAGTCGCACCGTTTTGTTTGGACTTTATATTCATATTATGAACTGCAGTGTACACTTGGGATCCATACTAAGCCACATTGGCAGTGAAACAGACATTGTTCTTCCTGCTGGTGATTAGATACAATTATCAAATGCACTGGTGTTAAAATGATACTTACCGCAGGATGACAAGCCAACACAACCACAAAGAAACTAAGAGTTTTTACAGTTTGAGGGTTTTATGTTTACCATTATGTAATAAATCTACAAACATACTCTAGTAGTTCATTGTCCTGGCTGATTCAACAGGCTCTGTACACTATAGTGCAGGTTAAATTCACAAAAATTCTCAAATCAAAGTCCACTTTACTCATCGCGCATCAAATCATACTTTAAACACACGTGCATCATCGAGAGAACTGGGACTAACATGAACTCTTGAGGAACCAGTCAAACCCATGTTGAGTTGGTACTCTTTTGGCAATTTCACTTCACTGTGCTGTGCAAGTTGAACTGCTCAGGCTGTTGTGCATCAGTTTTTTTTTTGTGCTGGAGTACAATGAAGCCAACTGAATTTACTCGAACGGGAACCATCGCCTCTGATTGTCTGTCATTTACAACAAAAAATAAAAACAAAAAACACTGCCCCAAACACTGCAGCAGCCCATTATTATCATTCAAAAGTAAGACTTTGGTAGTGTAAACTTGTGTGGTCAGTACATCTTCCTTGGACGACCCTTTCTCTTGTCTAAGCGATGGCAGAGCTTTCCAACATTTTTTGGCCTCCCTCTTTCCTTTGGCTCCGTGCCCCTCTCTGCAGCTTGTTACTTGTTTCCTCAGCACACTGATGAGTAAGGTTTGCATTTTTCCTCTCCAATGGTTAGATTGAATTTAGGAGTGTGGGTAGAAGAGATTATACAGTTGTGAGAAGGAGAAGAAGTCGTCTATACATTTAGATAATATCCTATCTATAGATTCAGTTTGCTACTCATAAAAAAACAAAAAAAAACAATACAAGGACAGAGACACTGCATTGTTTCTGAGATGAAGTCACCTCACCACTGTCATATTTAGGTCTACGGGTGTGCATGAAGCTACTTCTTCAGTGCACACATTCATCTAAAACTCTTGCTGCACACCACAATTATATCTGTCTACGAACAAGCAAACAAAATCTATTTAAAATCCATCACAAACACCACAACTGAGTGCACTTTGAAACTGCCATTCCTTCGTAAATTACAGTCATTTGGATGGATCGTATTGGTGTGAAATGTACACACATTTTGGGTTTTTGCTATCATATATTGCCAGATTTGGTGAAATTGTCCCTTTGCTTGCCACCTTTGTTGATTTACATCCACAGTGTGAGATGCAAAGTGGGAAATATCAGCGCCTGCTTAAAAACATCCCACATACTCCGACTGTAATTACGACTCGGATGCAAACATCAATAATATCTACCATAAATCTGAAATGACATGAATGCTGCATAATTCTATCTCGTCTTTATCATCTCCCTCCCTCCATCCCTCTCTTCCCCTCTCTCCCTCTGTTGGCAGTCTGCCATGGCTGAGCTTTATCCACAGGCGTCTTGTGACAGAAGCCAGCACAACAGGAATATTTTTCACTAAGATGCCACAATTCCTGCGCCCTCTGGGAGCAATGCCAGGGGCTGTTTTCCATAATCTGGTCAATCACAAAACAGCTACCGCGGAGACCTCCATACCTTACCTCCACCACCCTTCTCTTACATTCACACACCAGGTAGCACAGAGTGTGGCGGTCCGCTCGGTGTGTGCGAGCAATCACTGAGAGCGTGGTGGCAGCAGCGCTGAGGCAAGCAGCGACGGAGAAAACGCAGGTGTCCTCACCTAACCTGACGGAGCAGGTGCACCATGAGGCAGCACATTCGATTTCTTTTTTTTTTTTGCTTTTAAAGATGAAAGTCGACAGTAAAGTTGTAAAACTTCTAAAGATGTGCAGAAATCAATTAAATAAAAACTAAACACACCAACAAAATGAAATCTGGTCAAATCTTTTTGGTTTTTGTTTGTACAGAACAAGTGAGATACTCCTCAACAGGAGCTTGACTTTAATAACAACAAACAAAAAATAAAGCTGTGAACTTGTAATTGACTGAGCTGTTTAATAGAAATCCAAATATTCCAGAAGTCTGGGTGTGCACTGGACCGCACAAAGCCGCAAACATAATTAATAAAAAGGCAGCAACACGAAAGAACAGAAGGAATTTCTATCAAGGCAAACTGATTTCAGTCTACACTTAACAGCTCCAGAATTCAATAAATAAAACATCAGTTCATTCTGATTGTATTTTGGTCAAAGCAAATGCATCCCTTTTATCTTAATGTGACTTCAATGCTCAAGGACAAATGAACACATAACAATGATCTAGTTATTCGAGATTTAAAGTGCACAATTTGAAGTGATTGTATTGCACTGCCTGAAAAACTCCCACTGTTTCACACTATTGAGCTGTCATTGTCCTCTAACAGCACCCAGGATACAATTCAACATACTGGTGTTGTGATCAGTGCTCAGCGGTCTAGCTATTGGCAGTGCTGTGAGGCACAATAACTCCAATAAAAATTCTTGGACAAGAAAAATAAATTGGAAAAACTTCTGCTGAAGGTCACTAAAAGCAATTGCAAATGGCACAAATAAAGCAGAAATGCAGAAAATGCTATTCAATTGACGAGAGAGAGAGAGAGAGAGAGAGAGTACATAAGAAATAGAAGGATTTTAAGTGTCATCGATCTAGGATAGGCTCCAGCCCCACCTTGACCCTAATGAGAATAAGTGGTTACAGATAATGGATGGATGGATAAATGGAGTATCATAGTGGGATGATTTATTTGAAAATAGAAAACAAAAAGTTGTTCATGGCCAAGCTAGAAGCTGGAGTTGGAGAAAGCCATAGAGAGTAACTGATCCTACCAAACAACTCGAATGGACAGACAGATGAAGGCAACAACACTGGAAAATAAAACCACTGCCCTTTCTGATACACTCCATGTACTGTACGCGTTTAAATAGAATAGATTACAGAAAACTGGTCTGACTAACTTTGAAACACTCTGAGTGAGATGAATTAATCTCCATCTCTCTCCTAGGGGTGTAGGGGTATGCTCAGGGTGGCCTCAGCGTGTCATCGAGCCACCCTTTAGGACCGCCCACAAAATCCTGGACTGAAAACTGGTGAAAAACTGTTTTAACCTCTGACTCCACATTTCAGTAATATATCGTTCAAAGTCTTTTTTTCATGTTTTCAGCAACTATTTTCCAACATATTTAATGTATTTTTGAAAGAAATCTCAGAATTGTTTTTACACAGACTTTAAAGGTCAAGGCGGAGTGTGCTGCCAAGCTAAAAGGAATCAGCAATTAACTGAGGGAAGTGTACACAGTATAGTGGCTCTGCTCACTATAGAAAAGGAAACACTGAAATCATAAAACAAACACATGATGCTGTGGCGACAACAAATACCTGAAGGAGACATTGAGGTGCAGAAAATCGTGAGGAGAAACCTTCCAACCAGTGGTTTGACAATGACGAGAGCAGCCCCCATCAGATGTACGTCTACTGCAAGCCTCCAGGTCATCCTGTCACACTGTGGGACTGCACTGCCTCGAGGGTATAACAGAGAGTGACATGACCAGGTTTTAAAGAACCAGGATGAGATGCTGGAAGATGGCCTTGTCTATTATTTTTCAGAACAGGTGAAAACACCTGATGGAATCCATCAAGTCTCCTCTGACCCGACAAAGGGGGAAATATTAAAGTTGACCTTGCCAGGCAGCTTCCAGTTTCCTAGAGGATCACCATGACACGTCTCCACCAGACGTTGTGGTGTGGTCCGTGCCACAGAGACCTTCTGGCTCATTAGGAGGTGAGAACTGGCAAGTGAGTGCACACACTTGCAATTTCAAGAACACTGGGAGCTACAGATGTAGGGTGTGATTACTGCAGATAGAGGAATGAAACTTTTCTTATATGGTGAGTAATGACATTTTTGACAGCTCAAGGCAGACACATTTGATTTGATAACAAAATTGTATTTTCATTTGAGTTTTTTTAGACTTTAGGAAAGTTTTTGGTTTTAATGAAAGTACAGAAAAAGGGCACAAACTTCAGGGATGTGGAGTCATGTCATGTGCTTTCTAAATAAAAAACATAACTATCTGTTTAAAATAACTGTCTGAGGCAGATTTAGAAGGATGGGTGAGTATAAAGCCAGAGAGAATTTCTACTTCTTTATTTCTTACTTGAGTTGAGCTGTTGGTAAATTATTAAATTGGTGTATCAAGCAGTGTCTCACTGGCGTGTGGTTTTACTCTAGATTGATTTATCTAAATGATGTGTTCATCTGCTTTTAAGTGTTGAAAATATCAGACTGGTGCTGTTTTGGAGACAGCTTCATATAGTCAGGGTGTAAATAGAGTAAATAAATGCTATTTTTAAATGATGTAATGTTCGTACTTTGTCCAGATTCTGGCTTCTGTTTGCTGCAGAACCAAACAGCAACACACTGAATATTAAAACTACCTGCAGTAAAATACAACATAATGTATAAAAGACCTTTTTTCGTGACTCTTACTTAAAAGATTAGACGGTCACCATGTAGCCACTACAACAAAGGGACAGATCTGAACTGTGATTGTTCTGGGTTATTCACTTGAAAAGGGAGGATCTCTGATGTCTGTGCGTGTAATACTTGCCCACCAAAGGACACCAGATTCTCTTTGACTTTTTTTGTCATTTCCAAGCAGCAATCTGACATTTTTCTTTCTTTTTTCTTTTTTTAAATCAACTAAAATCTAAGAGATGAAGCCGTTTTTGCTTTCATGATTCTCATTTTATGTTTCAAAGTTTCGTCTCACATGCGCAGAGACCGTCGTCATTGAAAACACCCACTGTTGCAGACATCAATGAATCTGCGACGCACAGTGTCACAAGCTGCAATCAAATGCATATAGACACACGTTAATTAAGAGCATCGGGACGGTGTGTGTACAGCACGTAATGTCAGAAAAATATAAAAACAGACCTCCTCTGATTAGAGAGTTGGTAAAACAGACGAATACAGTCGCTTACATGCATCGCGCACACTTGATGAGGGGTTGTCAGCTATTGTGACACTCTCTGTGAACAATGAGTGCGTTTGTGGTAATTGCTAGTTGATTCAAAACTGAAAACAGCTCAACGCACGTCTGCCAACACCCAGTACAGACATTACAGGAGGATTTCATCACTTCAAGCCATGGAAAATCCTCAACAAAATAAACCACCTTTTCTTTTTTATTTCTGCAATGCAACTCACAATTCAGGCTGCCATGGCCGAGTGTAGCTGTAAGATAATGTCAAAAATAAGAGTAGACAGTCTGTCAGTGGCCAAGCAGAGAGCCGCCTTATCACCAGGCGAAAAATAGCAAGACTAGAAATTGAGAGGAGGCGCTGGCTCTGTTGACCAATCATTAGGCTCATATCCATGTTTTTCCAGTTGTGATATTTGATATCGTCTCTATCTGTACCTTGGTGTGGCAGGTAAATTCAAATACCTGTACAGGTATGAACATATAACAGCTACACAAGAAAGATAATTTAAGATAATTTTTACTGTATTATTACTATTAGTAGTCACGTGTGACGTGTGACAACTTTTTTGACCTGATGTAACTGGCCCTGTCACACAGTGCTCACTGGGATGTGAGCCACACAATGGGACTGCGTCATTTCCCTCTATATCCCATGAATAATCCATGACCTGAGAGGCACCGGCAGCAGCTCTGGGTACGCTGTGAGAGGCTTTCATGAAAACAAACTGTCAAAACAAGATGCAAGTGTTTACATGCACTCGACAGGAAGGTGGGAGAAGTTACAACGGCAATCTTGTGTTACTCTTACTAAATTTTTGGCGGGGTGGGGGTAATTTAGCCTTATTTATGCTACTGTATTTGTAGTTTGTACTTCATAACTGAGACAACTCAGTCAGCGTGTTGTTCAAGTACATTTGAGATGAA
Organism: Miichthys miiuy; assembly: GCA_036365135.1. Lineage (NCBI taxonomy): Eukaryota > Metazoa > Chordata > Actinopteri > Sciaenidae > Miichthys > Miichthys miiuy. Next base: position 7,344,564 of record CM071622.1, on the reverse strand, counting down.
CATATAAGCGGATCCAAGTGTGTGAAGTTTTATTTTATGGCACAAGATACATCATTTGTACAGAACACACCTTATATTTTTTAAGAATAAATTTGTGTTCTGAGTTTGTCAGACCAAAGAAGAAAGTGTTATTAACCACCCAGACAAATTTGAATGATTAAAAATATCAACAAGTTTATGAAATTAGGTGTCTAAATCGGATAAAAATGAGCAGTATTCTCAGCTCCTGGGGTGCAGGGGTATGCTCAGGGTGGCCTCAGCGTGTCATCGAGTCAGCCTTTAGGACCGCCCACAAAGTCCTGGACTGAAAACTGGTGAAAAACGGTTTTAACCTCTAACTCCACATTTCAGTAATATATCATTCAAAGTCTTTTTTCATGTTTTCAGCAACTATTTTCCAACATATTTAATGTATTTTTGAAAGAAATCACAGAATTGCCTTTACACTGACTTTAAAGTTTGTTATGCACCAATAACACCAAGACAAATTCCTTGTATGTGAAAACCTACTTGGCAATAACTCCGATACTGAATAAATTAAGAAAATGGATTTGGAATAACGATTACCATATTAATTCAATGACAGGCAGCTGTTTTGTTCAGAAGGTACGTGTATACTGTGTGACATACAGTATAGGGTATTACTGTCACATGCTACAAAAGTAATGGAAAGTGACTCGTTTTATGAATTTACTTCCATGAAATGTAGAGTGATATATCACAATGTAACTTTCATTCACAATTAATCAGCTAATCATTTTCACAAATTGTTTTGTCGATAAAATGTCAGTAAATGTGAAAAATGTCGGTAATAATTTCTCGCAGCCAAGGGTGATGTATTTAAATAGCCATTTTTTTTCCAGACCACCAGTCTAAAACTGAAATATATTCAGTTTATAAATGACAAAGAAAAGCAGCAAATTATCACATCTGAAGACCAAGGAATTTTATTTAGCAACACAGTTGCTGTTTTCTTTTCTGTTCAACTTAATGATGAATTGTTGCAGCTTCACAGTATACTGCAACCTGCACAAACCTGTAACCTTCTGGCAGTGTGGACAACCACCAAACCCTGACACTGAGCACAGATCACAGAACAGACTGTCGCCATGATTCTAATTCACTATAATGAGTGAAAGGAGTAGTAGTAGCAGTAAAACACTGCCTTCACTAGTCCATCAGAGTGCATCACAGGGAACTGATTCTCCAATTCACTTGACATGCATTGAATGTGGTAGAAAGCCTGCAGAAACATGAGACAAACATCCAAATGAAGACAGGTCCATGGAATCAAACCCACTTTGTTCTCGCTGTGAGGTGTTAACCACTGAATCACTGCGCCACCTACAGGTTATCAGCCACGCTGTGCAGCAACTGCTTATACAACAGCTGCCACAGACTCTAGAGGATTAAACTAAAAAGTTATGTGCCTTCCCTAATATAGTCTTTTCTGACAGGGAGACTATAATAGCACAGTCATCTGCTTCACCTGGTGTAGAACATTCCTCTGGCGGTGACTGTCCCATCTTTCCTCCACATTCTGCAGCACAGCACTGCAGCGCTAGGCAGGTTCACATACCAACTCCCTATAGCACGTTTAATGAGCAACCTGCGTGTGTGTGTGTGTGTGTGTGTGTGTGTGTGTGTGTCACAACTTCAACTTTTTACAACTCTCCTCCTCCTCCAACCCCACAGAATATTTCCTGGCTGTTTGTCCACACCCACATTGTCATCCTGCTGAATCACTCATCATGTCTGGGTGTATCCGTGACAGACTCAGCGTCATTTAGAGTGAATGAATGTGTAGCGAGTGTATTGATACAAAAATATAATTTGGTCATTGAAAAATCGTCACTCTTGTTGGCTGGGAATTTGACATTTTAGGAAAGATGATTATACTTTTTCTCAGTTAAATGAAAAGATAGATACCGCTCTGTATGTTTGTACAGTACAGATGTTGCTGGAGCCAGCAGTCAGTTAGCTTAGCTTAGCCTAAAGACTGCAAACAGCTAGCCTGGCATTATACCCAGGCAGTTTAATCCACCTACCAGCATCGTGTTAAATTGAAAAATTGCTGTTTAAAAGAGGTGATTACGTGCTTAGACTACATCTTGGCCCGGGAAGCACTATTTCCTATAGAGTCTGGCAACTGCTGCTGCACCTGGCACATAAGTAAAAATATGTAAAACATTTTTTAGACTTAAGTTTTTTGTTGTTTTTTTTGTTACCTTTAGCTGGCTAAGCCTAGCTAACTGGCTGAAGCGTTTTCCAAAATGTTGAAATATTTCTTTAATTCAGGAAATTAATAAAAGTGTCTGTGTGCCCTTTTTTACTTTTTTAAAGAATAAAAAAAATATTAAAACATCTCAAACTACTCCACAAATGAATTAATTACACTGTGTCTCCCTAATTTGTCCAAGAGTTTCAAGATGTTATGACTGACTGATCTTCCCCTAAAAAATGTCCTCCTAATGGGTGTTAAGATGAAAAGATCAAATTATGTTCAAATAGAACTTAGTAGATCATGTCAAGCTAATTGACACTGGAAACTGCATGGAGGATCATCATTACACTAATGGACAACAGCCATTATAGTGCCAGAGATATAATCTGTCTTCAATTAATTGCTGTTACCACGGAGGGCCGGAGCCTCTTAAGTGACCCCGTGTCAGCTCTCACTGTGAGCATCGCTGTGCTAATGTGTCAGATGTTTCTGTGATGTAAAACTGGAGGGATTTTGCTGCTGAACTTGTGTGTGGATACAGCATAGATCGAAAAAGGATGATCATTAAGTAAAGCGTAAAAGAAAGACAATTGATTGTCTGGTTAGACTGTCTAGACTGTAAGTGTAAAAAAAAATAGATAATAAGCAACTCTATGTATATGCTACCATAAGTTAGCCCACTGGGACACGTGTCAGGAGGAGAGGAGAGGAGAGAAACTCTCTGTAGAATAAAGGATTGGCATGAAATGGTGCTTTGGGACTGCAGGATAATGGCAGCCCAGCACCATTTACTTTGTCTAACCTTTATAGACATTAAAAATCTGCAGTATCCTTTAATAAAACTCACACACTCAGTTTTGCCCTTTCCTGCTGTAACCTCTATCTGGGTCCTCCATTCAGGGCAAGTGGCTTTGTCAAGAAAATGTTAATAAAGTTGGGTTTGGTTGGAGTCTGCTCCTCAGGTTCCCCTGTGTGTTCCTGTTGTGCTGAATATAGGATGTGGCTTTTGGACAGTACAGGTTTCAGAGCAATTAGGTTCCCTCTGTGACAAGTGTAGAGCGGAGGAGGGGTGATACACAGAGGACTAATGATCCAGAAAACAGTCTTTAGAGTAAGTGAGTGTGTATGTTAATCTATGTAGGTCCACTTGGGTCGATGTAATACTTTAGTAGTATCTAGATCATGCATAAAAACGCAGGTATATTGAATAGTGTTGCTTTAGTGTGCTGCAGTCTCCAACATCACAAGGTGACTTCTACTGCCAGCCAACTGCATCGACAGCAGCACCCTGCAAAGATTCAAACTTTATCAAATCTCTCAGGAGGAGCCACAGCTCTTCAGGAGCCAGCAACCACACGTCAATCATTGGCTGCTGCGGTCCAGTGATGGTCTTCACCACTTATATAAATACTAAAGTTACCCTGATACTGTCTGGCTAGCAGCTTTTCACCAACAAGGGAAACACAGTGAGTCACCTAACAAGCTGATAGTGTGGAGAGAAAAGTCACAGACATTCTGACAGTGACATTGTCTGAAAAGGTACGCAATAAGAACCGAAACTAATATTTTTTTATCAATTAGTGGATCAAAAGATAATTAACTGGCAACTACTTTGATTTGAGGAATTATTTAAGAAAAAAAAGTATTTAATAATTGGTTCTAGCTCCTCAAAAGTGAGTTTTTGCTGTGTTTTTAGGACTGGTGGTCACTTGGGAATTTGTGATGGATGTTTTGTAGAGACTAAACTCATTAGTTGCAGCCCTTTATACACTTTATGGAAATTATACTGTGACATTTGTGATGCGGTTGCCAACACGTGTAGAATATGTGCATTTAACTCCATTAATTCAGCTTGCATCTAGTTTTTAAAGGATACTGTGTATGTTTATTTAATGCATGTGTGGGCTAATCAGACCCAACAGTCTGTATGTGTGTCTGTATATTCACGTGTTATGATAATAAATAAGTGTCCTTTAAAGTTTAAATTTGAGGAGGTTTTTGAAAATAACACAAATAAACGTGTGTCATGTTTTATGCTGGTGGATTACAAGTGCTTGAGCTTATACTCATATTGAGATCATCAGCATCATGTGGCTAAGCTTGGCAGACTAACAGCTTTTTGAACACAAAGTTTCTGTAAAGCCTGCTAGTCCTCATGATAAAAGTCCTCAGGGTTTAACCGTAATTAACCTTGATCCTTGTTTTAGACTGCGTGTGTGTGTATGGGTCTGGAGTCCTTGAATTTGATGTCTAAGAAGGTGTGGGAACCCTGTGTTTAAATCAAGGGACACCGACCTTTGCTTAACAGAAGCTGAAGAAACAAAAGAACGTAGTAGTTAAGCTAGATTAGTTTTTCTCTTTTAACTGATGCACTCCGTGGTCCTCTGTGTGACCTTCATCTCAGAGTTCAGTGGGAGTGTTAACCAGAATTATCCAAATCTCTTCTCTGGCACACGGTTAAGACAACAGGTATACTCGGACCAGTCACATCAAAAAGCCAGCAGCTCTACTGTTTTGGCCCGCTCCGCCTGCTTTTAATCCGGCATACTGTGATAAAAATAACACAGCGGGTCAAAGACATCTGTGATTAAATCAAAATAACAGGTCACTGAGAAGAATACTGGGGGAAGCTTGTTTACCTTTAAGTTTTGCAGAAAGATGCTTGATGTATTTGACACACACGAGGTGATGTATGTCAGTCAGTGTGACTCGTGAATCACATAAGATGACGGTGTGGCTGCTCTGTGCTAAGATGACTCAGCGTTGGATATTTAAATGTGTATTCTGGAGTATCTGATGTGACAGCTGCTGAGGATATTGGATGTATTAAATACTACACAATAAGGTGCTTAGATATGGTTGTAATGTTACTCTGATAAAATGATGGAGCGGGTGACATATTGTGACTGAAAGCTTGCAGTAGTGATATATGAAAGGTAAATCCGAAACGCACTTACAGATTAAATTTAGAAAAGACAGTTTGTGGGTTGAAATCATCAGGTACACTTAGTCAGAGTGTGACACTTACAAATGTGTTTCAGACCATAAAAACGTGGCGGAAAATAATCCTGTGTGTGTTATTGGCAGAGCAGTGGTTTACCATAATCCCAGGACATTGACTCTGCCCCCAGGCCAGTGTGGAGGTTTTAATCCAAGGTCACATTATCAACCATGTCTGTCCAAGCACAGCATTATGTTACATAATGTGCACTTTTTGATTAAGAAGTGATTAAAACCGCTGTAATAGTGCTGTCAGGGGTCACATTTCAATGGTCACTTTGTTTGGAAATGTTAACCAAGCTTTATTGTCAGTTTATTTATTGTACAACTTATTTATTGAACTGTAGCTTTATTGTAAAGTCTAAAAAAAAAAATAGAAACAAATCTTCCACGAGATTTTCTGACTGGGAAAAAATGTATCCTGTTTCCTTTGTGCAAAAATACACAAAGGAAACAGGATACAAACATAAAACATTGTTCAAGTATATTAAATGTGGATACAAAATCCCATACAATGAGGGAAGGTTATACAGATTATTATATAATGAATTGTAGCACCGGGTATATGATAATAAATAACAAAAGTATCCTTTCCTATATTATCAATTACCGGCCTACAGTCAATTTAGATCCTTCATTACAATGCAGCCTGCTCATAAAGCACACTTTGATATCATTTCTATTATTTTATAATGTACTTTTTATTTTAGTGACCACTGTCTTAGCTATTTGAGCTCTGCAGTGTATATTACCTTTTTCAAATGACATTTGAAAATGTGTTTGGCATCTAAATAATTATTTTCCACAGCGTGTGTTCAATCAACAGATCCAAAGGTGGCATGACATGCGAACCTTCCTACTCTTTACCGTCCTCCTCCTTTCTTTACTCAAACAGTGACACATTTCAGCCACCAGCCTGTTGTTAATATGGACATGCAATTGCTTTCAGCTCATCTTTGATGTGCAGAATACAGACTGCTAACAAGATTGTAACCCCCGCTTCCTCAAGACTAAATTGCTTCGCGGCTGATTCAATTTTTTTTTCGATTTTTTTTTACCAATCGCATATTTATGACCAAACATGTCAGCGACAGCTATATGATGTAAATGGACAGCGCCTAGAAGTGTCATTAGCATTTACTAAAACAAGAGGCAAAGTAGCACAACACATAATGGATTTTTCCTGCGTTCATTATGGGATGCAAATATATTTTCCTAAAACCAACTGCTAGTCTGCAGCTTATTTCCTGCTATTAAAGCTCTGACGTCCAAACATGAAAGACAGATCATCAAAGAATCACAAAAAATGATAGATTTTCTCTGAATCTCAAACCAAAACCACGCGACGTGCAGACTGTACAGACAAAATGCCATCAAACCACTCAGAAATAATCGAAATCCTCTTATGTGATATAAACCTCACATTTCTATAAAACATGAGGAGGCCAAACACTTCACATTTAGACGAATGGTAGCACTGTTTCAGATAGCGTGGTGTGTTAATAAACACTTCATTGGGCCGTTCATCAATTCATACCATCTAAAAGTTGTGTTCTTTTATGCTGCTCTCTCTCTCTCTCCACATAACAAATGGGTGCAGAGCTTTAACAAATTAATCTCGTCTGTAGATGAGGGGGAGTTGGTAAATAATGAATCACAGTCACCCACAAAGCAGACACACAAAAGTGCGCACACAGATTTCTAAAAACACACACATAAAAAGAACAGTGGGGTGTCCTTGGGGACAGAGGCAACATGGCGGCTGTGGCTCTTGTTCAATAGATGACTCAGTCCTCTTGAAAACATGAGAATATACTGTACATTCAGTTGTTTCCCTAACAATTAAATTGTGTTACTGAATTAGTTTGCATTTGAATAACAGAGTCCATCAATGTTGAACAAATGCCTCGGGGTCGATGAGAGGTAGCATCGGCCTGCCCTGGGTTTCGTTCAGCATGCAGATAAATCAAATTATACTATGAGGATCATTTTAGGTGTATGATTTATTGAAGGTTCATTATTACTGGCGACAATCCATGTTCCTGATGATCCCTTATTCTGGTCTTTTAGCCTTTTGAGTGACAGACCTGATGACAAGAGATGTCAGGCTTAAACTTGTCTAGAGCGACTAGAGTCCGAACCATGCAGACATCTAAAGCCACAACGTGCTCTATGGTTGAATTAGTGGGCACTTACATATGTAATACTTAATATAAAGTAAAGTAATAGTAAAGTGAACAAGTGCTGCACAAGCTACCTTGTTTTGTTAACCTCTTAAGCCCCAGCCTCATTTTTAGATTCATTTGCTTGGTGTTGGAGTTGTGTTTGGTGTGTGTAAATATGACGTATATGTTTAATATAATGTGCAATATGTCTGTATTGTCACGTGATTAGTACAGTGTTTGATGCTTTTGTTGCAGAGCGACCCCAGACAGTACTATAATCAAAGTTTTAATCCAACCAAGAGTCCAAAAGCCCAAACATATTCAGTTTACTATAATATATACTGTATGTATAAGATATTTCCATTTGAAAACCTGAAAGCAATCATTTTTCAAATCACACCTTATAAAAATGTATGAATCATTGCAGGAACTGTTACAAAAGCAACCTTAACATGATCAATGCTCAAATTCATCATTTGAATATATAACTGTGCTTCACCTACACACCTACACTGATCATCCACTATTATGGTAAATGAACACTACGATGAGTCATTATCTTACATAAACTTGACTTTTTTGTGATTATTGTCAGAGTTAAAATTCATCTCCTTTCATGGAGTTTCCAGCTGTCACTTCATCTAAAGTCTGTTCAGACGTAGAACCATTGTTCTACTGCCACAAAAGCCTCTGATGCAATATTATTCTCAAGGCTCTCTGAATGGAGAGGGTGGAGCTGACAGCTTTCATCATCACTCGGAGACTCAGTTCTTCTTACGTACGAGAGCTGAAGACATCGGTACTTCACTCTGTGGTTTGTGGTGGGGAACATCAAATATGCACAAATGGGAAAAAAAAGACGAAACATTACTGACAACACCCCGTCTCAATTACGCTTTGATCAGGAGCAAACAGCGGCTTTGCAGTCTCCCGCAAACACTATAGCAATATGTGGAGGGTCGCACACAGAGGCACAAACACGCACGATCAGTCAGGAAATTAAGTATGCACGGGATAAATCCACCACAATAACCATTTCTTAATCAAATTATAATCATAATGTGGCTTTTCCTCCGATGAACAATGTGTCAAAGGTATGAAAAGACATCCTTATTTCCCCCTGGCGTTCTGGATTTACTAATTATTAGTTTTGTCTAATCACAGAGACAATTCATAAGTCACTCTGGTGCTGAGTAAACCCAAAAAGCTGGACTTTGTTATTATTATAATAAACAAAATGACAACACCAGTGCAATATTAAAACATATCACAAATGGGACTACATGTCAGCCAAGTCTTTTATTATCTTAGCTTGGCCCTAAAGGCATAAATACAATCCAGAAAACTATTTTTGATTAGGTTAGGGAAATAAATAATGAGTCCCAGTGTGGTTGTCACGTCCACGCGGCTACGCGTTTGTTTCTCAAGTTGTGTAGGTGCCCAAACTAAACAGCAGGAAATGCTACTGTGGCCACAAGCTTTCTCAAAAAAGCAGACACAGCTGCTCGGACTTCAAACTTTGTGGAGGTCAAGAGTTTTGCCTCTCTGCTGTGCTACTGGCTCTTTAGATATTATACCTAGTACTAGCACTAGACAGTAACAATGTGACCTTTATGCAGGTTGCCTGAAAGACAAATGATCCTGCCTCATTACTTGTACTCAGTTTATCATGACATTTCAGTAAATAGAAAACTGAAAACAAGACTAGAAGGATATATTTTAACCCGAAGTCACCATCTGCGGTCCGTCTATCTATCTATGCAATCATCAAAATCACTAACACCGAATCCGAACATCCAGCCTTAATGCCGTTAGCACATCTGAGACGAAGCAGACGCCACAGCAGACGTGGGATCAGTGGCTCAGTCAGAATCTGGGATTCAACAGAAACTCTCTTCCCTCTTTCGCTTGGCTTTAAATCTGTATCCATTCCTCAAAAGCTGTCATCCTCCACTGCACTCCTGCACCGGAGCTTCTTTTAATAACCATCCTCTTCATCTCTGTCTCATGTTTCTCCCTACTGCCTCCTTGCTGCACATGTGACTCACCTCTAATGACACCTGCATTGTATAGAAATATAACAGTGTATTGCATCTGGTCCAATTATCCGAGTTGGTAGGTGGGTGAGCATTGGTTTTCCAAGGCTGGGTAGAGCTATTTTTCCCCCCACATAGTGATGCTATTGATTAGTGGAATAGCACACTGTTGGACTAGTGGATCACAGTGTGAGAGAAAACACAAGAGCAAGTCAATAAAAACACATCAGGTTACTGCACAACTGCATTGAAATGTTTTGGATGTGGGCTCGGTGATGGACTGTTTGACATTAACTTGGCAAATAACAGCTCACATTGTGATTAACAAGTTTATGGGAAATCGGCAGAGTAATGAAAATGGGAAGCTAAAACTGGGCTGAGCAATTAACTAACCAAACAAGTAATAAACCAAACCGGACAGAGCTTAGGCTCATGGGAACCAGAAAATGACATAGAGATTAAAAGACAACACTGAGAAGTATATATGGCAGGTCTGACTGACAGATGTATTTTGGCAAATCCAATTCATAAACAGGTGAGGGTTAAAGTCTGGCCTGTCAATCAACGTTACACCAACTGTGACAACTGTTTTTTTTTTCCTCTACAGCAGCTCTTCAAGCCAGCCATTCAAAGAGCTGCGCTTCCCTCTGCCTCCTGTCCCGGCTTTGCCCTACTGACCCTCATTATAACAGTGCCCACGACCACCGCTGTGCATAATTGAACCCCGGTCCAGCTAATTTGTGCCGCAGGAGTGAAAACCCATAAATCACCTTTGCTCTCTGCTCTTGATCTCTCAAAGTTCAACCCACGTGAACAGTCTTCAGGCCTCAGAGGATGGAGGAGGATGATGCACTGTAAAATTGAGGCTTTTATGAGTCAGTACCAATGAAATATGGACCAGTTCCTACTGATACATATACTGTATAGTGCTGTACCCAGTTTTGGTAGCATATCCATCTATCCATTATCTGAGACCGCTTATCAGGGTCACAGTGGGGCTATCCGAGAGGATAGGAGGGGTACACCCTGGACAAGTCACCAGCTTATGCAACCATTCAATTAGAGTCACTAATTAACTGGTCTATGTGAGGAAGCCTGTGTGTACACTTCCTCCCTCTAGTGGTACTTAGAGGAATTTCTAAAAAATATTTTTTACGGACAAAATAAATCAATTTAAAAACAAGTTATAGAAATTGCTGAATGTAATTTGAAATAAAAAAAAATATGTATTTCCTGTAATATTTTGTTGTTCAGTAGTCATTAAAATACATCTATGATTAATTACAAAATGTGACTGTAAGACAGTGAGCAGAGCTAAAATTAATGGCTCATAAACACATATTTAGGAAGAGCAGTGCAGGATCAGGACTACACCTTTTCCACAAAATTAGCTCTGGTTTCAACAACAGTCAATCTAAAGAAATGATCTTATCAGGAATAAACCTGCCATCTTCATTTGCATGGCCTATATACACTACTTCATTTTAACGTCTACCTTAATGGTGGTACACGGAAAGCCTAATGTTTTCTGAGGCGGTACACGGTGTAAAAAGGTTGAGAAACTCTGCGTGAAACCGTATTTACTTTATAGTTTCCACAGAATCAGTGTTGTTTATGGCATTTCCCAAACTTCAGTCCTGTACCCTGTCGGTACCCAATATTAACAAAGAGTATAATTTATTTCTCCTTTCCTCTAAAATGTCCAATTGTTATTCCCTTGTTCCTCATAGTCTTGGTTTCTTCCACTGTGCCTACATTTAAGTGCCAGCAGGGACCACCGAGGACTTTATTGGTACTTGATTCATATAATGTAATAAAATGTTACAAAATGGGATGTGAAAACATCAATCAAAGTTTGTTCAATTGTAAAGTTCAATGTGTTATTAATTAGGACTAAATGGTCTGGGTGTTGCCTCTCTTTATACCTCAAAGCAGAAAACATCTTGATCCCAAAGAAACCTGCGTAGGCATTCACAACACGTTATATTTTATGAGACACTTGGGAAAGGAAAAACCCAAAGCAGAAGTAAAGTGTTCTAAGGCAAAACATTTACATTATAGAACACAAAAACACAAAATCATCTCTCAGTCTGAATTACAAATGGGCAACGCTGGAGGCCAAATTACTCATGCAAGTCAAATCAAAAGCAACATTTTGTCGACTTTGTTGCAGCGAATGGCAATCTGCTGGTGGTAATCGCTCGAAGAAGCAACGTCTTACATAAGAAATGCTTTGAATCGTATGGCTGTTGTCTTCCTCACAACAAAACATGACAGCGGCAGCATGTGCTTTGAGTGATTCGGTAATGTGTAGACACGTGTACCGCAGAAAGTCCTCTGTTCCAGTTAACATCAAACAACTTTATGAAAGTGATATTTTTAGAACACCGCGGCGATCTGAACAGGTTCGGTGTCACAGCAATATGTGGCTCGTCCTTATCAAACATGGCAGGCAAACAAAACGCTGCGGTACAAGCAAACACAACACAAGACATAATTGAGAAAACGCCGCCCGAGTCACATGTAACGGCGGAGTCCCATCTTTCAGCATAAGGCAAAAAAACCTCGCAGCCCTCTGGAAAACTATTCAAAGTGAAATTACATTTTAGTGGTGGAGCTCCTGGGAGTGTGAGAATGAAATTCTGCACATATCAAGCTCTCACCTAAGGCGAAACACCGTAATGAATTTTTATTGCTGCACAGGCAATGAGTGCTGAATTGAGAGAAGATACGAGCGGTTAAAACCCTAATGGGTAATTTCCAAATGTGCCAGAGAAGTGGGAAAGGTGAGAGAGGAGGTGTGTGGGGGGGTCAAGCTTAAATGATCACAGGATGGAAGGATCATGAAAGGCATCAAATCGCAGGCGCAATTGCGCTGACAGAATCAAGTGGTGTAACTTTGCAAATAATTTAATGTTAAGTAGACATCTAGTTTATTGTATGAAAGATATTCGGTTAACGAGAAGCTGCCTTTTCAACACTCCGAGGTCTTCCTCTGTGACCCGGATCGGCCTGAGATAGAATATCCCTTTCTTGGCTTAAGTTCAAGGCCTCAAGATTCTTTTGTTACACCACTCCCAGCTGAATAACGCCGTCTCAGTCAGGAACCTTTGATCCACTGGCAGAAAGGGAATCTAAATTAAAATGTAAGAAAGTGTTTGATCCGGACATGATGACTCCTTTACTGCAGCTGACACCATGATCTGATCAGATAGAGGCAAAGGGTGGAACAAAGGACTATCAACTCATGACTCTGTATGATAACCGTCACTTTACAAGACACCTTACACATCTTGTGCTACCCAGGAGAGTTAAACAGACCTGAAAGCGCGGTTTAAAATATAATTATCATTTTAACGGCATGTCATCAGAGTTTACAGGGGTTGTGAACTACTCAGTCAGCTCTACGGAGTGATCGGACAGGCTTAAGGTCATCCTCATCATGCTCTCACTCTTCCCCTCTCACATGTGCTTTAAGTAACAGAGCATGGCAGATATTATTGTAATATCAGTCTTATATTACTGGCTGTAAATGATTTAGCTGTCATCTGTATTGTTTTGCAATTTGTGTGCCGTTCTTGCATCCCGTCTGTATGCTAAAATTTTAAAACTGGCACAGCTGCATTGTGGGAAATGTTCTGTAAATAGTGTCATTAAGAAATGATGCTCAGGTTGGCACGCCAATGCCTGTCAAGTGTTATATTTTGGATAGCAGCAACACAAGTTGAGACACATAACAAGCACAGCTCCATATCTCAGTAATTCACAGGTGGCAACATATGGGAAGTTAAAATGCAGACGCAGATTGAAAAGGGAAGAGTCTAAAAATGTGGAGAGGAATAGATAATATTATGTTTATAAATAAAGGTCTCAAATGCATGGAAATAAATGTGGGGAAAAGTATTTAAAATCATAAGAGTGAGACTCTTTACAGCCTTCTGTAATATTTACAACATGAACACGTTTGCGAGCCAAAAGTCATAAAACACAACAAAGGCACAACAAACTTGTCTTATAATAAATAAGATGCATCCTGAGAATTTAGCCGGCAAGCCATTTCCACTTCTAACATAACACATTGACTGTTATACCGCTGTTCGGACCGCATGTACTGAATAAGACATAAACAACAACAGATGCAAAACTCTGCAGGATTCCTTGTTTAATCATAGGACATGGCTCCAACTATACAAATAAAAGCACCGCCTCCACATATGGTGACACACACACCCACACACACACACACACACACACACACACACACATACATACACACACACACAAACTGATGTCTAAAAGAAGTCGAGTTAGATACACATTACTAGCAAGTAAACATTTACTACACTCCAGCAGGTTGTATTTACTGCAGGGCCTAAAAAATATACAGCATGTTTTTTTCTGTCCATGTATTGTCTTGCTGCTAGTTCACATCTGTGTTGTTGTGGCAACAGAGCAGGGAGCAGCCTAACCATGCTTTTGAGCAACCTCCAAGCATCCAAAGTGGATATGCATGTGTCTGAAGCACCTCATCTAGTTTCTCTCCTGTCTGCCAATCAAAGGATGTACAGTTGTGACGTTTTAGAGATGTCGTACAAGTCTAAAAATATCCAAAACCTTCAGGTATTTTAGTAAAAAAACAACAACAGGACAACCAGACAAAGGTTGAATGTGTCACTGTATCACAAATACACCATGTCAGAACTTTCATTTATGTACAAGGTCACCGCTCACAGCTGTTTGAAACATGGGATCTTTACAAGCCAGTTCGCTATAGGTTTAACGCACTTGTAACCCCGTCGGCTCTCTGTAACATTACTTCATGAGGAGAAGAAGTTCAATTGACAAACCCACAGCTTCTTTACTAGGCTCTGGATGTGGACTGCACATTTAACTGTGAATTGCCTCACACGAAGACGCCGTAAATCTTGTGGGTGTACAAGGTAATGATGGGATGCCTTTAATGAACACTGGTTCTTCAGGATTTTAATTGCTGGTAGTTGAGGATATTTGTAACCGTGTCATGTTCTGTTTATCTTGTGAAAGACATTGTTCACTCACTGAATACCATCTAAGCCTGCAAGCATGTCAGTCTTTAGATGAGCTGTCTAAAGTGGGCAGGGAAACTGTCCAAACATATCCATCACCAGATTTTATCACAATGGATCAACCATCAGCCCTGTGCTTTCCTGTATCCTACAATATTTATCCCCTGAACCATATGACCTACTTCTGTTGGCCTGAGAGTTTACTTATTATTACTTATATTTCTTAATAAAAGTGTCTGCAGTTTGAGAGTTTTATGTATTTCAAAGTGAATTCAAAGTGGATGCATCTTCTGACACATCAGCTGTATTTCTATCCCACTAGTTGTAGTTGTTTGCCTGATCCTGCCCAGTAAGACCATTGCCACAACTGACTGGTTTTGACAATCAAAGACTTTTGAATTCATTGGATTGTCTATTCTGTATTGAAGTGCTAATGATCCACAGAACAAAAGACTTGCACTATATTTCAGCACAGACGGGATGTGGTGATGCCAAAGCAAGTGGCACAAATTGGCTCTCACACAGTCCGCTTTCATCCGCACAGGATTGTGGGTCTTCACGCAACAAGTATGTAATAGGCTTAACAGATCACAGCTGAAAGATCCTTGGTCTTCAGCTTAAGCCAGTCTTGAAGGCAATTATAACCACAATGCCTTCACACCACACGGCAGGACGACAGACAGAAGATGAGCCATGGGCGGGGGGAGTGACGGTAAAAGCCTTCATAGCTGTCACAAATTCTCTGTGACTCGCTGCGACTGTCAGCCTCATGTGACTGCGGTGAGGGGAGATTGTTCCTTTCAATACCCAAACAAGGAATTGAAAGGCAACAAACATGGCTAACACATCAGCCTATAGCAATTTTGGCCCTGACAGGTGACGTGTTTCCCTCAGGTACATACAATAGGCACACCTGTCAAGGTCCATATCCCATCTCTGCTGCCTGTCAAAAACATTTTCCCCAACTGCCCGGCAGGAGAGTCAAAAACATTTTCTGCATCTGCATGTAGCACAAACCTGTCCCTAGGAATGGAAAACTGATGCTAGATGAGATACCACGGTGTAAACAATGTCTGTACAGTGAATATGCAGGCGAAGCCAGCAGTTGGTTAGCTTAGCATCAAGGTTATCTTGGCTCTGAGCAGTTGGAGAGTCCAGGAAGTTACTGCTTAAGGCCAAGAAATAGTCAGTCAGTTACATTTTGTTGTACAAATGAACAAAGAAGATATGACGTGTGAATTAAGAGGATGCTGGGAGATGTATTTTGTTTCCTCTGGACAGAGGCAGTTTAACCTTTTCTCCCTGTTCCCAGCCTCTTTTTTTGCTAAGCTAAGCTAACCAGCTGATGGCTGTCTCCTTGGGTTAGATGGACGTAGCATCAATATTATCGGTCTTTAGTCGCGTGTGCATTCCCCCTTTAGGCATGTGTGTATTTAGTCATGTGTAAATGTACAACTGACCTTTCGCCGAGCCCCGCCCCCCTTAGTTACTGTTGCTAGGTCCGTCAAGCGCGACGGAGTGCCACGACGGGAAGAGGTATACCGGTGAGTGTCAGTGACAGTCTTTGGAGCAATACCTCCGCGATATCCTCCAGATCGAGGCAAAAGGGGTTACAATATGCAGTGGGGATATATTCAAAGTATTAAAATGCACAGAGCTGTGGGCACGGGGAGGAAGCGCGGGAGCGGATCCGCCCTTCGCGCTGTCCCTCCCGGCCCTGAAGGGTTCGGACCCGCGGGGCCGAAGGAGCCTTCTGCCCGAACACCGGCGCTGAGCCGGCCGGCAGGGGCAGTCCGATGGCGGGTCACTCGTGGACCATTCCAAGGTTAGGGAGCGCCAAGCATTGAGACCCAACACAACAACAGCTAATATAGCTAGCGTTAGCTAACACGTTAACTAATGTTGGCTAAAGCTAAAGGGCTCGCTGAACTTAGCTTAGAGGCTAACGTTCTTCAATGATATCCTTGTCATGGTTTAACTTTGGTGCAATTTGTGTTCTTGCCTCTAGTTCTAGACAACACAGTACGTAGTTAACGTTAACGTTCGTCCTTACCTTTGAGCAGACATATGTATGATTTACATACACCATAGGCACAGCGCTTCACCATCTTGCTAGCAGTCTGAAGCTTGACGGACCTTGCTTACATAGTAACGGTTGCTAGGATGTGTGATTGGACAATGGCCGTTTTGGGGCGGGGCTTGGCGAAAGGTCAATTCAAACACAGATCACACCTTAATCAGCACTGATGATATGTGAAAATAGCACATTTTGAGACTTTATATGGTGTTCATCTCCTTCACCATCCACACAGCATCTTTGTTACAGAAGCTTTCCATTTTCTTCAAAAAGTTAAAGTGTGCCTTTCGGTCTCCTCCACCGGCTTTAATGTGCTGCAATCAGACTCGAAATGATAATGAACTTACTGTCAGCAGAGAACAGAGGTATCCCTTTATGGTGAGAATAGTTTACTTTGCACAGTGCAATGAGGCAGGTAGTTCAAACAAGGCGCAAAGACTCAGAAGCTACAAACAGAGTGGTGCAGTGCCAGCATGCATCTGGGGATCGCTTATGGGCCTGGCTTACAGTAACTACCTCATAATGTTAGAGACAGAAAGAGAGAGAGCAGCAGATAGCAGTGCCAGAAAATGTCTTACACACACACGCATACACAGTTTGGCCGTGTTTCATCTGCTCCTGTTCTCTGCTTCACTGCATCTGTAAAAGATTATATAAAACAACAAGAGGCACAGACCAGGCTTGTTCTGGGTAGTAGGGATCATGACTGTCATTTTTTAAATGCAGGACACGCCTGAATATTACCAGTCAAATGCAAAATAAATCTACATTTGTCAATTTTAGATGTTAAAATTTGGATATTTATCTTTATTATCTGCTGATGAAAATGAGCACAACAGTCAATTTATTGATTAATGACTGACAGACTGACGGCAACTATTCTGATAAATGATTGACTCTTTAAATCATTTATTTCCTTTATCTTATTTGATAGCAGGTTTTTAAGTGCTTAAGGAAAAACCAGCAAGCTGGCGTCATCACCTTAGGTCTTGAATCGGATGGCGTGCAGAAACATGACGCAATTTTTCAGTATTTTATGACCTTTTACAGTCTAAATGACTAACAGAGAAATCCTTAAAGTTAATTGTTAAAAATGAGATAACAGCAGGTGAGTAAGGCTGCGTTAAAAAAAAAAAAACAGTGACTGCCTGTTCTGTCTTATTTAAATGGGTACTGCAGTGGGAATTAAAGAGTTTTTGGGGCAAAGGGGCTCTGAAGCAGTTGCCTGATGGGAGTAGCTGAAAGGAGTGTGAATGGTCCTTAGTGATGCAATCTGCCTTTCTTTTTACTGACGTTGGATTTAAGTGGTTCTGGTGATTTTGGTTGCATGCTTGATGATTCTTGTGAGTTTTTTTTTTCTTGCTTTTCTCTGCGAGGAATAAAATGTTGAACCTTATATTAAAACCTTCAGCCACCCGAGGAGAAACATGCATTGTTTGACCTTTTTGTTGACCTGCACTTACAAATCAGCACGCTGTGTGAGGGATAGCTGGTGGGCGAGCTCAGTGCCTTATGGAGATGAGTCCACAGGCCTGAAGTCTTTTATCGCTTTCAGGCAACACAATTTCTTCCAGGCCACTGTGATGCCTTCAGCTTGCTTGTTTTGTCTGACCAACAGTCCAAAACTTTAACATATTGAATATAATGTACTATATGACAACGAAAACAGCAAATTTGAGATGCTAAAACCAGAGATCGTTTTGCAGTTTCGCTTGAGAAGTGCAGCTGTAGTATGCGCATACATGGAAAGGTGGCAGGATGGAGACAATGTTACACAGATACCAGTGCAAGACAGACACTAACAGCCCCCTCACACTTGAGTATACACACTCCTCTTCAGAGTTTGAGTGGATGAAAAGGGACTAGCAGGGAAGATGGCAGACAGTCCCATGAGAAACCCAGGCGTTCTTCAAAATCTACACTTGCCTTCATCGCCCTACTCCACTTGTCCCTAATCTTACCTTTATGCCTTTATCTCACCCTCTCTACCTGTCCACCTCTCTCACACTCACTCTGTTCTTTATTCAGCAGACATCCACATCATTGAAGCGGATAGGGGACTCCTCCCAGCCCATCTGCCTGACAATAAGGCAAACCTGAGTTTATTGAGGGGTGGTAACACTTGGCAGATAGGAGGAGTAAAAGATGGATGCTTGAAATGCCACGCTATAATCTCTGCTGCAGAAACAGTCCTCAAACTTCCTGCATCTAACATCTAACCCGAGCTAACAGACCCTTTTTTTTCACAGCAGACATTTTGACATAAAATAGCAGATTTGTTTCCAATCATACTAATTCAGTTCAATTTATTGCAGCCGAGTCTTTCCAGTGAGCCAACATGGATCACAGCGGCACCCTGACTCTGTCTGACCTGAATGGGACAGAACTTTAATTGGTATCATAAGCAGCTGTGTTTATCCTACTATTTCATCTCAAAATAGCTGCTGTAGGTCTATACTGAGGTGCATGGACCAACAGGCAGGAGGAAGGTGTTACGTGTCACCCAGTATGTGGATGTGACAGTGTTTGTAATTTTAGCTCTTTATAGAGTGGTTTAAATATACAGTAATGAGCATTTTTCACAGCAGATATTTGGAGTCATCATAGCAAGAAAGGTGCAGGTGCAACTAATACTATTAACTCCGGTCCATTAATCAGTCAGTCAGTGAGCCAAGGAGCACAGCGGCAAGACCCTGAAACTGGTAAAGCTAAATGGAGAAGCAGATTTCATTAATGTTATTAATTACATATGAGCTTTTCCATGGGGAGCACAACTCTGAAAAGGCCTGCCATGGAAAAGGTCCATTATAGGACTGTGTGAAAATGTCATACACGGCCAACAAAAGAACAACACGGAATAAAATGGCCAGCCAAGCAATAAGTAGCTCTCCTGGTTACCAACAGTATAACAGAAACCACATAAACATTCACCGTACACTCTATTTGGTTAAGCTTGCATCTATTGTCATTGCATTAAGCATTTAGCATTTAATTTGGCCAGCTAAATAGCTAGACAGCTACATCTAGTCTGTTTGTCATCTTTGTCATCAGCATTAGTGACGTCACTCACAGGTTTTCCACGGGAAACACCGCCTTGAAGCTGAAAATCTGTGGCCACCTTGTTAATTCTGCATAACTTTAAAGCCTTAATATAATTTGAAGGATGAGTTTTAAAAAAAAATCACAGTACAGTTGTCATGAATGGTGAAACTAGCTATAAAGACACAACCCGATTTAGTTATTTCTGCTGTGAAGATAGATGTTTTAATACAGCGCTTATGGAGGTCCACTTGTTCTGTAGCTAGCCTCAAGCAACCGCTTGTGGAATTAGAGTTTTTGACACTTCTGCATTGGCTTCACTTCCCAGACATAGATGTTACAGCTTAATGTTGGCTCACTGCAAAGGGTCTGCTGCAATAAAGAGCCTGAACTGAACCTGTGTTGACCCTACATTCATTTCATGTCAAAATAGCTGCTGTAAAAAAGGTCTATTAAGGTGCAAATGAATAAAACAGGAAGTGACATATTTACACTGTTTTGGTTTTTTAATCCTTATTAATCTTCCAATATCCAATAACTTAAACATTTAAACACCCAGACCTTTTTGTGTGTTTGGCAGGCTGTGCATACAGAGTCAGATCCTTTCAGAAATGTTACCCTCTGATAGTTTTGTATTTTTGTTTTCTCGTAAGAAATCTTGATTACAATAGAAACACAAAGTTTGGTATTCTGTCCAAATGATCCGTGGATAAAAATGTAGTCCCAGTGTAACATTTAAGGAGGGCAGGCTCAATTTGATCTGCACAGTTCAGTGCACATTTAGAGTGAGAGGAATGGAAATGTCAACTGTAGAAGTCAGTGAACCAACACCAGAGAAATAAAACCAGGTCTGATGTTCGGGAAAAACCTGATGAAAACGACATATGACTTAAGCAGAGCCTTGACAGTTCATTGCAAATGAGGGCAGTGCTCAGAAATTGGCCTAAATTGAAGCTAGATTGATGGTCTCTCTTGATGCAGAGAAAATCAATGTTAGAAAGATATGAGAGCTAGTGTGAAGCATCAGAGATAAATAGACGTGACTGTATCTATTTGTTTGTGGACATATTAATCAGGCCCAGAAGTATATCAAGTCAGAAAATGAATATCAACCCAGCCGATATGAGATTAGTTTAACAGACAGGTCCACAACTCAGATGGAAGAGGTATTAAACATTTACTGTTTTTCAGGTAGCAGCAGCACGGTTAAAAGAAGGACTCGATTCAAGCTGCACATTTGTACACACAAACAATCTCAGACAAAGTTTCTCCTCCAGTGTGTCAAGCCTCTTAAAAATAATTTAGTGCACACTAATCTAGAGCTCTCCTTTTCAATTAGCGGGAAGGTCAGGATTGTCAGAAGGAAGTAAATGAAACGCAAGCTTAGGTTTTAATGAGGATCTCCACTGCTGTGAGACTCAACCTCATGTCTGAGAGGATTTTCTTACTGTGATCAAATCAAGTTAGAAACAAACATTTCCATGCAGGATTTCAAGAGTCAATAGATGGCGTATAGTTTGTATTGTGTTGGTGTAAACGACCTTCTCTAGCTTTTTCCTTTTATGAGATGTAAATTCAAAGACGCAACGCCACCAAAAATCAGCCCCATGCTGACTATTCCCATGTCTGCCTGTGGTATTTCTGAGAGAAGATGATTCATTATCATGTATCCCCAATGAAGGCTAGGATGTTTATATCTGTAACAGGATGTCTGAGACTATTTCAGCAGCATATTATCAATGCAGCCCTCCTCCTTTGCTTCTTTGTCTGCTGTGCTCACCAAAGCGATCTACTCTTCCTGGTTGCACTATTACTGAAAATGGGATTTTAATTTGGCTGTTCCTCCATCACTGGGTTAAAGAAAGAGATCAATTTCTTACAGGGACACAACTGGGATTGAATCTTCAGGCCTGGTTCTTTTCAGACAGATTCAATTTTAATGTTGTTGTTATATCGGTGATACTCAGTGCAACCAAAGATTAACAGAGATGAGATGTTAACGCAGGAAAAGATTTCATTAGAAAAAACTGGACTGGGCTGAATTGCAAATGATGAGTCTGGACGGAGATGATTTATTTTTCATTATGTGTGGTCAGCAACCAAAATGTGACTTTTTAGATGGTTTATTATGCAACAAAATGTAATCCTGAAATGTAATCCACACAACTCTAATTAAACCAACCTGTGCACTGTGTAGCAGGTTTTAAACAAGTTTGTCAAAGTAACATGAGGGTACATCCAGCTATTACAGCTCTAATGAGATGGTCTGTTATACTACTATGCACTAAGGAGAGAAACTTGTCTAAACATAACAAGAAAAGACAACACAAGAAAAGAGTGAAAAACAGAGACATTCGTGATCCCCAGAGGATGAATCTTAATGACTTAATCCTCTAAACTTTTCATCCAACATGTATACATGTCACAACTACTATTGGACTGCAGAATGGATCAGAATCAAATGACCTTCAATTGTAACCTAGCTCCATCATCAGGTTGCAATTTCACACCAATACTTAGGCTCATGACTAACTTCCTGCAGAAAACGAATCAATTTCCCATCTTCCTCAGCATATATTAGCATGCTAACATGCTAAACTAAGAAGGTGACCATGGTTAATGTTACACTGCATGTTTCTGTGCTGATGTTAGCTTTCATATTAAAGCACTGCTGTGCCTCATGTGCACATTTTGTAGATATCTGATGTTATTCATATAATCATAAATGAGCTCAAAGCCTGTAGGTCAGCTAGCGCCTCCTTCACATGGTTGTCAGGTCAACTAAACAGGTGCATAGATTATAATGCCATACATTATTAAGGAGTGTTCCATTTACTTACCAAACTAATGTTACCTGTGTAATAAACCTTGTTTTTCGAGTCAATAAATGCCAATAAAATAACTCAGCCTTAAATCACATAACTACTCACAAAGAAGAGGTTTTAGTAGCAAATTAGCCATATCCAGAAGAAAGAGGAGCTGCTGCTTGCGTGGACAATGTGTGTCTTGGGAGGTCATTAGAGCAAGCTGAGTAATTCAGTAAATAAGCTTCTGGCAAAGTCAGTACACTTCCTCTTTCTAACAACCCTGTCATGACAGCAGGAAGTCAGCCTCTTGTTCAATCAACCCGTCAGAAAACTCCGTCCACCTGACTTTGAATTGTGCTGGGATAAGCAGCAACATGACATAAGTTTGCAAGCTGAGAAAAAAAAAGAAAAGAAAGAAACAACACAGGGAAATTCAATTAAGTGTTAGCTGGAAGCATCTGATAAGTTTATGTAAATTAAAGTTTTATGTAAATCAGTTGTCTGCCTGGCCCTGCGCCAGATCACAAGGGGCTGCACTATATTGCATTCAAATTAGCTGCCTCAGAAAACTCAGCAGCTATGCCTAACAAGCCCAAAATCAACATGATATGAAATCTAGGGAGTGCATTGCATATTTAAAAAAGAGATTTCACATTATCTTCTCACATATTGCCGTAAAAATGATTAATAATCTATGTCTACAATTACTACTCCTCTACTACGGCCCTGCTTCTGCAGTCACTGTTTTCTCGAAATTCAGGATAAAGACACTCAGGAGTTACATCAATATTAATTCTTGTGATAAAATCTTTATTTAAACTATTCTCCCTTCAGTTTCTTTGAAGGCTAGACAAAGTGTGTGAGTGAAACCGCGAGTACTCGCAGATCTGAGAGCCGTTACAGTCACAGAGTACACTGACATCTTGTGGACAGTGAAAGCAACTTCAGGGAAAGAAGCCGTGTGTGTTGTACATTCCATACTGTAATGGCACTTAAGGATACACATCTATTAAATCAGATTACTGTTATTAAAAAGAAAACATCACATGTGCAGGAAACAGACACTTTAAAGTACAGAAACAAACATCTAATTTATGTGTAAGAGTACAAACAGCTTCTTCTTGAAGGTATAAGGCACGGCTGGAGCGAAATGTCAGTAGGTTTTAGGTCACTGCTGCCCGGGACACCTGCTGAGCAGATGCTATCTTGAGATGGTGGAGCTGGCGTGTGATTGGCTAGAGGAAGTAGTGGCAGCACTGAGCTGAGAGAAACCACTATGACTGGACTCCAGGCTGGTCATGGATCCCCTGGAAATAACAGAAAAGACAAAAGAAGAAGAAGTTCTCAGATATGATTCCACAAAGTACTGTAAAAATAAACATATGTGAAGTGTAACAGGTATAAAAAGATTGATTTTTCATAAACCCACACACTGTCTGAAAAACAGCTTCAGTAAGAAAACATGACACATCCAGAGGTTCAAATAAGGCACAGTGGAATAGATAAACTGACCTGAAGTCATGGGAGGCCAGCACCTCGGTGTAGTACATGATCTTACACTTGTGGGAGGAGACCTGGAGCGAGGCCAGCACGTCATCCACGCGAGGCAGGCTGGAGGCGGTGCAGGCCGGGAGCTGTGAAAGCGCCACTGGAGGATGTAGAAGCCGTGCCAGCGTGTTACGTGGGAGCCCTGTTTGAACGGAGGAGGAAATCTGCAGGATCAGTTCAACTGCTTTGATGCGACAGACAGCAAACCGCAATAAAGTTTACTCAGCCGTCCTCTCTCTGACCTGCACGCTCTCTCCCTCCCTGCATAGGAGGGCTTTCTCCACCATGCTGTAGTCCTTCCCCAACACCCAGCTCTTGTCTATCAGCTGTGCATTAACAACCCCGAGGGACGTGATGCCATGGGCTCCGAGAGCGTCTTTCTTGGGAGGCTGTGGGGCCCTCTTGGAGTGGTAGATTCTGAAAATTACATCTCCTTTAGACACGTCAAAGTCCCAGGTGATGACGGAGGACGCCTCTGTGATCTCAATTAACATCTGCAAGAGGATGTAGGGAGATTGGAAACACAGGAAGGCAGACAGAAGGCCATTAATCACTTTTCTCTCTTACTGCAATCTAGATTTCTCCCACCTGGTGGCACCCTAATCCACAATATAAAATCCAGCATAATCTTAAATTGGAAATCTAAATCTTAACACATCATCAGCACAATGAAAGCAGCCTCACTCTTTGATACATAGATACACAGATGCGGTACCTCATACGGGGCTCCTTTGAAAATACTGGCACTCTTATAGATGGAGTCAGTCAACAGGCGGTTCTCCTCACTCTCCAGCTCCTCTGCAGTCCTGTACAGAGATTTGGGGACCATACCTCCCTCAGGGATGTCGCACTGGAGAGAACAGAAGAAGAAAAAAAAAGAATATATATATATATTTTTATGTGCCTTTGTCTCTGCTTCTATGGGAACAGAAGTTCGGTACACAAATTACCATGAGAAATCAACATGTGCAAGTCGTATGCGGAGGGCTAAAACCTCACCATGCAGTCCCCTCCCAAGAAGTCGGGGATGATCTCTTTGTCAATGTAGTCCACCAGACCTCCCGGACCCTGGTAGTCATTTCCGGCGTAAACAAGGAACTTCTTACGGGTGTTCTCATCAATCAGGGACTGACCTGATGACACCAAGAGTAATTAGAGAACATGAAAGGAACAACACGTTATGAAAAGAAATGCACCCGAGAATATCTGAATTATTCATGTTTTAGGAAATAAACAGATTGGCTGGTTGACGGTGTTACCAAGCATCTGTATTTGCACTTTAGCGACATAATAACAGAATATTTAATATTTTATTTGGATTAAACATTCCACACACACACACACAAGTATAAGTTGTTGCAGCCCATTCTCACTGTGTACTGCTTTCATAACTTTTATTACTGTTTTGATTTATTTTCATATATTAGTGTACACATTACTACTACTGTTTATTTCTTTGCTGAGTGCTATTACTCGCCTACAACATTGCATATTGCTGTAGCTATAATCAAATTTCCCCCATGAGGATTTGCATATTGCACAGCTATGATTATCTTTTGCTCATATTGATGATGTTGCATATTGGTGATCTCAGTGTTTGTACAACTTCATCCATTCTTCCTCAATCGGATGATTAATTAAAGCCGCTTTAAAATGTAAGCGGCGGGCTTTTTCTCTCACCAGCGTCCAGAGCACTGGAAAAACTCTGGGCGCCCTCAGGATGAGCAGGCGACCCAGAGTCTCGGGGTAGTTGGCCTCCACGACTTCGATGATCCTCAGCAGAGCCTTCACTCCTGGTCTCCACAGGTGACGCATGTTCAAACCCTCCAGATCCACCAGGCAAGTCCAGCAGCTGATCGACACATTAACATGAATGCATGTGTTAGCTGTAAACCAGTGACACACTGAAGAAGAAGATGGGTGAATTAATATTTGGGCACCTAATGGGTCGACCGAAGACTCTGGTGTTTTCTTCACAACGCCTCAGTCCCTCCTCGTTGATGGACAGGACCTGAGTCACGTTCATGAATTTAACGCATTAATGTGACTGAAAATATTTAAATAAGAATATTTATGTGTGTGTATGTGTTCATGTCACCTGTCTCAGTAGCACCTCCTCTCCTAAGGCTCGTACCAAGCCCTTCGTGTCCATTTGTCCCAGACGCAAGATATACAGAGGGCGGCCATCTAAACCACAAACACACACACACACAAATTCACATATCACACGAGTACACAAGTAGAATCAACAGACAGAATGAGTCAGATCCTTTTGTGGTGAGGACTTTTGTCACATTGCTTACATAAAGCTGGTATTTACCTCTCTAACAGGTATTAAATTAACATCTGAACATTCAAATGTCACTTGCTCTGTTCAAGTTCTAACTCTCACCTGGTGGATCAGCTGTTAAAAGCAATGACTCATTTTTCATACATGGGAGCAACGACAGATGGTGCTCAGACTTCACAGTCAATAATTAACAGGCCAGTTCAACCCGTGTGGACTTAAATATAGAAAACTAAACCCCCTCAGCCTCTTTATCTTCACAGTCACTGATACGCTTTCACTGCAAACAAAACACAGCACACTAACAGTAAGCAGTGAAATAAAGTGACAGACAGATGGTCGCCTGTATTACTCATACACTACCTCTGTCGTGGTGGTGCCAGCCTCCTGTGTAATAGTCCTGAAGCAGTTGTGGGCGCTCCCACGTGTCTAACAGGAAATCTACCTGGTGTTGCTTCCTCCAGGTAAGCGACTGGCACAAGAACTCCCTGGCCTTGTCAAGGTTGAAATCTCTGGCTCTCAGGAAACGCAGCACATGCTGATCCTTCGGAATCTGTACAACAACAAGCAGGGGTCAAAACTAAGCACAGCTCTCAGTTAAAGTTACTGATAAATACTTTTAGCCAGTGAATGCTTGTTATTTTATATCTATAATCTGCATTACATTACATGTAAGCGGCAGTGTGTGGAAGCAAGACATGAGCAAAAGTCTATATTTTTCGTCTAGAAATAAATATGCATTTTACACAATTGTAGTCAAACAAAACTGTTTATGTATATTCGACCTTGCCCTTGTGGTTTTCTTGGAGCCACTGGCGCAGTCGAATGAGACAGCTCTCCTGCAGAGGCGTTAAATCACCTAGGTAACGTCTGATGTAGTCAGCATCCAGCTTGTCTGCAGGCCAAAACATATGTACAGTGTAAAGTTAGCACGTGCTGCATGCATTAAACAGTGACATCAGGAGCTGTACATTACATTGTCTTTTCAACGTGAGCAAAGAATGACACAAGTTGTTTGTTGCTTTCAACATTTGGCACTATTGTTGTTTTAAATCATGCTAAAGAAGGTACCATAAATATATATTTATCCTTTAAAATAGGAAAGGAATAATATGACCAATACGCACTCTATCACTGCACTTTCATGTTGTATGTTGGCTCCTATTCCACACATAAAATGTGTTTAGTGGGTAAACACTGACCGTCAGGAGAGCCAACCACCAGCTCTGTGGGACCGGTTGGGTCTTTGCTGTCCAACCCATTCTTAGCACCTTTCAGTGGGATGGTTCTGGCAGTGGATGTCTGCAGCAGCTCAAGCCTAGAAGTGCCAGAGGCAACCGGGGGTGTCCATCGAGGTATGTAAGTTACTCCTTCTTCCTCCAGCTCTCTGAGGTAGTACTCAATAATTTCTTTACCCTGCAACACAGGAAGGAGACAAGACTTTGGGTTAATGTGGCTGTGCATGTGACATCAATACATGTAAGAAGAACAGAGAGGAAGATACAAACCTTCTTAATGCTGCTAGCGTACTGTTTCATAGCTATCTTCTCTGCTGTGCTCTCGAAGCCAAAAAAGGACTTCATATCGAGACTAGCTGTCTGCTCGAAGCACGTCCAGTCCTCATTTTCTGGGTGAACCTATGAAAGGAGAAAATTAATCAAAATATATCTAAAGATTGTTCCACAACATTGAACTACTTTGAAATGACCCTGCAAAGTAATGAAAGCATTTCATCAAAGTCACAATCAGATGTTCAGAGGGCATTAAGTACAAATGCTCTGGGTTGTTGCAAGTCAGGAAATGTTTTAGTAAGGTAGATATTATTAGACTGAGTCAAACTACAGTGACTCTAAAATCTGTGTGTATCACTTGATAATCAACGCACTGAATAGAGCAGTAGGAATGTTATCTACGAGTGTCTTACGGAAATGATAAAACAAGTACAACAACAAGGAAATAAAAACTCTCACAGAGTTGTTGGACTCACCGTGTAATTGCAGCACTCGCGGACGATGACTCTGCTGGAAAAGGTCTCGTTGTGGACCTCAATGTGGAGCGTCCTGTCTCTGCGATTCAGAGTGTTCTTCTGGATAAAGTACAGGTAGTCTACACCGGCAATCTGCATGCAAAAATAAACAAATACATGAACACAAGTGTTCCAACAAGGCGATCAAATTCAGATTTAAGCAATCTAATGCAACATCGCCACAAAGTACCACCTATAAAGTTGCCACTCTCTTGACAAACATTCCTCTTTCTACAGCCGATTGCTTCGATGCGTGTTTCATGGCCTTTGCTCCGTACAAAGTCAAAGGAGAGTTACCCGTTTGAGAAGCCGCGGGGCGTCGATGTCGATCACACAGCGCCTCTCAGTAACTAGCGTGGATCCATCCTGGCTTTGGCTCTCACTGATGATCTCACTGTCTACAAACACCGGGATGAGGGGGCACTTTGGGAACCTCCTCACGTAGGCCTGAAACCAACAAGAAAGAAATATATATATATATATATATAAGAAAGTGAATTTTCGTAGATTCTCTAGTTTTGATGTTGGGGCTGGAAAGCTGCTTTGAATGGACCCATTACGAGAAGGTCACTCGAGAGTAAAATAAAACGAGAATAAACAGTGCAGCATGTGATTTAGAGCACCTCATTTCTGTGTCAAGAGCTTCAACACTTTATAAAAATGCATATCAAAATGTGATGTGTTTTTTTGCACTGCAGTAGCCTGCAGCTGTGATAGCTTTTTACAAGCAGTAATTCCTTGTGTTTTACTGTCTATAACAACACCGTATGACCATCTGTCCAAGTTCGTTTCTCCAGGGCTCGTCTGTCAATATTGATTGAGTCGCTGAGTGTAGTTTCAGGATATGCAAAGAGCCCTCAGCCTGTGTAACTAGCAGCAGTGAGAGTTTTTTTTTTTTTTTGCTGATAAACTATTGACAGGTAACCAAGGGCATGGAAGGAACTAGACAATCACGGTATAGACAGCTGCCCGTTAAAGACAAGATTCACACTTTAGGGCTTCACACACGCATCCTGCTCGTATTGATACAGCACAACACGAGTAGTCTGAATCAATAAGATGACATTATTCACTAAGTAAATGAATGGGAGAGCTTTCCTTGGAAAATAAGCAGCATTGACTGATTTGCGTCACCTAACAGGCACGCCGTGTAACAAAAACAACATGTCTCACTGACTGCAGACTAACTTAAATCGTTGTCCTGCCTTCTGTATAAAAACAGGTCTGAGTAGAGCTGTCAATGGCCAAAGACTTTGACTTCAGAAAATGACTCAACCATCACATTTCACATTAGTAAGCCAATAACAGCCCAATGACTGGAGCAAAAAAAAAGTGTTTTATTATGTCCTTGGGCAATACGGATTAAATGCAATTCTGCAGGTGTCAATCATGTGCAGGAGGCTCCACGTATCTACCTACAGCTGAACAAATCTAGCACAAATCTATCACATAAATACCCAGGAAAGTCATAAAGACGTGTCATGAAAGGGACAACAATGATATCACTGGTTAAACATTCAGTAATATCCAGGACATTAGCTGCAGTACGTCAGTGGAGGGATCAGCCAGGGACTAATGAGAAAGCCCAGAGATAAATGGGAGCGGAGGAGGTGGTAGACTATTCACTCGAATCTCTCCTTTCTGCTGTCGGGGCCTGAGATCTTTTCAGTGGGGCTGTTATTTATTTTGCACAAAAGGCTTATTTTTGAGATCCTTTTCAATAACGTGCAGTGATGCGAGAGAAATTTCTCTGAGCGATGTTTCATGGGGAAATGAAGCTTGTGTAGGTGTTGACTTGGAGTTAGGTGAAAGAGTTATGGTCTACAGAGCAAAATCACTGCAGCATCACGGGCTTTAACCCCTGGTGAGGACATTGCATAAGGCTTTGGCTTAATATATAACTGCAGAGAACAAGAAAGAGACTGCGAAAGTGGGTGAAACCCCGCTGGTTCTCATGGAAATGCATTTTATTTTACTTTTGCCCTACTTTTACTACACGCACAGCTCCTGTCCTTATGTAAATGCAAAGCATTGTGTTGTAGGTTGCAGGTGAAGAGAGCAATACATCAGCGTAATAAAGAGTTTTGCACTCAAGGGAAAGCAAGTTAATCAAGCGGAAAGTAAATGTTTGGAAACTGCTTTCTGCTGCTAATTCAGTAGATTTATCTGGTATGCATGCAGTACACAAATCTAAATATTGTGACGTCTAAATACGGATATATAGAGGAACAGTCAGCCTGAAAATCAAGTTATATTTTATTACTAAGAGCTTACTCAACTCAAGAACTCCTGACCTCTTCTAAGCATCATATTATGCAGAAAAGTGGAAAAAAACAGGACAATAGACTTCAGATATAGGGGCTACAGATACTCCAGTAATGTGTATAACTTTACCAATACTTTCTGCATAGATATCCAATATCTGGGCTAGTTAAATGGGCAGTCTGACTGTGAATAAAGTGGTTCTGCTAGACGCTGTAGAAATGCAAAGTTTAATAAGCAGCTTTCTCACAGCAGATCACTGTATTTACCACAGCCTCAGCAGAGGAGACACATTTATATATTTTGTCCAGACACTCACACAAGAAGCATTCACTTCAGTTATATCAAGAGCGAGACAGACGACCCTGAGAGGCAGACAAGGCTACAGATGAGGTTCCCCGAAGCGCCTGGTGTGATATCTTCGATTATTTTTATGCTTCATACTTCCTTTTTCCAACTAGAAGAGTGTGTTTGAAGAGTTCAAGGGCCAAAGCCACATAATGGAAACAGACACACCTCAGTCACCACTTTGGTTATGTAAGATCCTACAAAGTACTCTGGGTCATCACTTATCTTTATAATAGGACTGGACACACACACACACACACACACAGACTACTCACCGCCATTATTAACTCAAATGGATGCTTGTAGACCCGGACAGGGGACTGGTATTCCTGCACCATGGTTGATCCTGATCCACAGCCTCTATTTGCAAACCACTATCATGACACAGCAAAACACAGGACAGCACTTTACATTGTGTTTGTGTGTCTCTATAGTAAAACTATACAGGATGTCAGCTGAGTAAAGTGTCAACACCGGGACAAATGCTGGTTAATTACTACACACTTTCACATGATTTGATGTTGTTAATCTTCATATGTACAGTAAAGAGGGTTTTTTTTTTTCAGGAGTTGGCACTCTTACATAATGTCAAGTACTGATATAAAATGAGGTCGTTGTTTGTTACATTTTGTTCTTTTTTGGCCTAAACAAGCGACAAAAACAGAAAAGACGAACTTACAGCTGGCTGTCGGCAAATGTAAGACGCGTCACTGAAGCTGTCAGACTGTCCGTGTGTTGTCCATGCTGTCAGCTGACTGTGCAAACTTTACTTTCCCGCATTATAAACTGTAAACATCAAAACTAACAATAGTGTCCGTCCTTCCGTCCGTCCGTCAGTCTCCTGCACGCACACTGTAAGCTCCGCCCACTTCAGACAAACAGGAAGTCACTTCTTTTTTTTATTTTCTGACGTTTTTATTGTGAAAGGTCCACACACACTATACAAGCCTGTTTACATCCAGGAAAGACATTTAGGTAAGTTTAATATGATCAGAATTATATGCATTACATAATAAGTGTTTTTTAATGAATCTTAATTAATTCAGACTATAGTAAACTATCTAATGGACCTTTTTTCAGAAAATATCTACAGACAGGTCCTCTTTTCAGAAAGTTTACAAGCATATACACACCACAGGCACAACACACACAAAAAGATATAGGTGCAAATATATAATTAAATCAAAATAAGCCAAGATAAATAAAAAATAAAATAGCTCAACATGTTTGATTTAAAGTCCAAATAATGCCAAGGAAGGCTCCTGTCCAGACGTCTCTGTGAACACCTGTTTATACACCATGTCACTGTCACAGTTTGA
The DNA here is from genome assembly GCA_036365135.1 of Miichthys miiuy. Classification (NCBI taxonomy): domain Eukaryota; kingdom Metazoa; phylum Chordata; class Actinopteri; family Sciaenidae; genus Miichthys; species Miichthys miiuy. The sequence continues at coordinate 7,312,381 of CM071622.1, read as the reverse complement.
CCATTGGACGTCTTATTTTCAACAGATTATAACTTATGATTAGTTGGAAAAGTTCTTTTTTATTGTCAGGCTCATTCCTCTAGAACACTGTACATTACCGTACAGAGCCATGTTTCTGCAGGTAATCTAAATACTGGTCTTTCAATCAGGGCAGCTACGCCACTAAATCCTACACACCAGTCCTTTAAAATATTTATTTTTCTATGTTATTTTTAAACCCTATAGCAGTTTGCATAGAGGCTACAGTACACATTATAACTTAAAATTAGTAAAACAATTTACAAAAAAACACATTTGAAAAATATGTTTGACAGCAGTTAACTCTGCTGTTAAGTTTTTATGTCACATATAATATTTTGTACCGTCAAATAGAATCACATTTATTTAAACAGCCCAATATTAAATATCACAGTTTCCCTTAAGGGGCTTTACAATCTGACAAATAAACTGACAATCTGACAAAACTCATAGATCAAGATAAAGAAAAGCTTCCCAAAATGAAAGGAATGGTATGTGTCCCATTAAGGTTTATATTATGTGGAAATGGTTAAGGCACCCTCTCTACATTTTCATATTACTGAAGTCTAAATGTAATTTTAACAGCAGCATTGCACAGTTTCTGAAAAAGAGGCAAAATATGTAACAGTAAGGTGAGCAATGCTGTCTTCCAGCTACGGAGGCGTTTCACATGTCTGTGCCCAGAGGCCCATTGTCTCATCATCTGTCCATGGACATCTTTAAAGAGACAGGCCCTTCCCTTTGTGCTACATTGTCTCAGTCATAGAATTACGTATTCCTACACAATGATGGCAAGGTGACGTGATGAGAATATGCTCACTATAACAAGATATTTTTGGACTTTTAGTTGATAATGAACGTGTTCTGTTCTTCACCTTGCAGCTGCACTAATATAATGGCTTTCTTCTTGCTGTCAATGTTTCACAAAATACACATTTCTTTTCATTCTCTTCGTTCTTTGCCTGACTACGATCCTCTGTCATCAAAATGTGTTGTGTTAGTCACTTTGTCACTGTTTTTTCAACAGTCTTGCCAGTCTGACCTTTACAAAGTTGTTGTGAGTACCGATAGACAGCATTGTAATACCAAGCTTCAACATTTTGTCAGTGTTCACTGCCTCGCATTAGCTGTTCCAGGGAGATGCAGCTGGTCCCACATTGAGACTCTTGTCGCTGGCGTTGGTGGGATATTCAAAGCTTTTGGATCTGGCAGCCTATGAAAGGTACTGGAGTCCAGCAGGGGACATCCTGAGAGGGGGAAGTAGGGTTCAAAAAAGCCCTTTTTCTTAATCAGCCTCAGGCACAAAGACACATGTTTCCATGAAGCAAGCTGCTCTCAGTCTATCCAGTTTTGTTTATATATATATATAAAAAAGACACTTTTGTACATCATGCTGGTCTTTTGCTGAAAATATAACAAAAGTTTTCAAATTTGAGTTGAGTATAGCTGCGACAAAAACCTTAAGACTGTGTAAAATGAAGATAGATAGATAGATAGATAGATAGATAGATAGATAGATAGATAGATAGATAGATAGATAGATAGATAGATAGATAGATAGATAGATAGATAGATAGATAGATAGATAGATAGATAGATAGAAGGTATAAATGTCATTTCCACTTGGTAGACTAATTATGACTTTATTATGAAATATATCATACCACCTAGTCCAATGATATCACAAAGAAATGAGTCATCTCTTCCTCCTGACAAGAATGATCACCTACATTCTTAGTTGTTAGTTATAATTGTAGTCCGACAAAGTGAACGCTGAAGTTTAATGGCCGTCTCCTCTGAGCTTGGCTCATCACCTCTCTGACTGAGCTCATCATCCTTTTTATAAACCTCTTAGCTCTCATGTTTAATTAACTCTAATAATGACTAAAGCATATTGGATGCATTTTGCACCGAATTCACAGCTACTCCACACACACCTCAGGCACTGTTGAGCTGAAACCTCTGGCAATAAATCTCTTGGAGTTTATGCAGCCAAACTGCAAGCTTTTTATTCATGCATTGGTATTCCAGAGCATAAATAAACCTCTTCATCAGCTGCCCAGAAATAGTAAGAAAAGAATAACGTGCACAGAATGTACAAGCAGTTAAATAATTAAGGACTGTATGATCTCCAATCATTCCAGGCAGATGTCCACAAACATTGACCAAAATCAAGAAATATTACAGTTGTTTGTTTCCTCTTTGAATATGACTTGTACTCTGAGTTAAAGAGTAAAATGTGATGCTGTAATGCAGAAGAAACTTTTTTTTCTCCTGCTCTGTCTCTCCAGGGAATGCACCACAGGGGAGAGGTCGGTGACTTAAAACGGAGGCCATGTTGGGAAAGAACACAATGGACTGAGAGCTCAAAGGAATTTGAAATGATTTTTAGATGAACACAGGATTTATTCAGAAGCCACAGAGTTTAGCACTTTGAATTAGATCATTTAAAATTCAATTAAAGTGTTTCGACCTATTCCTACCAACTTTCAGTGAAGTTTCGCTGTGTGTGTGTGTGTGTGTGTGTGTGCTGTGCTGGTCCATTTATTCTGAGAAGATTACTGAAGTTTAGCCGGGACAGATTCCACCCAGGGCTAGATGTACTACACACAACTACAATCATTGTTGTTACCAGATTTACAAACTGTTAAGATATAGTAATTTGACCATTGACCAGTTGTCACCTGTTGCAACTGACATTACAAACTAGCAAGAGCAGTTAGCTAAAGGTAGGCTAATGGATGAAATGCTGTTATAGCTAAAGTTAAGGAAAAAACAGTCAAAATATTTAGCTAATATATTGAATATATGGTTGAAGCAGTGAGCTAAAACTATACCAGAAACAGTTAGGATGGTTAGCAAAAAATGTTCTTTGTTTCTTTCTGTTTTCTTTCTTTGTGTTTTTTTTTAGTTGTATCAGATTTCTTATTGTGTTATTATTAAATTGTCGCACTCACTCACAAAAAAAAAAACATGACCAAAAAATGAATAAATCTTTCATGCAACTCTCTACAAAGAGAGAACCATCACATCTCCCACATGAAAACTCTCCCGTCTAATGAACGCTTGATCTGAAGATTTGCCAGCTGGTCAGATGAGACACCAGTGACAGTGTAAAGGTCAAACTCCAAGGAGCGAGAGGGGGGAGGCTTATTAGTGATTCAACCCCTGCAGCTCCTGTGAAGGATGGTTGGAAAATAGATCAGATGACAATGGCAGGGTAAGGTAAACACTATTAACATGATACATAATGACTGATCTGTCAGATTCATTCAGATTCACATTTGTCTTTCTCATAAAGGGGTTGTTGTTCATTAACTGTCCACTTGAGGTCCTCAGTCCATTACCAATAACTGAAAAAAATAAAAAATTAAAAAACAGGACATGAAATGTAATGTTATATGTGAAAATAACTTTTTTTTCAAAATGATGGGGGCTGCTTTTACAAAATAAAATAGCTGACATGAACAGTGTCACATTGGTTAAAGCACATGAGCATTAAAGATACCTTCTATCTTACCTTCCTCCTGCAGGTGGGAATCAGCGCTGTAGGGCTGACACACCAGACTAAAAGATCAACTCTTATGTTTCCTCCATGAATACAGTCTGCAGCTCCACCATGCTGTCCAACATCAGACTGAAATTAAAATTCAGAGCACCTCCAGAATGTCTGACGTGCCACGTAGTGTAAGATACTGTGGCTAAAGGTTTGGTTATTATTCAGGCTACCAGCTGGTGTAAAGACCTGTCGTAGACTGAAGGTCAAAACAAACCACTTAAACATTAATCGTATGTATATATGTTTGAATGAGTCTGAACCTCAGGGATTTTTTTGTGCATCTTATTGAAATGGAAAAAATAAATAAAAATCAAACTATTGAATTCAGCTGCAATGGCTGAGATATTCTACTTGTGTTTTTTAAACAGCAAAATGATTTCCTGCCCTGGTCTCCTCCACCCACACACACACTAACCCTGTGTATAAACCATGCTTTTTGCTCAGTACAGCAATGGATCTAATGTTAAAGCATGCTGGTTAGACAAACAGAGCAAGAAAGGAAAAACAAATCAGCATGAGGAGGAAGTTTTGGGCTTGGCTCATAAAAATAGATTGTTATTTGGTCCTTATTAATACTGGGCTTGCAGTAGATTCATGTTGGTGCAAGATAAATGTACAAATATTTTGGTTATGAAGAAATATCCTACTGTTTCTTTTACACAGGATACCCAGGCAGAACAGCAGAAAGAAGTTCATATAATCTCCAATAAGCTAACAAATGTGTCTATGTGTACAAAGAAAAGTATTGTAATAATGTATTTTGTCTCGAGAAGTGGCGTAATTGCTACCTCTTGTTGTCACCTTGTGATAGCGTCAGATGTCCAGCCACGGCCCCCCAAAAAATCAGCTAGTCACGCTTTCCAATAACTGTAGCACTACAGCGCCCAATCAAAGGGTAATGAAATGCATCCCCTTTAACAAAAAAACCCCACCATGCCAGCTTCTAGTACACCCCTCAGGATCAAATTTGAAACAGAAGAAGAGAAATGAGGTGTGATTTATGAAATCCCATGCCTCTCATCTAAAAAGAAAAAGAGATTCTTGTGGAGCACACTCGTTCAAAGAAACATCAAGCAGAGCCTGGAAACTTAAATTAGCCTTCTAAAATCACAGTGCGACAGGAAAATCACGTTATTGCCTGGGAGCGGGGTAAAATAATTACATCTGAGAGCAATACATTCCAACATTGGATTAAAGGGGATATGGAGAACAGGAAACAGACCCAGCAGACAGTGAAACAAGATGAGGGAGGCGACTTGCTATAGCCCACACATACCACACTGTCCTGATAAAACTACAACAGATGCTATATTGCCTTTTCCAGCTGAGCAGGCATATTAACCCAGGAAGCATACTTCATCACAACACCTGTGACATGTTTAGCAAAAAGGCTGCAGAGCTCAACGCACGCCCAAACTGTTAAGGTTACAAAATACTCCCCAGTTTGTCCACATAAAGGTGGCATGCTACAATAGACACATGGCTAGAGGTGGGGTGCAGGTGTTGGCTTTAATCATAGAGGTGGTGTGCAGACAGCTGTGGCTGCCAAAAAAACACTCAGTAGCTATAGAGTAGGCAGCTGCAGCCAGTTCTTATTCAGGTGTAATAATGAGCTCAGAATGGCTAATTAGTAAATTTATAAGATGTTGGTCTTCTGATATCTAGACAGATTGCAATGCTCTGTACTCTGAGGCACAATATTACAAATGATTTTTCCCACAATCTGCTCAGAATCAATCATCATGATGTATGCTACCAGTGCCCTTTCATATTCAAATGAGGAAGACTTTGGAGCGTACACAGTCCGGGCAGCTGTGGAAAGACGAACCTATTCAGGAGATTTAAAGAAGGGATCATCTTCTCATATCAGTCATCTTGTCTTGGCTCTGTTGCTACGTCCCAATTCAGGCCCCCCGTTCATTATCCAGTGTCTGTCAGTTGTTTTAAAGAAGATTTTCAGCTTGTTAACTTGAGAAATATGATGTTAACATCATGTGGTCATGATCTGGTGGGCATCAGTTACTGGTCAGGAACAAGACTATCACAAGGTGTAATAAAGGATAACACCCTGGATGTTTTTATTAATGACATGGCATTATGGATACATTTATTTAAAAATATAATTACAATTAGCCAGGAACAACGTAGTTTGACATTTTGGGAAATGTGCTTACTCGCTTGTCTTCCAAGCTTTAATAAGAAATTCAAAACCACTCTCATGTTTGTAGGTAAAGTGCTAGGAGGCAATTAGCTTAGCTTAGCACAAAGACTAGAAAACAGGGGGAAATGGCCAGCCTGGCTCTG